>VZRW01003876.1:0-80897 GCA_013398125.1 Aegotheles bennettii | reverse complement strand
GTACAAAGGTGATTTTGATGGAAATTATTCAAGAATACAAGAGACTGTGGTGACCAGGGATTGCACCAATGAACATGAACTACAAAAGAAGGATGGAAACGAGACAACGAGAACCAGCTGAGACTGTGGACTTTCGAAAACCACTGAAGAATAGAGTAGTTGCATAATGTCACATAAAATCATATATATAAAGAATGTGTTCAAGCTATTCTTTGCCATTCACTGAGGTGGTGGCCCAACTCTGAGTTGTAAAAAAAAACAAACTTAGAGATACCCACAGTCTGGTCAAATCCTTTAACAGTTGCTTAGACAATGGGACTCACTTGAGAAACCTGGTCTCATGGGGGCTGATGAGATCCATCTCTCAGTTAAGGGTGAGAGCATTTTTGGCCATAGGCTTGCCAATTTAGTAAAGAGGGCTTTAAACTAGAGTCGCCAGGAGAGGGGATTTTAGTCCACCCCACTGCTACCACTTGGAGGCCAGTGTCAGTAATAGATGTCCTGCGCCTGGAGAAGGATCACAGGCCAACAGGAGAGCACCTGATATGCCAGAGAATGGAATTCCAGCCACTAAGCCAGCGTCAATGAGGCCCAATGTAAAATGTCTCTATGCAAATGCACACAGCATGGGTTAAAAACAAGAGTAGTTAGAGATGTGAACATGCTTGAGGGGCTATGATCTTATTGGCATCACTGAGATGTGGTGGGATGGATCCTAAGACTAGAGTGTTGGAATGGATAGACACAAGCTCTTTAGGAAGGACAGGAAGGGGAGAAGAGGAGGGAATGTTGCCCTCTACATCAACGACCAGCTGGAGTCTGTGGAACTCTGTCTGGGAATGGGTGAGGATCTCACTGAGAACTTACAGGTCGAGATTAAAGGGAAGAAAGGGGCAGGTGATATCAGAGTTGGGGTCTGCTACAGGCCACCTGAGCAGGAAGACCAAGCAGATGAGGTCCTCTATAGACAAATAAGAGCAGCTTCACCTTCACAAGCCCTGGTCCTCATGGGGGATATCAACCACCCCTGTATCTGTTGAAGGGACAACACATCAGGACATCAGCAATCCAGGGAGAGTCCTGGAATACACTGATGACTGTTTCCTTCTCCAGGTGGTAGAAGAACTAATGAGAAAAGGTGCTATACTGGACCTTGTTCTCACCAACAAGGAGGGGCTGGTGAGGAATGTGAAGCTCAAGGGCAGCCTTGGTTGCAGCAACCACAAAGTGGTGGAATTCAAGATCCTTAGGGCAACAAGGAGGGCTTGCAGCAAGAGCACTACCCTGGACTTCAGGAGAGCAGACTTTGACCTCTTCAAGGATCTGCTTGGTAGGATACATGGGAAAAAGCCCTGGAGGGGAGATGGGCCTAAGAAGACTGGTCAATATTCAAGGATCACCTCTTCCAAGCTCAGGATCAACGCATCCCAGCAAAGGGGGAGGCAGGCAGAAATTCAAAGAGGCCAGCATGGATGAGAAAGGAGCTTCTGGACATGCTTAAATGTAAAAAGAAAGCTTACAGATGATGGAAGCAAGGACAGGTAACCTGGGAGGAATATGAAGATGCTGTCTGAGCAGCCAGGGATCAGGTCAGGAAAGCCAAAGCCCTGGTGGAATTAAATCTGGCCAGGAACATCAAGGACAACAAGAAAAGACTCTGTAAGTATGTCAGTGATAAAAGAAAGACTAGGGAAGATGTGGGCTGGCTCCAGAAGGAAACTGGAGAATTATTTACCCAGGATATGGAGAAGGCTGAAGCACTCAATGACTTTTTTGCCTCAGTCTTCTCTGGCAAGTGCTCAAACCACACCACCCAAGTTGCAGAAGGAAAAGGTAGAGACTAGGAGAATGAAGAACCACTCATGGTAGGGGTAGATCAGGTTTGAGACCTAAGGAATCCGATGGTGCACAATTCCATGGGACCTCATAAGATACATCCGCAGGTCCTAAGGAAACTGGCAGATGAAGTTGCTAAGCCATCTTCCATCATATCTGAAAAGTCATGTCAGTCCAGTCAAGTTTCCACTGACTGGAAGAGGGGAAACATAACGCCCATTTTCAAAAAGGAAAGAAAGGAAGACCTGGGGAACTACAGGTCAGTCAGTCTCACCTCTCTACCTGGTAAAACCATGGAGCAGATCCTCCTGGAAACTATGCTAAGGCACATGGAAAACAAGGAGGTGATTGGTGACTACCAATATGGCTTCATTAAGGCAAATCGTGCCTGACATATTTGTTGTCCTTCTATGATGGAGTTACAGCATTGGTGGATAAGGGAAGAACAATTGACATCATCTACCTGGACTTGTACAAAGCATTAGACACCATCCCACATGATGTCCTTGTCTCTAAATTAGAGATGCATGCACTTGATGGATGGACCACTCAGTGGATAAGGATTTGGCTGGATTGCACCAGTGCACCAGTGACAAGTGGTCAGGACCTCAGGAGTCAGTATTAGGACTGGTAATTTTTAACATCTTGGTCAGCAACATGGATGGTGGGATTGAGTGAACACTCAGCAAGTTTACAGACAACACCAAGCTCTGCGGTGCAGCTGACATACTGGAAGGAAGGGATGTCATCCAGAGTGACCTTGACAGGTTTGAGGGGTGGGCCTATGCAAAGCACATGAAGTTCAACAGGGACAAATGCAAGGCCCTACACATGAGTCAGGATAATTCCAAGCACAGATACAGGCTGGGTGGAGAATGGATTGAGAATAGTCTTGAGGAATAGGACTGGATGGTGTTGGCTGACGAGAAACTCCACATAAGCCAGAAAAGTATGCTTGCAGCCAGAAAAGCCAACTGTATCCTAGGCTGCATCAAAAGAAATGTGACCAGCAGGTCGAGGAAGATGATTCTCCCCTTCTACTCCACTCTTGTGAGACCCCACCTGGAGTACTGTGTCCAGTTCTGGAGACATAAGAACGTAAGAACACAGAGCTGTTGGAGTGAGTCCAGAGGAGAGCCACGAAGATGATGAGAGGGCTGGAGCACCTCTCCTATGAAGAGAGAATGAGAGAGTTGAGTTTGTTCATCCTGGAGAAAAGAAGGCTCCAGGGATACCTCATAGCAGCCTTTCAGTACCTGAAGGGAGCCTACAAGAAAGCTGGAGAGGGACTTTTTATGAGGGCATGTAGTGACAGGACAATGGGTAATGGCTTTAAAGTGGAAGCCGGTAGATTTATATTAGACATTAGGAAGAAATTCTTGACTGTGAGTGTGTTGAGTGACTGGAAGAGGCTGCCAAAAGTATTTCTGGATGCCTTCTCCCTGGAAGTGTTCAGGTTGGATAGGACTTCGATCAACCTGGTCTAGTGGGAGGTGTCCCTGCCCATGACAGGGCATTGGAACTAGATGATCTTTGAAATCCTTTCTAACCAAAACCATTCTATGATTCTACGAAGATTTTAAGCTGCCAGACTTGAAAAAAGGCAAAAAAGGTATGCCTTACACTGTTTGGGTGCATATGTGCAAATAATCGTATAAAACAGATTGCTTGGATGGGTCTATAAGATGCTGGTACTGAAGAGAAGATAAAAGCACTTAAAAGAATTCTGATACAGTCAACTGCTTTAATTGTATTTTTTAACTGCCTGAGATAATAAGGTTTAGAAGGGGATGGAACTTGGTTCATGTTTAAAAGATGGTTGAAATATTTCCCACTGTAAATCCATGCTGGTGTTAAGGGTACATATCCTAGGAAATTCTTACTTAAACTTAATCCTCATCATTGCTCCAGAGGAAAATGAAAAAATCTCACACTGCTACCTCCAAAATATGATCCTGTTTGTCAATAAGAAATTAAATATCAGGAAATGAGTAGCAATTCTGTGAGGGTTTAGGAAGTCTGTTTGATTCAGCTTTAAAAGATAGATTTTCCTTGTAACTAAACAAGGTAAAAGTAGTGTTTTCATTAAATACAAAAAATCTGTCTAGTGTGCTCATGCAAAAAAAATCCAAATTCTGCACAAGAGAACATATTTTGGTTTAATAATATTTCTCACATGCGTAAAGCTATATTATCAATAAGCAAATTGGTTTGAATTTCCAACTGAACTGTGAACACACACTTTTCTGTTTATCATATGTAAATAAGGGGTAACTGCACTGAAATCAGCACAGCAAAATCTTCATCTTCAAAAAACATTACAAGTGACATAAGAAGAAACATATTACTTTCAGGCAAAAAGTGTATGTTGAAGAGTATGAGTTAAAAAGGAGTACATTTTTCCAATCATGGGAGCTAACAGAGACACTAAAATAAAACACCCAATTCAGAAAGAAAATATAGATCCTGGTTATTGAATTTAAATGCTTCTTGTTTTGGACAAGAAAGAAGTCTGATAATGAAAATCTAGAATAGTGTTTATGTCAGGCAGGAAAAAGGAAAGAGCTTAGACAGCTGAGCACGAACTCGTATGCCAAGTCATTAAGCAGTAACTTTTACCCCCTTCCTCCCAAAATACACACACAAAACATTTCAGAAATGGATTTCAAAACTGACTCAGGTTCAAAATAACTCTTGCAAACAGCTCCTTCCAAGCACTTCACCTCTTTAAAGTACTGATGTGGAAGAAAGATTTTACAAAGCATTTGCAATGTCCTAGAGATCAAGACAGACAAATAAGGAAAAAAATGAATATAGAAGACCTTGAAAAATATATGTTTTAAAAAAAAGGCAAAAAGCTTCTACTGTGTAGGATAAAAAAATATGTTGTCAAGAAGTATGACACAAAAGAGAAAGAAGGAAGATTTTTTTACCATTATATCTAGCTGACATCCTACTTTATTTTAACCCATATCCATAGGTAGTGCAATAAGAGAGGCATGACGCTTCAAAATATTCATTCCTCATATTACCTCACCAGGTAATACCTTAGCTGTATTTGAAGAAAGCCACTTGAACACATCAATGTTTCCCTCTAGCTATAAAGTTTACTAACTGCACAATAAGCTGAAAGTTACCTTTCTATGGAAAAGAACCTGCTTTTCCCAAAGTTTCTTCATTGCCACTGAACTACTGGTGTTCAGGAAGAAAAAAAATCTAGGTTGTTTTTTCAGCATATTTGAAAACACGTTTGGATGACATGTAAATTCAGTTTTCGATATTTTTCAGATTTCAAGTTCTTTATTTTCTCCACCTTTCTGTGGTCTGCAGGAGGTACAGTGGCAGGTATAAAATAAAAACAAAAGTGTTAGCTCAAACAGAATTTTCAGAGATACTGTGGCAATCATCAAAAGTACAAGTTTTGTTGCAGGTGAATTTGTAATGCTCCATTTCATTTCCGTACAAATGAATATTCTTTTACCCACCAAATCAAATTATTTCATTCATTTTTATTATCCAATCTTTCTTAAACAAACAAAAAAAAGAAGCAACAAAACACTGCCACCCACCTTATATAATGTATAGGCTAATTTCAAACCATAACATCACTTTGGAAATACAAGTTCTGACCTTCCAGAAACCGTAATCTAAGAAAATGACAAATACAACATTATAAGTTCTTCTCAGTGATTATTTTTTTATTTGGAATTACATTTCAAATTCAACCAAGCATTATAA
This sequence comes from Aegotheles bennettii, assembly GCA_013398125.1. NCBI lineage: Eukaryota > Metazoa > Chordata > Aves > Caprimulgiformes > Aegothelidae > Aegotheles > Aegotheles bennettii. The sequence continues at coordinate 75,323 of VZRW01003876.1, read as the reverse complement.
ATAAATTTTAATTTTTTAGTGTTTTGTCTCTGGTGAACCAACTGTTCTTTTTCCCTTGTTCATCTCCCCAAGTAAACAAACTACCATCCATGGTTTATGGTCAATGATTAATATTTTTGAGAAAGAGGCTTTTGGTTTTGTTGTCAAGCATTAACTAGCAAATGCCAAACAAAGATCTGGGACTCATTCCTAAAGGACAATAAAAGCACATCACAGAAATTACTTAGCCAATTTGGCAAATCCATATGCCACAGAGCATATTAAGCATGCAGGTCAGCCAAAGACCATAAGCACTAGTCCACTATAGATATGCTTGCACAATGCTGGGTCTGTGCTGATATAAGCCCTTCTACCGAACCAGACAGAAAGAGTGGCACTAGACACTGGGATCTGAATGGATTTAAGGTGTCATTGACAGATATTTAACATTGTCAATATAGCTCTGAAACTCTTATGGAAAATAATTTATTATTTGAGATTTATCACTTCACGAGAAACATCTCAGTTTTCTGTAAATGACTCAATGATATTTATTCTTTATAAGAATATTGCTAAGAATCTTTTATTCATTGTAGGAAATAGATATTACTACTTTATTCTGAGTTTGTTATCATCACACCTGGACTTTTCTATGAGCTTAGTTGTATTTGGAAATGTAAATTTCTCTTTCTTGAATATTACTGAAAATCTATCAAAAGTAGGTCATCATTTATGCAAAATCTCTTCTAATAACTTTGTTAGCTGGATTACCACCATGTATGTATACAAAAAAAAAGAGAAAAGTGTAACTGAAAAATACCCTATTTTTCCCTCTGAGAGGATATAGCTTGCTAGTCTTTCAAATATTTTCTCAATTCCAGCTCTATTTTTTTAATTTCTTATGAAATATACAAAGAGAATATTTTTCAAACATAATTAAGGATTTTTTTTAAATTGTGATCATATTCTAAAGTAACCTAAAAAATCACTTTTCTAGTCACTTCACATTAGAAAATAACAACAAAAACAAAGCAAACTTTCTTCCAAAGTAGCCTGTGGTATTAGACTTGAAATCCTCATGAAATCTAGTTTTCAAAAAGTGAAATATTCCCTCTGAAAATCTACTCATTCTAAAACTTCCCAAGTTTAGATGACCAGAATCACCAATCAGTACAGACTTCCACTGTTCAAATATCAGTTTGAAACACTGTCTCATCCTGAACTCAGGGACATTTATTTTTTTGCAATAAGTTAATCATTTCAATTCATCTGTAAAGGCCTGAGCTGATTTCATTTTGTTGCCTACAATTACAGATCTTCACGATATCCTCATAATCAAAATTTTTTCCTACCATCAGTAGATTGACCTCACAGAGGTCTGCTGAAGAAAACTGAAGAAATATGATAAATTATTCACAGTGACCATCTATTTGGTTTGGTCCTGTTTGAGTTCCCTTAAATCACTGCACTCAGTCATCTCAGTGGTCTCAGGCTGCCATGTAAAATAGACACAAAAAGAGTCTAAAGAATGATTTGATAAAAAGGGGGAAACCACTCCTCTTCAAGCAACAAACCTGTCACAAAAGCAGCATGGCTAATGGATTTCTAGTGTAGGTAGAAGGTTTTAGTGAAATTCAGACAAAGCTGTGATTGACAACAACAATTGTACTTTTTAGTGATACTTTTGGAGCTGAAAGAATATGAGAAAAATAATTATTTCACTAGTCCTGCCTTCTATTGTCTTCCTCTTTTCATCATTCTGCAATTAATGTCTATATTCATCAAGACTGTTAATTTATATTTACTCCTATTTCAGTACTTTGCACATGTTTTGACAACTACTGGATGCTCCAGAGATTCATTTTGCTGCAAGGATTCTGGAGTTGAAGGATGAAGTATAAAAGCAGCTGCTCACTTGTTCAGCTGCCATTTGAGTTCAGCAAGAGCAGAAGTGGGGTATGTCAGTTGTGGTGAATTAAGCATAGTTCTTAGAGACAACATGCATGCATAACAAAAATGTCTTTCTGCACAAGGGGTTACACAGGTGCTCTTGTAAAGAAATAACTCCAATGGTGTAGCATAATGTGACATGATAACCATCTCCCTCCATTAACATAAATATTGGATCAGACCAAGGAGTTTATGGAAGACAAGTAAAGCTATTATTTACCAAGTAGGAGGTGAGTAACTTGTTTGACAATAGAAAATATAAAATTATTTATTTAAATAAACTCAGTGTTAAGTAGGAGCTAAGGTTACAAAAGCAGATGACCCAGAAAGACTCAACTTTCTATATATATGTTCAAATACTGAGAAAACGTCCTCAGGAAGAGGTATTTCTAGTTGCTTCAGGGAAAGAACTATGATATTCAGGATTCAGATCAGAAGCAAACTTATTTTAAATGTTCTTCTTTAGCTGAATATTTGACAAGGCAGGTAAATCCAAGAAAACATTTATGTCTCTTCCCAATTTAGCGTAAGTGTCTAGGTGTGGAGGCCATAGACAGGCAACACACTAAGGTGGCTGACTGGCAGAATCCTATCTCCTTAAGCTTTGTGCGCCTTCTCACTGGATTTTCATTACTATCACAATGTCTCCAGAGATTTGGAAAGCAGTGGTTCCCAGATCTGTTTTCTTTGGATATACCATGTAGAGATAGGGGATTTATGGGAAGTTCTTAAGTATTGGGGATATAATTGGTATGTCACATTTCAAGTTATTTTATTGTATAGAATAAGTTGCAATATACCTTAGATCTTTGGTGTATTGGGCCTAGTAGTCTGTGGAGTACTGGAGATCTTCCATCTCAACTGGATATTACTAGTATAAAATATGCCCAGGGAAGCTGCACTTGCCGCATGATCTCCCCCAAGATGAACCTTTCCATAATCTTCCCTGGCACCGAGGTCAGGCTGACAGGCCCGTAGTTCCCTGGATCCTCCTTCCTGCCCTTCTTGTAGATGGACATCACATGGGCAAGTTTCCAGGCATATGGGACCTCACCCGATAACCAGGACTGCTGATAGACGATGGAGAGCGGCTTGGCAAGTTCCTCCGCCAGCTCCCTCAGCACTCTTGGGTGGATCTCATCCGGCCCCATAGACTGGGGCCAATTGACTCAGCAGGTCCTTTACTACTATTTCCTGGATTACGAGGGGTTTGTTCTGATCTCCATCCCAATCTTCCAGCTCAGGGAACTGAATACCTTGAGGAGAACTGGTCTGGCCGCTAAAGACCGAGGCAAAGAAGGCATTAAGTACCTCAGCCTTTTCCTCATCCTTGGTAACAATGTTCCCTTTCGCATCCAATAAGGGATGGAGATTCTCTCTGCATCTTTTTTTATTGTTAATATATTTATAAAAACTCTTATTATCTCTTGCAGCAGTGACCAGGCTGAGTTCTAGCTGAGCTTTTGCCTCCCTAATATTCTTCCTACACAGCCTAACTAAATCCTTACACTCTTCCCGAGTAGCCTGCCCCTTCTTCCAAAGGTGGTAGACTCTCTTCTTTCTCCTAAGTCCCAGCAGAATCTCCCTGTTCAACCATGCTGGTTGCTTTGCCCACCAGTTTGTCTTACGACACATGGGGACAGCCTGCTCCTGCATCTCTAACAGTTTTTTCTTGAAAAGAGTCCATCTTTCCTGAACCCCTTTGCCGTCTAGGACTTTTCCCCATGGGCCTTTCTCAACCAGTGTTTTAAACAGGTTGAAGTCTGCCCTTCGAAAGTCCATGGTGAAAGTTTTGCTGTCCCCCATCCTAACTTGGGAGTTTCATCAAACTTCCAAAAAAATGAACATCGCATAAGCTTGACAATCACACAGAGATAACGGTAATCCTAAACATTGTTTATAGAGAGGAATCTGGAATAACTTTACTGATTTTAAAGCAAACTTAATAAAGTGCTGTGAGAACATCGATGTCTGTTTCAAGATAGCTGAAAGTCCACTAAGGGTAATGAGAAAACTAAGGTGCTTAAAGTTCAATGTGTTCAAATGTCGTCCTGAGCAATGTTGAAGTTGAAAAGATTTCACCCTCAGAGTTAATAGGATCAAAAAGTATGTAAGCATTTCATTTACCTAAGGTGTGGTAAAGATCCCTGATAAAGACATACTTTTACCTTATTATGAATGCTCAACACTGTAACCAGCCATGTTATCTTAGAATATACTCATCTAAAATTAAGCTCATACTGCTTCTTTGCATCTTTCTTAAGAAAGAAAGTAGATTTTACCTAGGATTTTGTTATTAAACCCAACTTCATATCAGTCATTCATATTGGTCTATTTAACTTCTCTATTTTAAGTTTTTCCGAAGTACCCTGTATGTGTTCAAAAGACATAAGTGAATTGATAATTCTAAACATTTGTATGAAATACTGATTTCCTACTGAAAGAAGATGAAATCTCATTCATGAGGTGAAATACTTCTTACTGCTTCATCAGACGGGTTGAGTTTTCACAAATTGATCAACATTTTACAGCTAATCAGTGGTGGTTTTGTTATGTATTTGGAGTTCAAGACACCATAAACTGCAACTCACTTGTCATTACAGGAAAGAAACAGACTGACTGCCTTTACCATGTTCCCACAATTAGAGCTGGTCAGTCCTTTAAAGTTTCCAGGTTACAAAGATATCCTGTTGCAGACAAACTTAACAAGGTACTATCACACTTCATGTCTATGTATTCCAGTTATTTTGTGGTAGATGTTACATAAAAGAAAGGTAATAAGTACAATCCTTCTCTGTGTTTGCTGGTTCTCCCAAGGCAGACACCCTGGCAACAACACACCATGTCCTTCACTTTCTTGTCCCCACATGATTCTGCCAAGCACAGCTCCCAGTGCTCAGAGCCTCTACCAGCTAAGATGATTTTGTGCAATAGAATTGCAATCATTGTGGGCTGGAATGTGTAAGAACAGAATTCCAGTATCAGTACCCTAGAGGCATTTTATCAGGTCAACAATGCATTAAGTGTGTATTACCAACAAAATAATATAAACCATTTGCATGTTTATTCATCAGTAATTCACTAATGAAATGCATTGAAACCTGCTAATTAAATAGAAAACTGTTAATCATAAAGCGACATCAGTTGAGCTACTGCAAGTGTAATTTTAAGATGGTTACCTGTCTTAGAAAATTCTTGACTCCATGTGGAATTATCAGTCTCATTGTATAAAACAAAATGTGGGTTTTTTTCAAATTTTTTGAGGAGTGAGAAATTTTAAAATATTCAAGTTGTTACAACAATCTCTGCTGATTCCACAGGTAGCAGTTAAAAAAAAGAGTACCTGTCACTCCAATAGAGTAAAGCAAACATCTAAACTTTACTAGCAACATCAAATAATACCTAATTTGCCTCTGTATCTGGAAATTGACTTTATAGTTTGTGATTTAAATATATATTACAAGAACAACACCCTCATGAGCCTTATTAGAGTTCTCCACCTTGAGCTTCTTTATGCTCTCAGTGTAAGTATTATACAGAGAAAGAGAAATTAGAAATATAATTTGCCTTTATGATCAGTGAGGAGAGAAATTGGAGGGTAAAAAAAGAAGGTAATTTAGAGCATCTGATATAGATATCAAATATACATACATATATAAAAAATAAACAGTGACATGTCTTCCCTCAAGGATAATGACCCATACAACTGAATATCCACATTTTTTCTTCCTTTTCAAAGGAATATTATGAGTATAAAAAAGAAAGATGAATAGTACATTAACACATAAGTAATGTCATTTTAGAAATTATATTATCAATGTCAATTTATAGTGTTAAATGCTTAAGTTCACTTTCAGTTCTATGTCCAACCTAATTCTGCTATCTTATGTGTAAAATGTGGCATATGTTCCTTAACTGTATGACACAGACCACACACAGAAATGTGTATTGATTTCTAATAAAAAGCCTTTGTTTCTCCTTTTCTCACCAGTTTCTTCTGTATTTCTAGAGCAATATTTCTTACAAAAAGAAAATCAAGAAAGATCAGCATTAATACTGGAACCTGGGGAAACTCATAGCAGCTCAAAAGGCCTAGACAGGGAGAAGATTTGTGCAACATCAAGGACAGGGACTGTGCAGGGAGGAGGGGAGCAGGGAAGGCTTTATGGGGAGGCCGAATTTGCTGAGATGTTGAGACGATGCCATCTGAAATCCCCAGAGTTCTCAGGAGGTATGAAAACATTAGGGCAGGGATATAGCTAAAGGTTTCTTTCCTCTCTCTCTTTTTTTTTTTTAACCTCTATCTATCTTGTTCCAGATGAAGAACTGAATGATGTTTTTGGAGTTTTATTCTACAAGGTCTGTGCAATCATTTGCCACGGTTATCAAACATCTTTGACTAGTGATAAAAAGCCAGAGCATCCAATAAGTGAGACTGGACAGTCTAATTTACATGTGTAAGTTAATGAGCTGAGAATTAGTCCTTGGTTCTTAAAGCAGAAAGGTCTCATTTCAGCTAAGCAGAAGCATTCAAATCTTGAACACTGAAGGTCTGCCAAGGTAAGCCCAGTCAGGCCCAGGGAAAGTCAAATGTACCTGTATCTCAGATGTTGGAGAGCAACACAATTGCATGTATTAGATGTGGTATAGCTGGGTTCTCCAGCTCATACTGCTGCTTGTTACTTCTACCATTGTCAAATGAGACACTTATAACTTTTTTCTCGTACTTGCAGTATAAAAAATCATTTGGTATGTTGTATTTATATTCAAATGTATTCATCACATTTAAATACAGATATAATGCAAATGTTGTTCTTGACAGTAAAGTGTAGTTATGGAAACCTAATAAAGAATTTTTTGTATCTGCTAGAGAAACACATTAGATCATTCAATTCCTACTATTTCTCAAAAAAAAAATAAGGTATTTTTGAATTATTAAAATACACTGTAGACTATATTAGTATGATTTGTGTGTCCATTTTCTTTAATTACTATACAGGAAAAAAAGAGCCTTGGGAATTAAGCATAAGAATTATTCTTCACTGTTATATATTTTCAAAGAAAGTAGAGGATTTTCTTCAAATCAAAGAAAAAAAATCAACTATTTGTGATCATCTGTAGCCATGAGTTAACTGTACTGAATTTCAAAAAATGCATTTCATCACTGAAACAAAGACTTTACTCATAGAGTGGCAGATTCGATTTTTCCAAGATAATTAGAGAAAGAGAGTCAGTTCTCTTCAAAAAGCTAAATAAGGTAGAGGAGAAATCTTATTGGCCTATACAGGGGGAATTAAAGTGCCCAGTCTCAGACTGACCTCCTTATAAGTAGTGGTAACACTTTAGTTTTAAAATGACAGGGCTGTCTACACTTATGATACCCTCTCTGGATTAGTATATCCTAGTTTGTCATGAACCCAGATGTTTTTCCCTTTGCTGGAGCCAAGTTCTGCTCTCAGTCAGGGGCATTAATTCACAGCAGCAGCTCAAGCTTACCCAAGAAGATCTGCAGTTCTTACCTTGTATGCTATGAGTGAAACTGAATCTCATAACTTCAAAAGGTATTAAAACAAACTTTTATTTATTTTTTCCCCACAATAGCAAACTGGTTTTCATGCAGAAAAAGGAATCCTCTTTTGACCAACAATTTCCACAAGGCTGAAGGGCTGGGAGACCTCAGAGACAGCTCTGCAGCTGCAGTCAGGGAGTCTTGTACAACTTCTGCACCTCCTGCACACAGGGAGGTTAACTTTGGCCTGGCTAGCTTTGCAAGAGCAGGTAGAAATTTGAAGTATATAATTGAATTTCTGGATTGACACATTCAAGGGTCTCAAATAAAATCAGTATGACTTAACCCCATACTTGAGATAATGACTGTAGAGGGCCACAGAGGACAGTTACATGGCCACAGAAAACAAACACAAAATCCTAGGAGAATTTAGTTAGAATTTGTTGACACAACATGTTTACATGAGCAACTAAACAAACAAAAGTAACCAATTAAAATAAACATTTTAAAAAATAGTGAAATATTTAATTAAAAAGACAACTCTGGGGATTTCTGACTTGATATAAATAAATTCTTTAAAAAGCAATTTTGAAGGTTCATACACCTCCCATTTGATGCAGAAATTATTAACATTTGGTTGTCCATGATCCTCTTCTATCTAAGCATATGTGCTAACAGTCTGTTGTTGCTAAGGAATGTTGCTAAGCAAGGCAAGACAGAGAGGAGGTCAGCCACCTCTTCACTGACAACTTCTAGCATTTATTATTTTTGCGAACTACAGATCTTATTTTTTCTAAATGTTCTGCATATTTTTTGAGATAAAAAATGATTTATTGCTATAGTACAATCCAAACATGTAAAGGCTGGAATCTTCTACTGGAATTATCTCTTTTTCATTAAAACGTAATTTCTGTTCCTCAGCATTGTTGTGCATTCATCAGAAGGTAATAACCATAGCTTGACCTAGTTTTGTTCAGATCTGAACAAATTATATGAGAAATTTGGGTATTCTTGAAACCTTTTTATGCTGATTTAAATTATTTTACTAATCACTATTTTATTTTATTTAAAGGATGATAGTTAATTTTAATTGGAAAAAGTAACAGAAAAAAAGTATTGCCTTTTAACAAAGCAGAAAATTAAGAGCCATTAAAAGTTGCAATAGGAAAACCTGTAAAATAATGTTATATTGAAAGACTAAATAGTTTATGAAATTGTATTTATTCTAAAACTGTTACTTATTAGATTCCAGGTTCAAAGAGGAAACTTTCATGATATATTCTTTCTAATTAGTATCTCAGCTAACAGAATATGTCAATGTTGAACTGAAATGAGTTCATACTGTTTCTATACTCATTAATATAGAGATTTGTGCTTCTGGAAATTTTTTAGTGGTGACTGGAATCGTCTGTGCTGCCAATACCCATTTCATGAGTGAAAGTCAAAAGGATACAGGCTCCCAAATAATTTAAAAGAGAAAAAAAAAACAGTCTAAAATTCTGCCTGGCTTTTTTTGTTGATTGCTATGAGTCATTTGAAGCCTGATGTGAAGTGGGTAAGGTCACTGCATTACCATCAAAGTGGTTTTGATCTGTCCCCTCAACAAACACTTCACTACACCATTATGCGCATTACTGTTCTGTGAAAGGTAGACAAGTTTAATGCATGCTAATCAGCATCAAGTACTAAAACTTGTTTTTTCTCTCTCTTTTTTTTTTTTTTTAACAAAACTATGTGAATAACAAGCTCCCAAGATTTGTTTCTCCAAATCACAATATACCTGGGTTTTTCAAATTGTTCTTGGTAACTTCTCTAGTGGTCTAAAGCAGAAATGTTAGTTTGTGTCTATTTGCACTACAGACACTTTCAAAGAGACGAGTGAGTTTTGCTTTGTATAGAGAAATATTAGAAAGTAAATAAAACATTTTTATTTTTCAGTGGTTTAAAGAAATTCATCCAGAAAAATCTCTATTTCTATGGGCTTTAATTAGGCAAAATTACTTGAAATGGGTGGTGAGTTTGTTAAGTAGTTCAGATAAACAGGTGTTAACAGCTCAAAAGACTCAATGCACTTAATCCTTGAGGAGAGCAAGTCAGAAAATTCTTGTCTCTCATATTCTTGTGACAGGATTTTTTAGCTGAATTTTCTGAAATACTGTAAATAAAGTTTCTTTCTACGCCTTTTTTAACTCTCCATTCTTCATACATGGACTCAGGTATGATTTGAGACTTCTGTTAATACTACTATTATTACATTCATATTTATATCAGTATTAACTTTCCTGCCAATGAATAATGACACTAATTGATTTTGATCAGGTGGAACATGTCATAGGAATCCTTAACTGTACCACATGACCGTTGAAGAATTGAACTGTTGCATACACAGCCCCGGAGACAATTTGTTTTTTGTTTCATCCAAAGGAGAAATTATAGTGATGTTTACCTATGAAGGTGGTGATCTACAAGTCTTTAAAAGGTTTCATGCTTTTAGAGAGCTTTATATATCTAAAATTAGTTTTATTTTTCATATGGAACGAATTGCATTTCTCCAGGGAGGGCTAGATCAACACATACGTACTGTTTAGGATTTACCCTTTTCTGAAAGCTTAAATGGGACTTTGTTACTTGTTTTTACTCTGTGCAACTGTGTGTTTGTACTGAATTTCCTAGACTACATTTGAGGACCCCTTTTATTTTTGTCAACTAACTAGATTTTTCAACAACAGTGGTAGGCTGCATATTAATAGTCTGCAATGCCATGGGAAAAAAAAAATCATACTGTTATAATCCATATGTAGTGAAGTTATAAATCCAGTCCAAATTACAAGCACCAGTTTCTTAATATTTTAATATAGTAATTGTGAAATATTTACTGGAGACAGAGTTAGGTGGGCAAAATATGTTTTTCATTTGGAAAAGAAATATATATTCTTTAATCTTATGCAAACTAATGAAGTTCCAAAAGGATTCATATTACAGCATTTCCTTTGCTTTTGCAAGTATGGATATTGCTGAAAAAAATCAAGAAAGAAGGTATTAATGGCAAGCAGACTACAGTAGAATATGTTGCAAAGAGCAGAAATATACATTTAGTTAAGAAGTTTCTGCAGCAAGTCCTCACACTGTTCTTTACAGAGAAACAAAGCAAGGTAAATCAGATTTCAGTCTTTGTGATAGATTACTCAGGAAGGGAACCCACTGTCCACTGAGGAAATTAATAAAGTCCCAAGTGAATAGAGAAATGAAGTGGCCCCTGAAGAATTGATTGACACTGTGTGATCTATACGGTGTATGTTTGGGCCTCTAATTAAAAGGATGGGGCAGCACTACTTCATTCAAAGGAGAGCTGTGCTGAGAAATCTGGAACAACAGTCCATCTGTAATAACTACCAGAAGTCTTATGTAATTCAATTGAAAGGAAACTGCAGATATATTTTTTTCTTAAACTAGATTTCATGGGAAAAATATATTTGGCTGAACACTCTCTCAAATTAAAAACAAAAACAACATACAAAATCTAAAGTACTCACAAATGAACATGCTATTTTTTCCTATTTCCTTCTCTGATCTGGAGCCTCCAAGTTTGGAGTATATTACAGCTAGGAACAAATACCACATATTGTCCTTCTGAAAGGTCTGAGAAACATATTCTAAGCAACAGCCTCATTTATAAGAAGAATAGACATTTGAGGCATCCACATTTAATTTCCAAAGTACAGTGAAAGGACAATATTTCAGAAGCTAAATGTTCACCTATCTTATGTCTTGTCCCTTTAATTCAATCTTCAGGAGAGACTTTATTTTTGTTTTTTATCTTAAAAAAAAAAGTGTCTTCTTTCAGCAACCAGGCTCTTCCCTGTTTCCTTTTTCATGACTCTGAAGGTAGCACTGTCTTGTTTTCATGGAAACAGTGTGGTTTTTGTCTTTCACTTTCTGAAGTAGGAGTTGTTGCTTTTCTAACCACATTTAAAAGTCTATCCAGTAATACATGCTAATAAAGCTATATGCATCAATTTATTTTTTTTACTGTAAAATAATAACAGTGTTATTAACGGAGGAAAGATGAAGAAGGCCTGCAGTTGTTATCTTGTACTACTGCTAGTAGGGCTCACTCCTCTGTGAAGACCAGAGGGAAACACGCATGCAGAAGAGTTTATGAAGGACTGTATCCCATGGGAGGGACTCTACACTGGAGCAGGGGTGGAGTGTGAGGAGGAAAGAGAGGCAGAGATGAAGTGTTATGAACTGGCTACAACCCCCATTCCACATTCCTCTACACCGCTTGGGGCAGGGTGGGGTGTAGGATGTAGAAGAGTTGAGTGAAAGTGAGCCTGAAAATAAGGGAGGGATGGGATGGGTTTTTTTAGTTTTGTTTTTTATTTATCTGTACCCTACTTTGTTTATTGTTCATCCTATTTGTTTCCTATATTTGTTTCCTATTTGTATGCTATCTTTATTTGTTTATTCTATTTTGTTTATTGACGATAAACAAACTAATTTCCCCAAGTTGAGTCTTGTTTTGCCCATATTGGTAACAGATCTCCCTGTACTTATCTCAGTCCACAAACTTTTCATATTTTCTTCCTCTGTCCTGCTGAGGAGGGAGAGTGAGAGAGCAGCTTGGTGGATGCCTGATGGCCTGTAAAGATCAACGTCAACCCACCACAGCTGTTGTTTTAATTTATTGAATAATGACAATATACTTTCTAAAACACTAACACTAGGATGTGATTCCTATCCCAAAGAATTTGTAATACAAAGCACAAAACAATTGCATAGGCCACATTAGAACATAAGGCAAAGAGGATTAATAAAGAGGGCATTTTTCTTTTTTCTTTTTTCTTTTTTTTTAATATTACAGGCAACAAAGCCAGCCCCAAACACAATATGGCCAAAATGTGTTGCTTTTGACAGTGTTTAAGGCAGTGATCCAAAGTCTGGAGATAAAATTTTATTGTACAGTTATTTGATACAGTGAATTAACCTGCCTCCTACACAGAAAGGAACAGAATAGCTGCCTGATGATTCCAGAACTGGAGATCTCCTAGGGCCAGGAGCTTCACCACACAGGAGAAAGGTCACTGCCTGAGTGCTATCCAGCTTGCAGACTTCAGTAGGAGCTCTGTCAAAGATGACCAGGTAACCCCCCCTGCTCTACTGAGAAGATATCAAGTTGTACAGAAAAAACCTCCCCTCTGGCATCATGCTAACAAAAACCGATGTGGTTACCAACAGTCAGTTACCAGCTGGAATGGGCTTGCCAGGTGTGATGTCTCCAAATGTCACAAAGTGTTGCCGCTCCATGTGGCTGATGCACACTTCTCTCCTGAAACTAGAGCCAGACAACCTTCATGGAAGTCCCCTACTAACCTCAATTCACATGTGTAACAATGGAATCAAGGAAAAAAGAAGAATTTGAATTCTCTACCACTGTCATTGTAATCCACGTTGGATTGGATTGGCCTGAGATGATCACAAAAATTCCTTAGTTGGGTTGGCTTTTTTAATAGCTGAGATTAGAACAACCCCCTTCTTACAGAAACATTAAAAAAAAAAAGGTTATCTTTCAGTAACCCTAGTGAATTATGCATTACTGCTTCTTAGGTGTCTTAAGAAGCATTTTAAAACTTAGCAATTGAATTTACAGGTTGCACTATCACCTTCCGACTATTGAATATATAAAATATAGCTATTTTAGTCCAAGTTTTGATGGAAATTAATTAATTTTAAATGTATAATTTCATAAACATAATTTGTCCTGAACACTTATGCATATCCTATGAAAAGTTATGATTATGGGCAACTTTTGCCTCAAATTACAGTTACTTTTGCCTAAAATTACAGTTTCACTGGCCAACCTGGCAGTCACTTCTTATCACTAGGGTTTGAGTCTATTATTCAGGGTTGTAATCTTTGGATTATTGGTTGGATTTCTCCTATGAAATGTTTCTAATGCCAAATCTTTTAATGTAATATTACTGTTCACATATTTCATGAAGAGATACAAAGAAATGTCTGAATATTTCCAGTTGGGGTTAAAATTCTCAATAAGCTTGACCACGCCATATTGTCATGATACTTGTTTTTAGTACCTATGATAACAATCTTGGCATAAACATTAACCCAAACATATCACACCAGATTTAACTTCCAAAAGATAAGAGAAATTATTCCTGTAGATAGGACCTATATACTTTATGAATTAAGACCACTTATAATTCAAATCACATTCTTACTCAGTTCTCTTTCCAAGGAACATCTAAAAATAAATACCAGCCATGGCACCAAGAACTAATTTTAAAGAACAAGTAATTTTGTCTCTCTCAAACGGATTAAATTTCAGAGTCCCTATGATTTTATCATTGCATCATAAACAACTAGTATGCACTACAGCATATGTGAAAACATCCCCTTACAATTCAGTGCCTGTTGCCTAAATTGTAACACAGTATCATATCTGTCCAGTTTCCAATCACATTAACAGTTACTGTTAGATTCTTAATGTTTTCTATAATCTTTACTCATTTTATATGGTACTTACAAACAACACAAAAGAGTGATGGTGGTATTGAACTAAGTGCTTAATGTATATCTGTACCATAGCAGCTGGCAAATTATATGGTCCCACAGTCCATGATATAAGTGTCACAAAAGAATACTTGCCCAGTTATAATGTTTGTTAACTCAAATTTCTGTTTATCTCATGCTTTTATTTTGAAACGTCCAGTATACACTGCAACAGTACAGTAAGTTATGTATTTGTTAAGCTACAGATTGAAAATTTTAATTTCTTTTGTTCTACTATGGTAATTAAGAGAACAAGACCGGGGGAGCGGGGAATGAAAAAAAAATATTTCTATGTGTTTATCTGGGTACATTTTACTTGACAAATCAAAAAGTCTTAAGTATGGAACATGTGTACAAGATTAAAACTGTTTTATTGGTGTGGACCATGACATAAACATAGAAGAACATTTGAGAAAGCACTATTTTTCTGCTATAACTTTAATGATTTATTTCATTTCTGTAACACCAAATATAATCAGACATTGAAAAAAACCACTTCCATTTCACTCTAATTTAGGATGTACATATGCTCTCATACAAAAGATGCTTCTTCAAAGGAGACATAGGAAAGGAAAAATACAGCAATCAAACCCGATTAGAGAGAGAATAATATATCTAACAGTACTTATATTAACATTAATATTTAGTATCATATCTCAAACTGTAAGTCCTATCATCAGTCTTGTGTGGGCAGGCATTCTGTATGCAGAAAGCTAAATATTGTGATCCACAGATGACATAATTAGGTCTTTTTGTCTCTATAATAGGCAAACTTGTGTAAGAATGTTTAAAGACACAGGTAAAGTCACTGGTCTGCTTGATGAAACCAATTTTAGTTGAAATGTGGTAGTGTTTTCAACATGTACTATAGGTTACAGTGTGCTTTACTGTCTGAACCAAACTTCAGCACAGTCAGTAGGGCTGTGTATGTATTCAAAAGTAAAGACATTTGGAAGTGATTAGCTGAAGTTACAAGCTGAAGGAAAAGACTTATAAATATAAACCTTTCCAAGTAACAACTCCTTACAGAAAGTTGCTCAGGTTCAACATTTGAAGAATCCTGTCTTTTCAGTAGGACAAAAGGGTCTGCGTTGTCAGAAATCATCATCACTGAGAACGTGATTATATTCAATTTGTAACAGAATATTCCAGAAAAGTAAAAATTAGTAAAACTGTGTATTTATGTATATGCATACATACCTCTATAAAGAGTAAAACCAGGCACCTCTTCCTCCTTCTCTTCTGACCTCAGTGTTTCCTATGCTGTTCCTCTCTCCACCTGGTGATGCACCCGTCCTCCCCCAGGCTCTCCCCGAGGCGCCGCCATGGTGGCTGCGGGGCCCGGCCGTGCCCTGCGCTGGGGCGGTCGGAGCCGGCCGGAACCGGCTGTGTCCGGCACGGGCAGCCCCGGCCCCTCCTCACAGAGGCCCCTGGCAGCCCCTGGGCACCTGCACCCCGTGCATAAGTATGAAAACTGTGTGTGTGTCTTTCTGCTCTCCTTTGACATACATAGATGCACAGATACCTGTTCTTTGCAGAGTATTCTTCACATAATTATAAGCAACAAAAGAAAGAGAAGGAATAGAAATCAGCATAAAATGCACACCACAGGAAATTCTGTCTTCCTACAGAAATATATCCACAGAGTCATTTACAACTTGGAAACTTAGTTGTGAAAAAGGCAGATTTTTAGCCATAAAACTTGTTCTGTCAATGAGAAACTGACAAGTTTCTATGTTTTTATAGTTTGATTCTATATCCTACACTTTTGTATACAGGAACAGTTTAGGTGCCTTGGCAGAAAAGATTCCAGTTCATTGTCAAACACATGCCTTTAGCAAAGGTTTATTTCATATATGAACAAGATGTGAAATGAAGAGTTCTGTTGAAAGAGATCACTCCAGGTGATTACCTCTATAAATTCCCTTTTTAACAGAACATATATCATTCTGCTCAAAGTCAGAACAAAGCTTAAATGTCCTACCCAAATGCCTCACTGGTATTTTGCACTTTATGAACTGTCAGTGTGATATAATGTAAGATCAGAAATATATATATAACTATATCACAATCCAGTGGAATGGAAAATCTGCAGAGAAAGCACTGGAAAAAAATCAGAGAGAATGACAGGAAGTATAAAACTGAATGAAGTATGCTACTGGTAGGTTTTCCTGTTGACACAAGCCCATTTCTATTCTGACTAGCTTTCTTTCCCTTTCTCTCAAATTAAAGGGAAGGTTGCTATGGATAATAATTTCCCGTCCCACACAGCTTGTTTCTGGATGCCATGGACTGGTATGAGACAGCACATCTGAGGTCTTGGTGACTCCTCATGGCCCCAGGGCTTACCACCTGGTAAAAACAGACAGTAACAGCCAGCTGCTGGAGTACAAGTGATCTCCAGGCACTTTTACAGGGGGCTGTGCCGAGGACAGCTAAGTGTATTGGCAAAGTATTGCCATTCATTTTCTAGGAGATGTCTCTAGATCATATACTTCATATGCTGCTTTAAACACTGCCAAGCCCCAAGGTCACCATAACGCTGTCCGTGTAATCTGCGAGTTATAACTAACGCCTCCACAGTTCTGCTTTGCTGCACTCAACAGATATCAGGTGAAGAAAAAAATCTGTCCCCACATTTAGGAAGCATAATCTTCATGTCAGTAAGTAGAAATAATTCCTGAAATATGGTAACATTTTCATTCTTAAGGCAGACTTAAACATACTCCCTTACAATCTTCTGAAATAAAAATTCATACAGCCTTCTTGCTTAAAAAAAAAAAATATTTTTTTTTTCCCTATCCCTTCCAACCACACGGCCTTTTATGTCCTTTTATAAATCAGTAGACAGATAGATATAATATTAATCCTTTATGCTGGTAGACTATACTATTCTAGACTAAAACCCAAAATAACCTGTCATTTTTCCTCAGCCATTGTTTTCTTCTAACGATTACTTTTCCCGAACAGGTTAGGAATAGAAAAGATTAAATGAGTTTATGAGATAAGCAAACATGGATTACATTTGGCCATGTCATGGTCATTTATGCTGATCTAAACCCAGATTAATTCCACAATCATGTTCTGTGGTGAGGCAACACCAGTCTCTGGAATTTCAGCTGAGAACAGACTGTCAAATAAGGGCAGGACTGGGACAGGAGGCGGCAAGACACATCCAGCGACTTTAAAAGCAAAGAAATAATGAAACAGGTTATCTTTGGAGTAGGAGGAAAAAAAAAAAACCAAGCCAGTGGAGGTTTAAGCAAATTGTTCATTTAAAGGGTTTGTTTGATTCCTGGGAAAAAAATCATCTATCTGCTATTAAATAACAAAAAACCCTCTTTCAGTAGGATTTTCAACTTGACTTACAGAATTATTGCAAGAAGTAAAATAAATACTTTAGTATGGGAAGATTCCTAGCTAAATTCTCCAACCAAAAGTACATAAACTGTTTCAGAAAGCTTGTCATGAGGTTTATCTGAACTGAAGCTCTGAATAATAACTTATCTCTCTAGCTTATTTACAAATGTAGAAAACAGCTTTTGTAGCTTACAGGTTATGGAAGTTACTTGAAAACCTTATTTGTATTTTAGAAAAGTCAAATGGAAATCTCAAAGTTATGTTTTATAATACAATTGTAGCTCCACAAATATCAAATTTATTTGTATCATGAAGAAAACATGTCTTGTTTTTCACATCAAAGCTTGATCCAACCTGGCATCAGAGTTTCAACATGCTTACATGTTTAGATTATATTTTTTCCATGTAGGGCTACTTTCAACCTACTCAAAATGAAACATGTCTTTTCACATTTTTGTTCTTCTTTATTAAAATACATTTATGTAAATCACATGTTTACTAATGAAAAAGAGTAAGCAAATATAAACCTTGTCAACAGCCTGAATTTTCCCTTACAAAGGTAACACTTATACACATACACACTTTTTCATTTGCACGTGTTGATGTAAACAGGTTATTGCTGATCCTCCTAGAAGCTATGTTAAGGCATATGGAAAACAGAGAGGTGATTCGAGACAGCCAACACGGCTACACCAAGGGCAAGTCCTGCCTGACTAACCTAGTGGCCTTCTATGATGGAGTGACTACAGCAGCAGACAAGGAAATTGCTACGGATGTCATTTATCTGAACTTCTGTAAGGCCTTTAATGTGGTCCCCCCACAATACCCTTCTTTCTAAGTTGGAGAGATATGAATGTGATGGATGGATTGTTTGGTTGGATGATTGGATTCAGAGGATAGTGGTCAATAGCTCAATGTCCAAGTGGAGATCAGTGATGAGTGTTGTCCCTCAGGGATCCATACTGGGACCAGTGCTGTTTAATATTTTCATCAATGACATAGACAGTGGGATCGAGCACACCCTCAGCAAGTTTGCAGACAACATCAAGCTGAGTGGTGTGGTTGACACGCATGAGGGATGGGGTCCCATCCAGAGGAACCTGGACAAGCTCAAGAAGTAGGCCCATGTAAACTGCATGAGGTTCAATAAGGGCAAGTGCAAGGTCCTGCACCTGGTTCAGGGCAATCCCCCATATCAATACAGGCTGGGAAATGAAGGATTTGAAAGCAGCCATGTAGAGAAGGAATTTAGGATACTGGTGGATGAAGAGATGAACATGAGATGGCAATGTGCCCTCGCAGCCCAGAAAGCCAACCATATCCTAGGCTGCAGCAAAAGAAGGGAGGTGATTCTGACCCTCTGCTCCACTCTGGTGAGACTTCTCCTTGAGTAGTGTGTCCAGCTCTGGACTCCTCAGCACAGGAAAGAAATGGACCTGTTGGAGTGAGTCCAGAGGATGGCCACAAAAATGGTCAGAGAGATGGAACACCTCTGCTAGGAGGAGAGGCGGAGACATTTGGGTTATTCAGCCTGGAGAAGAGAAGGTTCCAGGGAGACCTTATTGCAGCCTTTCAGTACTTAAAGGGGGCCCACAAGAAAGATGAGGACAAACCTTTTATCAGGGACTGTTGTGATAGTACAAGGTATAATGATTTTAAACTAAAGAAGAGTAGATTTAGAGAGATATAAGGAAGACATTTTTTGCAATGAGGGTGGTGAGAACTGGAACAGGTTACCCAAAGAGATGGTAAATGCCCCATCCCTGGAAATATTCAAGGTCAGGTTGGGTGAGGCTCTGAGCAACCTGATCTAATTGAAGATGTCCTTTCTCATTGCAGGGAGGTTGGATTAGTTGACCTTTAAAGGTCCTTTCCAACACAAACTATTTTATGATTATATGATTATATGCTTCATTTAATTTACATTATAATTTCAAATTTTTAATAGTTTTCAATGTCATCTGATATGTACTTTCTCAGCATGTAAACAAATCTGTAACTGAAATTTGAGAGCATGATCTGGATCACTGTTATGTGGAGTAAAACATTCTGAAAAATTACTTCACACTATGCAGTCTAGTGGCAAATAATACTCCATGCTGTCCATGAATAAAGACATCCAAAGCAATGTGCCCTGCTCATTGATTTATGTTATTAATACTGTATACAAATAAGGCAAATCTAAGATAAAAACATCAGGTTTAGTTTTATTTTTAAAACCAAGACAAGGTATTTTTAATCTTTTGTGGCATAAAGTAAACAAATATTTGTTTTATTTCCAAATGCCAAAGGAAGCTGGGTTCCCTTCTGAAAAAAAAAAAAAAAAAAAAAAGAAAAAAAAAAGATAACCTTCTTTCAGTGCCTGGATCAAAGAAAATAAATTCCAAAAGCTTCTGTCACAGCCATTCTTTGAAACTCTTTGTACCTTTTCTCTTTAGTAGGGGAAAATAGAAATGGCTCTCAGAGCTCTCATGGAGCTGGCCAAACTCATGCTTGTCTTTAAATCTGGATGTGAGCAAGACTTCTTGACTCCATCAGAAACTTGTGTAACGTCAGTAAATATTACTTGAACACCTGAGTTTTGCAAGCAAAAGGACATTTTATAATGTCTTTTCTCTCAGATTTCTTCCTTCTTCTTTAAACATGTCGAGAGCTGAGTTTATACTCCAATGTGTAGTGATTGCTAAGAAGCAATTGTAGAACAACATAGAAGATGTGCAGCATACGCACATAAACACATGGACCTATAATGTATTTCATTGAAAAAAAATTGGAATGAATCATGTGGAGAAGTCAACTGAAACAGTTTATATATACAAGTGACATTCTTAAATGTCCTGCTCTACTTTCAGGAGTCCCTGCAGCAATTCAGATACCTTCTCACTTTCCCAGAGTCAGATGTCATGAGTTGCAGATCTTTTAGTTCTGTATGTCTCCTTAGTTCCTTTTTACCTGCATTTGTTCCATGGTTGGGACTTGGCATTTTTACAACCTTTTGGTTATTTTATTATAAAGACATAGGATTTTGACTTTCCAGCATTCCTCTCTTGCTTTTATAGAGCAGTTTTGACTCAGGAGGAAACTCAGCTTCCTAACTTTCCTCATTCAGCTACAGAGAATTTCAGATGGTGAAATAGGCTAAAATTTAGATAATTAGAAGTGTTCCTCAGCAGCATCAGTATTCAAATGGTATTAAATATATGCATGATGTTCAATTAGGGTCTTCATAACAACATAGAAATTCAAATGTGAGAAGGAATATTTTTCTTTTTTGAAAAATCCCCTTACCTTCCAGTATAAAAAACATTTTTTTTTAGTATTACTAATTGTGAGAGAAATGCAGGGGACTGAAGAAATAACAGTGTTCATCATGAGTTAAACCCATAAGTGTCTGGAAGAATTATAATATAGTTTTGGGTCCTTCTTATGCCAAATATAGGATTTTTTGTATACTTCAAAATAATAAAGATCTATCATCCTTATTCATTCCTAAAATACTAAATGGCTATTTTTTCGTAATTACACTACCTCAATTCTGATCTTCATTCACTTCTTTTATTCAGTAGAGCTTCAGGCAATAATTATATTGAAAAGACTTTTCTAAAGCTCTCAGACATACTCACTTGCTATTGTAATTTAATTCTCAAAGTCAGATTGTATTTCCAGCTTTGAAGTCAATTTCTATGTAGACTTCTGCTGAAAAATCAGGAATACAATATGAGCCATAACTGATCTCATTAAAAAATTTCATGTAGTAGGTATTATTGACCTATTTTTCTTCAAATCTCTTCATATCTTGCAGTAGTTTATTTTCACCATTGGCAAATGACAGAATAAATACAGAATAAAAGATAGTCTGTACTGTTTGTTGTATCTAGTGAAACTTTCTGTATGATAGTCTCATAAATCTCAGCTCTACAGTATTTCATGCAATTATTAAAGTATTTGTAAGATTGTGGTGATTACTATGAATTACATTGTCATTTTTCTACTCCATTGTGATACCTAACAATCCAAATATGAAGGGAGAAAAACTACTGATTTGTGAACTTGACATTTTGTCTTGCCATTCTAAGGCCAAAAAGTAGAATATTTCTGAAGCTCGGTGACATTTTATTTCATCTTAAACAGTCAAACCTTTCTGTTTTTCAGAAGACCTGTTCTTAATTGCATAGACAGTAAAATTGCTTGATTTTTTTGGATGGAAGAGAGCTATATCACTGAGGTAGGAAGGACAGAAAATCTGTTCCTGCTGGAAGCAGTGATAATTCCATGTTAACTATATAGGAAGCAAGATGAGGGTTTTGAAGTATGATAAATATTGGTGCTATGATGTTCAAGTACAACAAAATCTTTGCCAGAAAAAAATATTTTTCTTTTTTTTCTCCTACACGTTCTTGAACAAAGAACTGAACAGCCCTGGAGACGCACTTCAGACATAAAGCCCTCTAACAAGACTCTCTCTTTTCTCCATTGACTATGGAAGGAGCTTGTGGAAATTAGTGAGTAGGACAACATTAATATAATTGGATGATACCTTTCTTCCCTCACCAACCCAAAAGCAAAACTGAAAGAAAAGAAAAAGAAAAAAAGACTAGAAGTAGTTGAAAGTTCCTCACTAAGCTTCACACCCAGGGATGATATTTTCACTGCTACAGAAATTCTCAAAATCATTGAGTGATAATGCATGTAATAGATCTCATCTCCCTTCTATATTGTATGACATATTTATGCACTGGCTTGATTTACTCAGGACTCTATTTTAAAGTCTGCCTGAAGAGGATAAGACCTTTACTTCTTTTGAGGCTCTTTAACACTCTTGCAAGACAAAATGTCCTAGATTAAGCCTGATCACCTATTTAAGAATTTTCATGCAAATACAGAAATCTCCAGATGCTATCAAATCTATGGCTTTAGTGCCAGCTGTCTGCTTGTTCTCAGTACTGTGCCAGCCTTACTGAAGTGTTCCATAGTTTGAGATGGGTGATGGAAGTTTCTGGTCAATGGGTGAATGTTTCTGCAAGATTTTTCCAGTAGCATGTTTTAATGTTACAGATGATAAACATTATGATCTCCCATCATTACATTTATGTAGGAGACCTTATAAAAAACAGCAATTCACCTTCACAGTTTTAATGTTTATGTATTATGAGAGCCCTAACTCTCCTGAAGTGAGTAATGACACTCAGTGTTCAACAAGTATACTTTTTCACATTTACAGTATTTTAGACCTTTGAAAAACACATTATCTAAAGTATCACTTGTTACAGAGAGCTGAAGGGGAGGGAAAAATGAAAGAACAAGTAATGTCATTCATTTTTAGGCTATTACAATATCTTCTGTACACGTTTTCAAAATGAGCATCCCTCTACTGCATTTACACAGTTCCTACAGCACTCATTTGAGGATATTTTGACAGTAACTGATTTACAGCTAACAGAACTGTTCAGTACTTTACAAGAATTTTCCAAATACCAATATGAAATATATTTTACTTACTACTGCAGTTTTCCTTTAGGCAGGTTAACACAAAGCTTAGCCAAAGTTAGTTTAGTTTCAGAAACTCAATCTAGAGGGACTGAGAAGTGATTCCATTGTGAATGTATGACATGTTAAGAAAGGGTAAACTTATTGTTAATATAAAGGATATTTCAATGAGAAGCAACCAAGTTATATTGGGGAAGAGAATTTTCAGGCAACATTTTATCACCTTAGTTTACTTTGTTTTATCCGTGTCTGAAATCAGATTTTAAAACACACAGTAACAACACACTAAGCACTTTCTATGTTAGCAGAAAGTCTGTGTTAACAGAAAGTACTGTTTTCAGTTCTGGGCTCCCTAATAAAAGAGAGGCATGGACATATTGAAGAGAGTACATCAAAGGGCCACAAAGATTATCGAGGGACCTAAGCACCTCTCCTGTGAGGAAAGGCTGCAAGAACTGGGACTATTCAGCCTGGAGAAGAGAGGCTCAAGGGGATTTTATCAATATGTATAAATATCTAAAGGGAGGGTTCAAAAAGGACGGAGTCAGGCTCTTTTCAGTTATGCCCAGTGACAGGATCAGAGGCAATGGGCACAAACCAAAACACAGAAGGTTCCATGTGAACATAAGGAGAAACTTTTTCACTGTGAGAGTGACAGAGCACTGGAACAGGCTGCCCAGAGAGGTTGTGGAGTCTCCTTCGCTGGAGACATTCAAAACCCACCTGGATGTGTTCCTGTGTGATGTACTCTAGGTGACCCTGCTCTGGCAGGGGGGTTGGACTAGGTGATCTTTCCAGGTCCCTTCCAACCCCTAGGATTCTGTGATTCTGTGATTCTTTTCAAAACTTCTCCACCTTCCTCGGCCATATTTTCCATAACATTCATTATTCTTGCTCTTCTCTGGACGTTCCCAAATTTATCTATATGTCTTTCTTGAAGTGATGAGCTGAAAGTCAAACTGTGTTCTGGGACTCCAAATGGAATGATTACTTCATATATACAGAGACTACATTCCTTTTCATATATCCCAGAAGATCAGCCTTTTTTGAACATCATCAAAGAGTTAACTCAAATTCAATTTATGATTCCTATAATATTGCATTTTTCTATACTTAATTTTCCCCTCTGTCATTTCCATAACTTGTGGTTATTTTTAATTCTGTGGTCTCTAATGTATTAGCAATCCCCCCTGTCAGGATCGTGTACAGACAGGTGTTTTCCATCATCTAAGTGGCTACTGAAAATACTGAGCAGAATCAGCCCCAGGATGGACCTTCAACAAACTCCACTTAATATTCTCTCCTAGAATGAGCCATTGATGGCTTCTTTCTAAAGTAAGTTTTCCTTATTAGTTTTGCCATGATAGTTTCATCTATTTCCCTTTCTCAATTATGATGGTATCATTTCAAATAGTAAAGAAAAAATAAATTAGAATAAAAAATCTAGTCCTTATCATGTCAGAAAGGAAACTTGGATTTATCTAGAGCCATCATCTTTCAAGTGTCGATAATTATTCAGTTCCAAGAATTTTGAGGGGGATAGAGAGACAGAATTTTTCCAGTAATTGAAAGGCAAGATAAAATTTCTAATTTCCTCCACATTGCCCACACCATTTTTAAAGATACACATTATATTTTCCCTTTTCTATTTTTCTGCTCTGTCTCACTAGCAAATTCTAGGAGTTCCAGATTGCTTCAATTAGTTAAGTACCTTACAATCAGGTTTTCTAGACCAGGCCAATCTGAAAACATTTAATTTACTTAAACCTCTCACCTGATCTTCTGTTTCAGGGTGTACATGACCCATTACTGCAAAAATGTATAAATCTTTTTACAAAGACTGATAGAAAACACATCAGACATTTCAGAGTTGTCAGTCAGATTTCTCTTGATGCCCAACAGCAGGCCAATTCCTTGGTTCTCATGTTAGTACTAACATAAATATTTCTTGATATGCTTGATGTCTTTTATTAGTTGCATCTCAGTTAGAGATTTTGTATTTGGTTTCCACATTTTTTCTTTACTTCTTTATATTCATCCTTTGTAACCTGGTTTCTGTTTGCTGACATTTTCTTCTTACATCTGAGCTTGATACAGAGCTCTTGGTTTCCTTGAATCGATTTCTTAATACATGAAATCTCCTCTGCATTACAATAATTTGTGATGATGTTCTCACTATAATTTATTTTAAGAACTCTCAGATCTATATAACTGTTCTTCTCCTTAGATGAAATTCTTTTCTTTCCTTCTTTGAGATTAGTAGGATGATATAGCTCTTAATCCTTTTCACAGTTACAAATTAAGCAGAGAGCAAAATCTATATTCCTACCACACAAACAAAACTCGCTTGATCATAATTAAACTCAGATTCAACTCACAGAGTCATCATCTCCCACATTTAAAAAATAAGCTTATTTGCCATTTTTACAGTGCCTTTCTCAATCATGTGATGAGGTCTTTAAATTCTGTGGTATTTTGTCTGAGGGTAGATGCTCTATTGTGAAGCACAGTTCCTACTTCCTTCCCTTCACAATATAGTATGTATATTCTTAGAATCAATTTAGAGTACTTCAACATTTGATAAATATTCTTCATTCTGGAAAGCTTCATTCTTTTATTATCTGTAATTTCAGTGACTTAAGGGAAAACACTTCCCATTCAGATCCACCTTGTTTCTTTATGCCTACCTAGGAAAGAGAAAACTGTGACTGATGTCATTTTAAGCTAAATAAACTTCAACTTATTTGAAGAGAACTTCATTAGTTAAATGTCACTAACAGTTGAAACAATTTCTATTCACTCACTACTTCAGAATATTTTTGCAAAGGACTTTGGAGAGTTGAATCAGCTTAAATTTAAAATGTAGTATACTTCCCTTAAAGACATTTCATGAAAATTTACTAGAAAGAAAACTAACTAATAAAGTTTTGCTATCATTCAAGCATAATAGCAAGGAAATACCAAATTTATTATTATTTACTTACATAAACAGTACAGAGAAAAGGACATGGCTTGCAATTCACTTTTGATATTCAAGTATTATGGTCATCGAGAACAAATAATTTTGAAAAAAAAGAGAATTTACTGATGCGGCAAACAGAATGCTACCTCCAAAAACATTCATTTTATCTTTGCTTTTGAACCATTTCTTATATTGTTTTGTTCTTATTATAAGTATAGATCCAAGAAAGGACTTCAGTCATGTACAGTGGACTTGAGCACACATGTGTTTAAATGCCCTTTCTTAAATGGAAATAATTTCCTGAACTGAAATCACAGTGAATGCTGAAAATCCTGATGTTACTCAGTTAAATCCTCTATGAAAATTTGGTGACTTTTTTTTAGGCTCACAGAGAAAACTATCCTTTAAAGTAAGTAATAATAAAATAATAATTGGCAGAAAGTCTTAAAGCTACAAAAAATACCAAGTAAATAGAACTGGTGAAGAAAATATTTCCCATAGTATTAGTGTCCCTGCTTAAAGGTAATCAATAAGTAACACCTACCCACATACAATCCATTTGCTATCTTTTGTACATTATGTGGCTGCAGATCTCTATGATGACATAGAGATAATAGAGTGATAGAGTATAATAGAGTGATAAAGTAAAGATGTAAACATATACCTCTTGCTTTTCAGTCCCATGTCCCAACAAATCTTCAAGGTCAACCACTACATTACCTGATGTTGAGGATCAATAACATGCTTAAGAATCAGTAAGAAACAAAGAAAAAAGCCATGTTTTGAAAGTATTATTGCAAAGGGGTTAAAGCATGCTATCTTCTGTGAGTACTGCAATTTCCCTGACATCACTGAAGTTTCATGAGGGGTGAGTTATGGAGATAATTTGCAATTCAATGTACCATGTAATTCACAATTTTTGAGATGGATTTAGTGAGTTCATGTAATCTTGCTAAGGATTCCACAGTGTCTGCAATGTCTCATTATTCTCTTGGATTCTAAAAATAGGCCCAAACAGTGTACAGCTGTATCCAATTAGGTACTGGGCCATTCTTCTTCCATAAGTAGAGATCAATCCCCAATGTCAATTGCACAGTGATTAGTGCAATTATTAAAAAGAATGAAGACTTGCTTATCTCCTGAAGGTTCATTTTAAATTTACAGAATAACTTAGACAAATCTTTAAGCCCTTCAAAAGCATAGTGAGTCTTTTAACTCTACATTTTCCCCAGAAAATATTAGTTTCAGTCCGTGACCTGATTTCCTAGTCTGGGTAAGTTGAAAGGTGCAGACATGACACTATATTCTTAAACTTTAGTTCCCTGAAATCCTCTTACATTCCTGTATAACATTTTAAAAAACCTCAGGTAGGAGTCAGGTCTTCATTCTTTGATGTCTACATATTCCACACCACACAATTTATCCTAAATGAAAGGTAATCCAGAGAGATGAAGAGAAATATAATAGGTATCTGCTAAGGGAATTTCCTCTGCATTTTTCCACAGGAACAAACCTTGCTCCTTTTACAAACAAAGATTTGCATAGTACAACTCACCTGTAGCTTTCTTGAGATTTACCAAATGTAAATGAGCAACAACTGTATGTATAGTTAGTTAATGTTATTTGACTGAAGACAATAGAAGTATAAGGAGGTACTCCACTTAAACCCAGACTGTGATGAGTTTTCTCTTGGATCTGAACATGAAGTGATTCAAATCTGCCTCCCAAAAGTATAGTAGGCTGACATAAACTCAGACAGTCATGACTTAATATTTTGTTTCACATTTTTTCTCTGATCTAGAAGCAGCAATACATTACAATTAAACTAACTTCTCTGTGTGTCATTTCAATTCTGATAGGACTCCAAGAAGCCCATAGGGAGTATCCTCCTTTTCAATGGATTTATGTTCTGGCTGTTTTGGAGACTAAGAAACAATGATCCAAATATCCATGCATATTTATTTCCTCCTTCACATAAAGGCATAAAAAATGTGTAACTTCAATTTTTCTGTAAAACAAACCGATGTTGAAGTACAATCTACATGGTAGTTTTTCGCAACCAAAACTGGTCATAAGTGGTATTGCCAGTAATATATGGAATATTTATTATATCCAACTACAAACTAGATCTATCCTTTCTCATTTTTAAGAATGACATGTAAAACAAATTTCTTAAAGCTGATACAAAAATATTTTTGATACATTATTTGCAATTTAAATTATTTGGTGTTTCTATCCAAGAAAATCTGGATAAAAAATTAACATTTTCTTCATTAACATTTTACTTCATCACTGACTAACAAAATTGTACTTTGGGGAAGCCTTTCTATTGTTTCGATATAGTTTCATGAAAATGGTGTTATTCCTATTTGGCAAGAGAACCTAGGGATTGGTTCCCTTCCTGTCACAGATGTGATTATGCAAACAGGCACTCCCTCTAATCTTCAGACTGAGTATGTTTCAAACACAGAACTCAGTAATATTCTACAAACCTGACAGAAGCTTGGTTTAACAAATATCAGTGCTGCAGATCACAAGTGAATTAAAGCTGTTGTCTGCTGCTGTGCTTCCACTGATGACTGAAAGAAATCAGTAATAGCTTAGAATGCAGATGTCTACTAGCCTGAGGCTACAGATTTCACACTACCAGCTCTTATTTCTCTTGAATTTATGAAATTGTCTTAAAACGTCCTCTCTCATCAGAAGAAATACTTTCTACTTTAATTTATATGGAAATAATTTGATCCTTTGTAGTACCCTATGTTAACAAGTAATTAAAAAATGGAGGAGCTGTTTCCAAGACCTTTGAAAAATGCGTTGGTGTCCCTCAATGGGCTTTTAGGAGAACTTTCAAACATTGTAGGCAAATTAGATCCTTCAGTGCAATTTATCCTTAGACCTTTATTCTATAGTAGAGAGGAAAGCAAAAATAGTCATTCAGAGACAGAGCGTTCCCAACAGAAAAGGAAGAACTTCAGGTACAAAGGTGGTTAAAGTTGTCTTACAGTAGGATTAAAAAAAATAACAAAATAACAGTAGTTAAATGGCAATGAAGGTTGGGAAATGCGATTACCTTAGTCTATTGTCATTGTCAACTGCTTGGAACTATCAAACTGAGAGGAATATGGAAAATACAATTTCAGATCATGGTAATTGCTATGTACAATCAAAAACTAATAAACTGTTTTGTAGGTACCTTGCTTGTGTAAGGAAATGTGTTTTTTAAATTGTTTAGAATATATCAAAGTGCTGTCCTTCCCTTCTCACTTCAAGTCAGGTGTTTGCAATATGAAAAGAAATTAGATTTGCACATTCATTGTTTTTTAATGATCTTTCGGCATTCTAATATTACCTGCCCACTCCCAAGGAATGTGTTTTGAATAGGAAAATATTAATTAGCTGTTACAAAATAATACATTTTGTGAGTGCCAAAAAGGTAATAGAAATCTCCATCAAAATGAGTACATCTTGTAAGCAATGACTAGTAAATGAGTCAACCTTAATAATCTTAGAGATGTTTCCATGGAAAATTGGTTGATATTGTGTATTGTATCTAACAATATAAAAGAAAACAATGGGTTTTTTTCAAGGATTTATCATTTGCATCAGCTCTGTACAGATGATTATATAGAATTCCAAGAGATATAGGCTATAAAAGGCTGATAGATCAAAACGAAAGAAGAAATGCTTTAAGGTGGACTTCGAGTGAAGAAATGTGCAATGGCAGGACGAAATGCAAAAGAGATGTTTCTGGACATAAACATTTTAAACCTGGATGGGAACAGGTATCACAACTAATGTAAAATTACAGATAAGATTAACACAAATACATGACTGAAGTATAACATTATGTTACAATAACTATAATTAAATGTAGAAGTGGAATTTAACTGAAATATCTATAAGGTAGAAGGGAAAGAGATTTTGCAAAAACACTAAAGAAGCCCTTGTTTAATGATTCATGAAGCCAGCTAGCACTTGAAAACAGCACACTGACAATTTTTTCTGTTGATCATTTCTTTTTGGTTGTTGTTAAAACATCTCTTTCCATTTCCATCACCTGAGCAATTGACAGTATTAGGATTTCTTTATTCTTGAACTGAATGACAAACTATCACATGAAGAGTGATGAAAAAGCTCTACATTTTTGAAAATGCATCATCATAGGTCATGCTTTCTGCTTTTGCTTTGAGATACTT
Organism: Aegotheles bennettii; assembly: GCA_013398125.1. Classification (NCBI taxonomy): domain Eukaryota; kingdom Metazoa; phylum Chordata; class Aves; order Caprimulgiformes; family Aegothelidae; genus Aegotheles; species Aegotheles bennettii. The sequence continues at coordinate 45,307 of VZRW01003876.1, read as the reverse complement.
AAGACAGAGAAATCACATTAAAAAATAAAGAAAAAACTTTTCACTGAGAACAGCAAAAAACACTGGACAAACAAAAACAACTCCTACATATATCACATAGCCCCGAGTATCCTGTAATCATTATCCTTAGAAAATGAAGAGTCAATCATACAAAGAAGAAAAATAAAAATGCAGCCCTTAGCCTCAGACCTCCCCAGTCTCCAGCATCATCCAAATAGACAGTGCAGATTTTTGAAGTGATGAGACACAGAGGGGATGCACCAGATCACTTTGTGGGAGGGACTAGTTTGAATCTTTGAAGAAGAGGCATCTATAGAAAACATCCACTGGGTGAAGAGCCATGGCCTCTCTTACACCAGGACTTTCACTCAGCTGCTCACCCTGTCTAGGACCAGCTGAGTCTACCAAGGAGCAGAAAACTTGTGTGATGAATAGATTGGATTATGGAAAGGGTGAATGAATAGGTAATTAAATGTGTCTGTAATATCAGTCTCGGTGAAATCAGGGATCCTACGGGGTTACTTAATGTACAGACCTGCAGCTTATGACATTTTCATAAGCTCTGGGTCAGAGCATTTCCCAAATGGGAAAAGTCCTTGATTGTTAAATAATGTATTTCAACAAACCAGCACTTCTCTTCAAAGTATTAAACAACAGATATTTCACTATGCTGTGTCAAAAAAACAGAATATATCCTCTGGAAAAAGATGAAGATTACTGCTGTTTAATATTTTAAAAAATAAGATAAAAATCAGTTGCAGTGATCTTAGGCAGGGAAAAGATTATTTATTAATTATTTGTACTGGCTGGAAGATAAAATATTATTAAAAAGAAAAAAAATAAGCTGTGCAATTCTAATTCTTAAATATACTTTAGATAGCAACAATAACAACCCTTCTTTCTAGCAGTGGGATAATAAGATGTATAAGTGACAAATTGCAATGCATGAACAAGAACACATGTTCGATCTTAAGGGTATAACTTGACCTTGATCTAGAAGTAGAAAGTGACATTTACTTATGCTTCAAAATGATAATGGAAGCAATAATGAACAGAACCACTGCTACAGATGTCAAAAGTTCAGAAAACAAAGCAAGTAAATGTTCTTCACAATAACAGGAATAGTTGTTTCCACAAAATCTTACTTTTTTATAAGCGTTTAGAACATTTTCAAAACTGTAAATACATTATTTTCAGGGCCCAAACAAAAATGTTCAGCCTAAAAAATGAAACATAAATTCTACCCTACCGACAAACTGAATGGTGCATGTTTTTCCCAGCCTTAAGTTTTCACTCCTTATTAGCTTTAGGTGAAATATGTTGCTTGAAGGTCAGGAAACAATAGGCCTTTTCTTCCTTTGACAGTGACCTATAAATATTAGCTACAGTCCTGGTTCAGTGATAAGATATGGCTAGGAGAACATTCTTAAAAACACTGTGATTTACTCATGTAGGTATAACTTATAGACAGCAGCTTCAGACTTAAATTATTTTTGTGAGAAAATGTCAAACAACAAAACAATAGTTGTGTTATGTAATTGTCCCTTAGAATAAGGTCTTCTAAACATGCTTAAAAGGAGTATGAATGCAACGAGCACATATCTTTTTTTAAACAAGGTCTCCTAAAATTATTCCAGAACAAATGCCTAGTTACTTTGTAAAAAATAATATTCATTGAAAACCACCTCATAAAGCACTTTCATAAAGTAAATTTTTCCAATTATTTTGAATTTGCTATTCAGCTAACATGCTGGTATAATTCCTGTCGTTTCAAGGCCTAGAACCTTTCTGTCTCTTTCACTATTATTGTCAAGGCTTAATACTGGGCCAGCAATTAAATGAATGACAGATGCTCTCAATTAGCCCCTCTCCCTTCCCAGAAAGGGAAAGGAAAGAGAATAAGGGAGAGAGATTTATGGGTTGGAAACTAAACTACACAGCTTTAATAAAACAATAATGCTGAAAAAGAAAATAATGCAATATGTACAAATCTATACAAATAGATACAAAACCAATATTGCACCTCCTGCCCCTCCACCCCCCCACACGCACACAGTAACACTCATATCACCACTGAGACTGCAGGGAAAATGGAAATATCCTGGACTGAACTCCTGGAGTCAGCAGCAAACAGGAGCTGGAGGCAGAAAAATGGACATAGTCCTCCCAGGATGCTGGCCATGGACAAAGAGAATTGGACCCTCATGATCCCTCAGATTTATACTGAGTATGACATGTATGAGATGGAATACTTTGGTTCAATTTTGGTCACCTGTCCAGTCCCCTCCTCCCTGTAGGAGGGCCACAGGTGTGACCTTTTTGCTCCCTTTTGTTTCCGGAGCACGAAGTGTTTAGCAGAACCAAGCAGTGGCCTTGGTTCTGCCTACCATTCTCTAGCTGTACCTATAAACATCAAGTGTTACCAGCTCTAGAAGCAGACACTGACTGAAAAACATGCTGTTACTTTCAGCAAGTGCAGCTACTTATACAAGACTTGAATGAAAAGTAAAATTACTGAAAGAAACTTGGTTCTATACTGGCTCAAACCAGGACAATTACATAGAGAAATGAGAAACAAAATCATATTAAAATTTGAAAACAATATAAAACAAATCTATCAGAGACCCAGGGCCTTTGCAACCTTGCATATTTAGCCAAACTCATAGAAAAGTCTCACTGAATTCTGATATAATAATTAATTACTCCAGTCTATTTCTATTTACAGAAATCATATGTAAGAATCATTTAAAAGGCAAAGTTAACCCTTACATTACAGGGCTGCCATGTTAGCAACTTGAAGAATGAACTAGTTAGTCTTCTGTTGAGTCTACACACAAGAGGAAGACCTATCAGAGATAGCTTTTGTGCCCTGTATCACACCACTTGTGTGGCCCATTTTTGTAGACAGAAGGTAAATTTGCATCACATACATATGCATATCTTTTTTTAAAAGGCACATCAAGATTTTGTCTTCAATTAACAAACCACAACAGGATGCCAACCTATACATTCTTTAACACAACAGAATATATTTCAAAGACAAATGGAATTAATGAAATAGCTAATTCTATATGTCTCCTGGGCAGTGAACATTGGAAGGAAACATGGAAAACATTACTGGGTGTAGAAGATGTATCGTAATTCCCCTTCTACATATACAACATAATCTCTAAAGACAAGCATTTTCTGATGTTTTCATGAGACTTGGGCTGACCCTTTCTTTCCACTTCAGGAGCTTTTTGCAGTTTTTCTTCATTTTAAGAATTCCACAGATCTTTTTCTATAAGTTCCAGCCACCTCTCCTTTCCCTTCTGTGTTTGCTCAGCAATATCCTGCAATAGCAGCCTTTTACTGGAAAGGTGACTTGTCCCAAGTAACAGAACTCTGCTGAGCAATGAGGATTCATCCTGTCTCAGTGCTACCTATTCATCCTCTTCAGCAGAGACTGACACCTTCTTCCTCATCTCAGAGCAGGAGTTCAGGGGTGTCTCCACCTACAACTTTTGCAGGCCAGCCCTGCCAAACATTACCATGTCTGAAAGTGGACCCTACAATGATTAAGTCGCTTATCTGTTTCACAGCTACAGGGACAACTTCCTACTGCATTGTAGCTCGGAAACCTAACAAAAGCCTAGTCAGTAAAAATAGAAAGCAACCAGAATTTGTTCAAATGTGAATTATGCTTTATGGAAACCATACAATTAATGTAGTACTCCATAACCTCAAACATCTGACATCTTACAAATGCTGACTCCCCATGATGTTCTCTGCTCTTGCCATTTCATCAGAAAAGCTGTACTTCTAACAAAACTACCTGGGATTGAGACTCACATATTTACCTAAGAACAAAGTTTAAACTGAACCTGATCAAGAAGGTTTCATCTATGCCAACTTTTCACAGGAAAAACCTTTCGGTACATACTTACTGATTTCTGCAGCAAGGCCTTTCTTCTTGTTACTAGATGTCAATTTTATAAACCAAGTATGTCTTGATTTCCCAGACTTACAACATTTTCAGATGATCTACAATGCTGTAGGCCCTACAAAGCACTACCAGCATGTTGCAACAACTCCAGTAAAAAGAATGTGTAAATATAGATAGACATGTACAAATTTATTTATATACTTGCATAAGAAATTGAATATAGACTTAGAATTTTAGATATGGTACTTTCACTGAGAATACATTCCTGACAAAATAAAACAAAAAAATAAACATAAAACCCCACCAATCCCTTTTACTCTATCACACCACTTTCATCTTTGTAACTATTCATAAATCCTAAAGTAAATTTGACTTTTTAAATATTTTCTTTCAAATTCAATAGAACTCCTAATCATATTTATAAAATCCCTGTATTTTACATAACACAGAAAGAAATGCACAAAATGTGAAAACATTTCAATATAGAAAAACATCTGTAAAAGAGCATTTATTAAGTTATATAATAATTTTCTACCTCAACATACAGAATATAAAGCAGAGAAGAAAAAGAGCCAGCTGAGAAATAGTTAAATTAAGGCTGTATTTTGTTCCCACCTCATAAAGATAACCTTTTTAATACAGCAGATTATGGCACTTTTTTGTTGAAATATTTTAAAGCTTTTGACAGGTTTGAAATCCATAAAGCAGAATAAAATCTCAGTGCGAGATGGAAAACTGTGACGAACAATCTTTATTGTGCATCAGTCTCCTACAGCTAAAAACAGTAATGAAAACACAAGACTTACATGGATGCAGGAACATACACCCTGGAAGCCAGAGTATGCAAACTAATCTTTCATGTATCAGTCCACTACATTTTATATACACTGTTTCATTATTAAAAAATGTTTTTTCTACTTTCTTATTTACTTTCTCTCTGTGCTACTCTTCATACAAAGAAGAAATACTCAAAGGGCACTCGAAAACATGTGGAAGTCAATGAACAACTTTCTTCTTGCATAAAGTAACCCCAGCTGATACCCCACACACTTTTCTCTCTTCAAGGTCTTTATACCACCTGTCTCTTCGGCGCTCCCCTGTTCCCCTGTACTAGTTAGAACAGCTTCCAGCATCACCTCGAACACTTAGCCCATACCCAGGTTTAGGTACATGCAGAGTCCCTCTGAAGTCGGAACATATTCAGAGTTCTCTGTTATATGGTCCAAAATATTTAAAAAGTAAAACAAATTGCCCTTCCTTCCTCCACTAATGCCCATATGAGTGAAGCCCTGAAGGGCAGCAGAACTGTCTTTGAGTGAGTGTTGGCTGTCATTCCTTGTGCAGCTCCTTAAAATTCACCTCCTTAAAATTCACCTTTTACTTCTATTACGGTAACTTTAGTATTGTCATTTTGCATGTGCCTATGCAGCATGCCAGAACACACATCTGATTCAATTTGATTGCAAACTTACAGATATCATCACGCTATGATATTACTGTCTCAATGATGCAACTAAATACTAAAAAAAAAAAAGAGAGAAAATAATACTACATGTGTTTTTTGCCATTGTTACTGTCTTTTTCTGAAAATAGCATTGATCTCTAGCTTGGTAAACTGAACCCCAAATCAACCCTCTATATCTGATACACAGAAACAAATAATTTTTTTTTTTATTTTCCTATATACACACAAAAAATAGCTTAGGGGTAATCCCTGCTTTCAGAAATAATAGCCTGACATATGCCCATTAGAAAAAAAAAGAAAATCTGTAGTATAAATTGACTCTCCATAGGGATCAAAGTAGAGAATAAAATCTCTAACAGCCTCCATAGTTTTCTAAAGCTTCCTTTGCAACAAAGCTTGCCTTATTGAAAACCAACACCACAAAAGACTTAGTGTTCAAGAGAAGATTGACTTTTCGATAAGGAAACAACAGCTAGCAGGTAACCTTGTGACATTTGACACAACAGAATTTCTGTAGGAGCATGGTATCTGAATTCTTCTCAAGTGGCAGCAAATAGTACTCAGCATCTCAGATAAACAAAACTATTTCATAAAGTTGAGAAAAAAGTTTTTGTAATAATTGATATATTGACTTGTTTAAAACTTAAAATTCAGAAATCATATACAAACCTCACTTTTAATTCAACATCAACAAAAAAAAAATCAGGTGAAACTAAAAATTAAAAGAAAATGAATTAAAAAAAATAATTCTTGTCTTTTTTTTTCTTTTAGATTTTGTATTGAAACGTAAAGCAGCTTTTAAAAACAAGTCACTTAAAAAAACCAGTCAAATATTTTATTTGGATCTTATTCAATGGGATTTTCCACTTTTAAGAAAACCTTTCCTAAAACAACACTATTTCTGAGCAGCATAAATTCCAATGAAAAAATGTTATAGTTTCAAGAATGGAGGGGAAGGAACCATGTGGAAAGAAAGGTTACTCAGAGGTAAATCGTCATGAAATCAAATGGAAAGTTCTTTCCCTCTGACTTGTTTTATTACATTTCCTTATTAACACAACACATGCAGTAATATTTCTTTGGTTTTATACAAAGTTGATCTCCATATTGTTTGCATTACTCCAGTAAGCAACCAATGGCATAAATGGGATTGATACAGTAAAACATCACCACCTGGTAAATCATGCAACTGTGTATGTGTGTGCTGACTTAAGCTCACCAAACAGGTAATTTTTGTTAAGGAGACTGACATTAGATACTTGTTAGAAATTCTCAGTTCTACAGTAAAGTGTAGAATAAAATCCTACTGACACCTTTACGTTTTCAGTTTTTCCAAATTCATCTTTTCCTTCAGATGAAAATGTATCTTTTATATAATTTTATGAAGTTATTTGAGTTCAGCTAATGCAGTTTTTCATCACAGTCTACATATATTTAATCTACTATAATAAAGTCTCAAGCCCTTACAAATTTTGGTTATTTGCCACTATACTGAGCTATTCTATCTCTACCTGAAAAAATGCTCATCAACTCACCCACCTTCCTCCTACAAAATTTCTCATGAAATGTAATTAATAAACATCCTATACTGAGGATGTACCACCACTGAAGACAGAACTGTGGGATTAAGTCTAGTCACCTGTCTGTAAATCTCCACACGAAACCCCATATAATGTTGGTGGAAGGGATCAGCAAAAGAATTATCATAGGCAGGATGATCAGCTAGCTGTAACAAGGATATTCCAGTTCTAACATAATCTTGTTAGGACAAAGACCATTTCAATCACAGATTTGCTGCAAGAAGCTTTAAATTAAACCACAAGACATGTACTTAACATATAAACTAGGTATTAGGCTTAGCAGCATCTGAGAATACTCTATCCTCTGGGAATTTGCCACAGTGCGTAAAAACTCCCTAAGATGTGAAAATCAAGTTGCATTTTTAATGGTAAATTTCTTTTAAACCTGATTAAAATCAGATCATCAAATAAAATCTTTCTTCCTGACTACATAAAGGAGGAAAAGCACATGCCTGCAAACTGTACAGTCAGACTGGAAAAACACACCGTCTTCATGTTCATAAATGTGGTTTATATACAGTTATCTGTAGTTTACATAAACTGCATTCTCATTCTCTACTATATTAACATTCCCAAAGGAGTGGTCATTAATAGGTAATTTAACGAACTCATAATTTCTGGGGTTTATTCTAAAATTATGAAGTCATCATAACACCCAGAAAATCCACTTAGATGGTATAGCTACAAATGGTCCTTGATAGCTAAATCCACAGTAGCAACCTCTGCAGCACTAACAGAAACTGTGCCAGGTGATTTGTCTGAAGTGATTGTTTAATGGGCTATTGAGGCACAGAAGGGAACAAGGGTAGAAGAGTGCTAATAAGTATATTTTTCCACATTTTTCTCAGAAAAGGTTTTTTCCACATGGATAAAACGTGGAGTGTTTTAGGAATATTGATGATATTTTTTATTTGAAAAATCAAAATTAATAAGTCCAATTTTTTCTTTGACAAATACTTGATTTCAACTGTATATTCAAGTGATGGTTATATGTACAAAATGTACAAAAATTATCTCATTGTGATGTTTTCACATAACTTTGTAAACTGTTTTCTTCCTCATGTGTAACTTCATAAAATAGAAATTAAAGAAATGAAGGACATTTTATAGCCAGAGGAGCAAAATTATGCATAGCAGCACCTATGTATCGACATAGGTGTAGATACACATCAAAATATGGCACTGTCTTACAGAATGACCATATACTAGAAACCAGCTTCTGTCTCCTAGAAAGCAGATTACCATTTATAGTTCCATTTTGTTTCTTCTGAATTTTGAATGGAAAAAATAAAAGTAGGAAGGATTTTTCCTTTTCTTTAACAGATAGAAAAAGCTGAAACTTTTCCCCACATTTATTAATATGAGATATATATATTTATGATATATAATTTTATTATAGAAATATGAAAGCAATTAATACATTTTCCTGCAGTGCATAATTCTCTTTTTTTCTTCAAAGATGTGAAAGCCCATCTCTTAAAGAGATGCCTTGTGCAGCTATCAAACCCCCTTGTTGATTCTTGTTCAGGTTTTCTTACCTGTTGGACCAGAATCACACAAAGATTTAGAAGGAGAGGACCTTTCCCCTTAGGTCCAGCTCTATTATGAATTGATGGCAATAGTGGTTTACAATGTGATATAATGGAAGAAAATAATGTTTTCTGTTTCAGTGAAACTTGGAGAATTACTATTTCATAGCTCATTAATCTGTTTTTATTTAAAATGTCATTCATAATTCATAAACACCCTAAGAAAAAGTATTGTTTAACTTAACAATGAACATTGGCAGAAAAGAAAAATCTAAACAGTGATGATGAATATTAAAATTACATGATAATGAAGATTACAAATCCACAAGCTCTCTTTTTAAGTATTGTGAAGTGGAGATTTCAGATTCTGGTACTCGAAGGTAAGTATTTTGCTGAAACAGTTTAAGTGTGCAGAATTGATACATTTGCATGTATTATGTAAATTAGATCTTGAAACACTTCTGTAATGCTTTTTTGCTGCACTGAAAATTGGTATTTTATAGGCATTATGTAAATGAAATGTGGTAGAAATAGTCTGGGTTTTTTTCCAGATAAATTAATAAAATTTTGAAAAACTCCGTGAAGTCCTGAGTATACATGTTTCAGCAAATTACTGAAGAAAGAAAATATTTAAGACACTATTTTTCTTCTTTTCATGTTAGAAAAGATATGCTGTCACAGTTAGCAAACTTGCCTCACAATATTTTTTTGTCAAGGCCAAAGGCTGAATTTAGAGTTACAGAGAGCAATAGTGTTTATAAGGTAATTTTTCCTTGAATGAATGGTAATAAAATTCTCTTAAATGGATGCATGCCTTTATAATCCAAACACTGGCTTATAGACTTGCAGTGTTCCAACTGAAGTCACAGCCATTTTAACTTCTCTGTAATTGCTACCTACATTAACAAGATTAAAGCAAATGGGAAATGCTCACTTCTAACAGTAAATTAAAGATCTGTTGATACACTGATTTACTGATATGTATGACTCCATGTACATAAGTATGATACTAACAACTGAAATGATTGATTTTACAATCCTCATGAGTTCAAATATCTTAAAAAACTACTCTAGAATTTCCTATACCCCTTCAATAGCTATTGAGAGACAGCCTGGACAAGTAGCACATATTAAAACATGAATAGCTAAAGGTAGGTAAAATAATTCTACATCCTGGTCTGTAGATACCTCTCAAAAGCAAACAAAAGCTTTTTTAACACCTACCATGTTCTTAACTAAAATAGCACAATAGGTAAGTTTCCTAGTCAACAGATAAATTGTGAAGAACAGAGGAAACTTTCAAGAGAGGTGTGTGTGGAGAAATTAAATCAAAATTTCAGTGTTTTGCCTGATTTACTCCGTATTTTGTCTGACTATGTGTAGTGACTTGTCAGATAGATCTGTTAGGCTTCTGTATTTTAGAGTGCAGCTTTATAACACATCTAATAATAAGAGAATTACCAATGTATAACATGCATTTTGTTCCTTTTCACAGATTTTTCTTCAAAGAAAAAAAGAATTATTCACAAAAATATAGAAAATAAATTTTAAGCTAGAATGATTCAAACTCCAATTCAGAAAGTGAAGTAATCCTAATTTCCACACGTTTTCCCACTAAAATGAAAGATACTTAAAACATTCTTAATCAAACATGGACTATTTGGTTTAACACAGGAATGACTGGATGCAAGTTAAAGGCTTGTTTTATACATTTAATCCAAAGTGATCTAATAGCACTAGTTTATTCAGTTGTAATTATGTTTTCAGAGAGTGCCCTTATGGAACAAGTTGCAGAATACATTTCCTTAATTGAATTACCTTACCCCATGTTTTCACAGAACAAACATCATCATCCACTTCTACTAAAATTCAAAGAGAAGAGGTGTCTAGAGATGTACTATGTAATTTTTAACAGCTTTTAGCATCTCATGTTCATTAATTAGTTTTGACAAATATCTACAGACGTACCGAAAACATTGGAGTTAAAGTAGGAATTCCGGGATTAATTATTTGGCTTGTTAAGAAACTATTAGAGGAACAAGTTCTTCCTTTCTAGCCTTAAGGCATGGAAATATGTCAATCAAAGGAGCTTACACTGTTAATGGTGTAACACTACTGAGAGGACAACATCTCTCACAGTACTGCCAACTACAGTAAAATTGCATGGAATTTTACTTATATATATAATGATTATTTAATAAAAAGACTTTGAGACAGATCATAAAATAACATTCCTTTCCTTAGAAATTCTGCTATTTTGAAATTTAGTATGACAAGAAGCTGAAGAAAAGTTCAGAACTTCTAAACAGAAATTGAAAAAAACATTTAGGAATATAGAAATAATTTTACTGAAATATTTCATGTTCTGTAACATCAAAAAATATATGAAATACTGTCTCCATTCAAGAATAAAGCAATAATATTGACTTTAACAGCACCAGCGTAGGTCTGAGTGCTTTGAATTTTCGGTACTAAAAATCTGACCGAACCAGCACCTCATCAGTATTTGTATTTCAGGGAAAGGCACAATTCCACTGGGAAACCACTATTATGCAGGCTTTCACAGCCTTTCCTATAAGCTATACCACCTGAATCAAAGTTAAAGAAAGCATTACATTTGGGAAATGAAATCTCTCCTGCTCAGAATCCATTTAAAAAATAATTAAAACAAAAATAACCTGTTTCAGTGTCAGCTATTGCCACTGGAGGTAAAGGGTCAAGATGATCCTTGACATTGCTTATCTTAACCTCTTATACAGTAAGAGTTTTATTTAGTGTAAAACATTAATTACTGTTACTTTATTTCAAATCCAGCTTTCTTGAAACCTATCTGCTCTTTATTAAGTTATCAAAGAGTTTGTTGTTTTATCTGAATCTTAACTCGTCTCAAATGAAAATATTGTAAGGTCTTCTGAGAACTTTTAATTTAATTATTGATAAGACAGTGCTCTTATATCCTCATATTTAAAAACATGGTAAGAATTCAAGAGAAAAATCAGCAAGCACATTAATTCTTGGTGTGATTTAGGAATGTAAGAACAGCTATCATACATGCCACCAAATGTCCATCCAGCCTCACATTCTATTTCTAACATCAGATCAATTTTGGAAAACACCACCAATGGGTAGAGAAGGGAAAGGGCAGGAAAAGCCACAGGTGACACCTCTCTTTAGTGCTATCTGTGCATCAAAACTTTTTTAGATATGGGGCTGCCTTAGCGGAATATGTTTTCTACCTGATAAGTAACTTCCTAGAAATTTCTCTAAGTTTGCCCACTGGTTAATCAGATAAAGAAATTCCAGAAAGTATTTTCACTGTGTTTGCTTATTTAATATGATAAAACTTTTTTTTTTTAAACTTATTGCACATGTAAACATGTAAACATTAGGTTTAGCAATCTTAACTGTATAACCACAACTATACCATGGGCCTAGGGATTATGGATAAATGTGTAATCCACAGACTTTGTCTAACAAAACACAACGTTCCTGATAGAAATGATATCACAGTATACTCTTCCAGACAGATTCTTTTGACAATTAAATACACTCAATTCTCACAAACTTCATGATTCCAAGAAGCTGCCTGTCATCAGAAACGGGGTTCATTTCACCAAATAAGCTACATGTATTTGGAACCTAACACAAAGCCAATTGAAATCAATGGGTTTTGTTCCATTGACTTCAGCTTGGTTTGGCTTAAAACCTTAGGCTCTGTTCCAGCTGTCTATTCATTTCCAAAAGTGAATTTAAGCATGTGCTTTAGTGATTTAGCTTTTTGTTATATTTTAGACCTGTCATGTTACTGATAGAGTCTATGGAAATGACATGCATTGAAAGTAAAAAGATAGTTTTGAGACTTTTCACTTTTTTTTTCAGAGAAGATAGTGATCACCAAGTGCCATGCACTGTTAACTATATTCCAGTTGCCCAACTCACACTCTTTTCCTGGAGGATATATCATTAAGAAAGATTATGTTCATTGGTATCAAAAGACTCATATTGACTTTAATGTTACTAGGAATGTATTTGCTATGGCAGAAGCTTTTCATTGGTGCTGAATATGTGGGGCCTTCTTAATAAGAGCAGACACAGTATCATGATCTGTCCTTACTTCTGCGTTATCGTCTCATGTCTTTAGCTGCAAAAAGTTAAAATTAAGCATACACGCAAGTTATGTTACCCAATATCATCTCCTGTAGGTTGATAAAATATCTGCATGTATCACGAACTTTCTTTTCTGCTAATAGAAAGCATAGGAACCTCATAAACATGCATATTGATGTAGGCTGAGATTTGAAACATTTAAGACTCCTTTGCTGAGCAATAGCTTCCCTGGTATTTTCAATGAAGCAATGGAAAAGGCCTACACAACCCTTCAGCAGCAAGTAAACTATGGGAAACACCAAGATGATGATTGAGATAGTAACTAAATGGAATAAAAGGCAATTTTGACTCTCTTGACACAGACATTGAATAACAGCACTCAAATGTTACATAAAGGTGAAAATGTAATTTTGATTTTGTAATTCCAGTCTTCAGAGAACTGTTGCTCCCGCAAATCAAGGAGCATATTTCTTCCCTCTCAAAAACTTGAGTAAGTATATGCAAAAATGAATGTTGATATTTATAAATGTGTTTATTCCCTTCAAATGGTTCTATAAATGGCAAATGTGTTTCAGCCTATGGAGATTTGTTAGTTATTTCCCAGAATAACTTTTCAGAGTACACGTCATCCAGGCTGGACTACCAGCCCCTTCTTAGAAAGTTCTCCATCTGCTCTGTTCTTAACTAAAATAAAGTGATTCTCCATTTCAAAGAAATAATACTTCTATGCCCATTTCTACAACCAGATCTGACATTTATGTACATGCATCATGACATCCTGTCGTTTTTAATGCTGCAATTTCTCCTGAGACTCAATTGAATATACATGCACATTTAATACTTTTATATACACCACTTTTCTATCATTCAATTGGTAAATGCCTTTGACACTGCTCCTTTTTCCAAACTCCTGCTATGAGGTCCTTTCCATGATTGCACTGCACACATCTCTCTCTCATCACCATTGGTATTTAAATTTTTATTTAGGTCAAATCCAGCACTATTTTTCCTTGCTCTTCCCCCTTCACTCTTGTGATATTCCTACACTTGCCTAGTTCAGTTTATGACTTGCTAAAATGTAATGTGACCCTGAGCAGGACCAAATACAAAGTTCTACACATCCTCATTTATGCCCTTCTTGAACACAGACTTTTGTCATACTGCTTATCAATCCTGTTGACCTTCACTAAACCTGATGTTTTCCTTCTGTCCTTAGACTGTTGACTCTGAGGTCAGAAACCATTTCATTGAAAATATATACCACAAAGTGGATGCCACTGAAAACAAATAACTGCCAAAATATACAGTTCTTATAGAATTGCTCAAACAGACATCTACCCATAAAAGAAATTTTGAAGATATACTTGTAAACAATGACAGGTAGCTGTCTAATTCACAGTTACCTAACTGACTGATTTAGCACTAGGGATATTTTATTATCATGTAGAATCACTACTAGTTTCACTAGAGAAATCAGTAACAGCTTTTCTTTTATAGCTACCAAAAGAATTCAATTAAGAGTAGGCTAAATGCTAACTAATTTACCAATCTCAAGGCCCTCAACTTTCTATCAGAACTTCCATGAAACCAACAGAGTTATTGGCTTTCTGTTATGCTGATACATAAATGTTCTGAACTGGTCACATTCAAGGTTCAGGGGTTTTTGTGTCATCACAATAAAAATTAGAACTAGATTATTTCTATTGAGGGATGTATATTGAATAGGCATTTCAGATTGTCCTTGAAACAACATAAGAAATTAAGCAGTAAAGTAGATTAGAAAAGCAACTGATGAATATTAATTTTAACCTATCATGCGAGTTTTAAACATCCATCATAGGCAGTAAGAGATGATAAACTGAAAAGAGTTCAAAAGCAACTTATCTCTTTCTTTCTTATTTTGTAAACCAGCATAGTTGGATATCTAAGTTTTGTACACCATCCATAAAACCAGTGAAGTTACGATCAAGGTGTTTTGTTCAATAAGAAACATTTCTCTGTAACAGTTTTCAAAATTACAGCTGGTGAATTACATACTAAAAATAAATAATGGGTGTAATACTTCACTTGGCCCTTCACTACTTTTCATTAGAATTAAATAAACACCTAAGAGACTCTTAATTCCTTCCACCACATACAAAATTTTGCAGTGTGGGTGGTTGATTAACAACACCGAATGTCGTTCAACCGCCTAACAGTACAAATGTAACCAGCATTTTGCTCGCAGTTTTGCTATGTAAAGAAGATTTTAGGGAATCTAATAAGTTTTTAGCTTTATATAATAAATGGCCTGTCCTTGAAGCTGATGTTCATTCTGTAAATTTCATCTTTTATTTAAATAATGTTTACATTCCTGTTGGTTTCAATCAGAGCATGATCCTCACTCTTTTCTCGGTGTTTTCCACACACTTAGCTTTGCTCTTGCTTTTCTGTGGTGGAGAATGACTTCACCAATGTTACTAACTTCCAGGAATACAGTAGAGACAAAGAAACTACTCAAATGTTAAATTATACTTCCCTGCTTTGAGGACAGTTGAAAAGTATCTTATCAATTAATACATTTTTACTACACCGTGCCAACAGGTGCTGATCACACTCCCCCCAACATCTGTAGCACTGGGACTCTATTATCATTTGATGTGTTGCACCTCCTGGGCATTTCTTTTGCTGTAGAAAGGATTTCTAACTGGCCTTGCAAAAACTGGTCAGTCAGTGTTAGAGGGAATTATGACTGTGCCCCACACTTTACACTGAAGAAAATACACTTGAGATAAAATCTGTCAAAACCCTGTTTTATGCCAAGATGTTTTTAAATATGCTTTTCCTGTCATAAGTAAGTTCTAGCCACATGTTTTCTCTAAAACTTAAAATTAAAGCTTTTCATCAGTTTCTGACAAAATTATCTGTCCTTACAGAAATCTGTGCCAAATTTTCAGATGTAAATAAGTCATGGACTCTTAAATGTAAATTGCCATGAAGTATAGCACAGTTGTTCCATAAAGATATATAGTCTGCAAAGAAACACATAGTGCCAAGGATTTTCTTGCAATTTCAATGACCATCAGCAGAAATTTGGACAAGGCAATAAATCAATATGATAGCATCTATCAATTTAATCAAGAACCTACTTCGGAAAGCTCAGAGGTTCTGAAGTCTGTAAAATGGCATTTGTCCATGACACTTCAGTCCGTACTCAGACACCTAGAAAGTGGTATCTTAAATATTTGCATTAGTGACAAAATAGCAAGAATAAAACTTGAGGAAAAAAATCAAGTGAATTTTTGTACAGTGACATTAGGAGGAAATGGGGTGCTAAATTGAAACAGGAATTCCCATAGCCCACTGGATAACGTAAAAGTCTAAAGGTACAAATACACAAAACTTTTTAGGTAGGCTTGAAGTAGGATTTACTGTATTCTGATAGTCCCCCTGAGTATTCTTTTAACATGTATTGCAAAGCTTTTTTGTCAACAGTCATTCAGGGGAGCTTCAAAAATGTCAAGAACACTTAAACATCACCAATACTTGACAATACAAGGTAGAAAAAACAATCCTGGTGTGTGAAAGGAATATAAATAAACTTTTGCCATAGTGAATATAAAAAGTATAGGATAGATCATATCTGTTGTCATTCATTTCTGTTAACTAATTGTGACAAAACAAAGGCTACTTAATTTGAAGAATTTATTGAAAAAAATACAGGTCTCTCACAGCAAAGTCCATTATCACCAAAATCCACAATTTCTTAGTATTGAATTGGTCTGAATAAAATTTTCTACAGAAGCAATTTGAAGCATTTGAAACTATTTTTTTTTGCCTGATGAAATGTTAATTTTGCCGTTTAGTATTTTCTTTCTTTTTACCTATTTCCTATTTAACTAAATTATAATTTTGATATCATCTAGACATTCTATTGTTTTCAAATAAAATACTATATATCTTTTGTTTTGCAAAATACTCATAATCTTCTAACGTACAAGAAAAACATAAATTTTTGTAAAGCTGTAATATTCCAAACAAACAGAATTCTGACCTCCATTTCATATTGGCATCTGTGTACATTTATAAGAAAATTATTTTGTGAAATGAACATTCTCCCCCACCATTCTATCTGAAGGTGTTGAAGCAATCTCACTAGCCCCTTTAAATTGCAAGAAATATACAACAATAAGGATGGACATGCATAAGAGCTGTTTCCAGGATAAAATCTTCAGAGACTATATAAAAAGAGGATATAAAGATGGTATGTTTTTTCAAAGTGTTTTGAATCTAAAATAAGAGACAGATTGATATAGAGACAAAACAGAAAGTAGTGAACCATGATACAGTATTTGTCATGTACTTAGAAAGGATTTGTGTGTAATGAATCACAGAAATAGAAAACTTACAGGCTAAGCTCAAAAACAACTACAGTTATGGTTTCACACACAGTTTTAGAAAGCTCTTTTCAAACAATAGGATCAGGCAGAAGAATAATACAAAAATATTTGTCTGTTAATTGACAAAGGGATTGTAGAGCCTCTAGATGTTAAGTTAGTCCAGAGACTGAGAAAAAGTGAATAAATTATGTATTGAAAACAAAGGTAAGTAACTGAGATGTGGCATGGGAGAGCTGAAAGACAGAAAAATGTTTGCAGGTCAAACTCAGCAATGGGAAATAGTCTGTACTCTGTTCTGAGCAGATGGCACAGTGGTGTCCTGTAACGCTCAGATACAACTGGTGAATCAGTGTTGGAAGTAAAGTAGCATTATTTATCTCCTGTTGGCATGGAAGAAGTATTAGCAGAATTACTATTTATTTATTTACTAGAGAAATAAAAGTCCTTACCACTACCTTTTTTGTCTGATACTGTGGCCATCCAAAATCCAAATGTAGCTAAAAATAACAAATATAGAAGCAAAGAAAATTTAATTAGGGAAAGTAAGGTCTACTTTCATAACAGAAAATGGGTTTGACTAAATCTTCTTAGCTTCCAAAATCCAAAACAAGTTTTACTGGAATCTGAAGAACTGTAAAACTGAAGAGAAAGCACCTCCCTGTATCAGACAACAGAAAATACATAGTAGTTACTAGTGCATCTATAGACATAAAGAAGAGAAAGCCAAAAGATGCTGCTAACACATTGCGATTTGAAGTAGAAGATGATCTGATCTTGCAATGCCTTATGTAAAGAATAAAAACTGCCCATGAGTAAAAGAGTGATGTGATGAGCCATGATAAGTAGAAGATTATGCGTTTAGTTTATTGTTTCAGCATACTCTAGTAACACAGCTACAATAACATCAATATGTTGTCTATATTTATACTATTGGAGGTTTTCCCGTATGTCGTGCAGTTTCTGTGTTTGTCAGGGAGGACAGCAGAACAGAAGTTGTTGAGAACTACTGAACTGATGGTGAAAACTACTAATTGTACTTGTATTCAGGAAATTTAGACATCTGAATGACTGTAGCTGTGATTTCTGCTCAGGTCTAACAAGGCTCTCAGACACTACAGTTCCTTTTACTGTTCAACTCCTGCCTCATGTTACACGGTGTCCATCATAACATTGATTAGGAACTTGGCAAATGTAATTCATCCGATATCCACAGAAAATGACATGTCTCTCAAAATAAAATTACAACATTCATGAATGATCTGTCAAACATATACCTTGCTTGACTGAACACACTTTACCTTTATAGCTTTCTCACAGTAGAGTCAATTAGTTTTGAAATGATGTTTATAGTACATACTGAAGTGCAGAGATTGTCAAGCTAGTGCTCTTTTGCTGGTTAAGTCTAGGCAATACGGCGCTTTTTAGCCTGGCACAATGCAAGTGCAGCTATTTTACTTCCAGGGTCATGCTATCTTTGCCCAAGTCAGCTTGGGTTTCCTTATATGTCACTTTCAGTTCCAAGGCTCTTATAGAGTATCAGCAAAGTCATAGTAAAGGACATCAGACCAAAATGCAAGACTAAGTATGAAATGTAACAATTTTAGTGGGTTTTGGTGGATGAGGAAATAGCAATTTCAATACATTTCTGATTTACTGGGATTTTGACCCTTCCAAAGTAACTACAAAAGCCTCTGTCCTGAAGACTCATACAGGAGCTAGGAAGCAATGGGGCTTCCAACCCCTTCAGCAGGTGGAGGTGAGAGTACAGTCCAAAAGTGATGGCACCCCAGCTGACAAGCTGCAAACCTAATCCAGCTTGGACCTTTTCTAAAACCTGAATTGACACTCAAATTCTGGATTACAGTTCTAATAAAAATTGTTTTCCTTAACTTTTCTTTTTTTCAGTTTTCTGCACCAGATTTGAAGCTAACCTTTCATTTCCCGTGTCCCATATGATCATCTTTGATTGATGGGAATTTTGAAACTGTTACCTATCGGGCTGAGTGCAATTATGTCAACCAATCCAGCTTCAACCAGAGCTCCTCTCCAGACGTTCAGATGGGAAGAAACTGCCATACTTCAAGATGTTACACTGTAAATTGGAAAACAAACAAAAAACAGACCAGAGAATGCTCCAAAAGAAACAGTATTCCTCATAAATAATGCAGCATTATCTTTACTTATTCATCTCTAAAAACATTTTTAATCCTACTGGCCTCTTTTAAGAATACTCCTGAACAAACAAATGAAAGAAGGAACACAGAGAATGCAGATGAAGAAATGCCCATTGTATGCACAGAATAAGAGCTTTCCCAAACTCCCTTCTGTTACTGAGACCTTGTTCTCTCTTTTTCTAATAGAATTAAAAGAGAAAATCTTTTGATAAAAAGGAAAACAGAATAACAAACAAACAAACATACAAACAAACAAAAAACAAAAAACAAAAACAAACCCAGAGGCTAAGTTCTGTTAAAAACTGTAGCTCCTCTCTAAAAAAATCTGTACTTACCAGCTAAAATCTGGCTATCAGAGATGAAAAGCTCAACCTCCAGGATATTTTGAAATATAGTAATATGCCATTATTACATCATCCACTTCTACTTACCTCAGTCTGAGAGACTCCCTGAATTTTGTGAAGTTTTAGAAGTCTGTCAGCATAAGCTTCATTCTTTCAACACAAAATGGGTAACCTAATAATTTTCAAAGTAAGTATCACAAGAGATTTTCAGACAGAATGATTGGAAAAAGAAGGAAAGAAAAAGAAGAAGTAAGAAAAAATAAGAAAATTATTAGGCAAGAACAGGAAAGCAGGATAATTTTTCATAGTCTATGAATGAATAAAATCTATAACAGTCTATTTTGCAAAACTACTAGAAAAAAGAACTATTGTAATCTGATTTATCCTAAGGCTTGGAAGAACGAAAAATACTTATTTAGCATACTACAACAGGACTCCTTTCTGTTATTTGAAATGTTGGTCATGAATAACACAAAGACATTTTTCTAGTGCTTAATTTGCACAAAACCTTGCAGGATTAGTCTATTATGTATGAAAATTACTAGAAAATTTGAGGTGCTTGAGGAAAACTTTGATTAGACAAAAATGTAGTTCTCCTTGGGAATGCACTAGCAAGTCTGGACAATGACTCAAGAAAAAGAAAATTTTGAACTGTGACATTCTCAGATGAATAAAATTACTTCAGTGTTATTTATTTTGAAATGCCTGTCTCTCCTGCTACAGATCTGCATGGAAGTGTTTGGCTTTTACCTGAGGTGAAATGAGTAATACGTGAAAGTCAAACTTTATGAAATTAAAAGTAGTTTTCCATCTAGTTCTGTTGTAACACACTGGATGGTATCTCTATCACACTTGTGGCTTCTGGAAGTAACAAACCACTCATTGCCTCAATAGATTCAGCTGGTTTCTCTCAGCTGTGAACCTCTATTACATGTGGATGGAGAATCTGCAACAGGTTTTAATGGAGATTTACAGTTCTGCTTAAGGAAAATAAATGCAATACTTCCTGCAGGGTTACCATATTATTCCTCCTCCTGTAAACAAAGGGGAAAATAACACAAAAAAACCCCCCAAAAAAACAAAGAAAAAAACCCAAATCAAACAAAAACAAACAAACAAACAAAAACAACCTGAAGATCTAACAACAGAGGTGTGATTAAGTTTTCATCTAAATAAATCACAAAAGATTGAGGGGTGACGTGTATTCTGTTTAAAAAAAAAATAAAATTCAATTACTTCAGTATATATTTAGGAACTCACCACATTTCTAAAACTTCAATGACTTCACTGAGCCTTAGTAACTTCAGCACTTGAAAATAGTACTTTATCGTTTATGACTGCTAGAAACTGACTGATACAAAAAATATAAAACAACTTTTATATGGAAGAGCAAGAGATAAAAGTACTCTGGGTAAATTGTAGATCATGTATCTATTCATTCTAGCCCTAATCTACCATAGTTTATATTGATGGCAAAGGAAGCAAATACAGGAAGCTTTTACCCATCACGTTACAGGGCTATTTGCAACAAATCAGAGAATTGTAATGCTCATCTTAGAAGGTAAAAGACCTTATCTATTTAAAGATTCCTATTCTCAATAGTATGAATGCAGTGTCTAGATTCACAACAGAAAGCAAATTCAATAAGGATTATGATTAACATTGTTCAAAAATTTAGTAGACAGAATGAAAGCATACAGAGAAGAATTTATGTTTAATGTGTGCCTACTATTATCTCCAAGTAATGGTGGAAAAGAATCCAGGGACTAATCAAGTTGTTGGTCTAGCTTTTAAGAAAGTTAGCTCTGCCACTTGCAGTTTTATCTGAAATACATGGAATAAACACCTGAAGCTTTTCTAATTTAATTTATCTTCTATTTAATTTTTCATTTAATCTTCTATTTAAGAAGGAGATCTCCTAATTTGGTGTTTCGTCACCAAGTATTACAAATACAAAAAATATCACAAAGTATCACACTATCAAGATTTTTCAGTATCTCTGAAATGGGAGGACAATCAGTTACTCATTTTTACTGGACTAGTTGTTTACTATTCATATTACTGGTAAACTCTTTACCCTCTAAACATCCTTCTGTTAGCAAAAAATATAAACATGGTACAAAACACAAAACAGCTTAGCTCAATGATGCTCAGTGAAGCATTAGTGCTGCATAATCTGATTCGTTTGATGCTTTAATAATGCAAAACATGGCTTCTGCTTTATTACATAGCTGTTAATGCAGAAATGACATTCTTACAAAGGATTTACTATATTACTATTTGCATATAGGCTTCCTTAATAGATGAGAGTGTTGACTGCTCCTTTGAAATAAAAATATTTAGTCAAGGCATTCTACACTGAATAAAGACTGCCATCTTCTGCTGCAACTGCAGCAGATATACATACCCAGGTTAGCACCATGAGTATAATACATTATACTGGACTGATTCCTATTCAAAATTAAAGTTGTTTAACTAAGTAACAGTTAAGTTGCATATGGTTCAAAAGATTCCCGTTGAGTTTTCTCAAATTTCATATACTCCAGGAATGATATGTGGAAGAGCAGCCTGGGACGCAAAGGGATGATTTAGAGTTCTGAGAAAACTGTTTCTGTTCCACCCATAATTAATTAGGTATCCAATGAACTGTAGATAATTTTAAAAATCTTGCCCAAAGAAATTTTATATACTCAAAATTTAGCAGGAATATGACCCCAAACATAAAGATACTTTAACATTTATTTGTCATCTGATATAAGAGACTTTCAGCAGTGAAAGCAGTGATTTTGCTGAGGATGATGCAAGCACTGAGTGAATACTATACTTAGCTATTCCAAGTTCTTTCATGTTTGTACAAAGCAACCAAGTCCACAGCTGTCCAGAAAATTCCTGATAAAATATTTTCTAATTAAATAATGTCTATTAGTCAAATCATGTTTCACAGAAATTTGGAGAAGTTTGGCCATAACAGTTTCTGCTCTTCTACCTGCTCAGATTTAACAGTACAATCTAAATACTCTAAACCACTACTGAATAATACTTTCATACAACAAAACTGGAAAAGTAATACTACTCTCTTGAGGGTTTAGGAGGCTTTGGAGAGAAGGAGCTGTGCCTTAGCAATCACCAGAGGTATGTGGGTATGAAAACTTCATGAGTTTGGGCTTCTTGGAGGTATTGCTGGATGAACTTTTACAACCTGTTAATACGGCTGGTTCCGTTTCTCACAGTTGCTCGGTTTTGCTAAAATAGACTGTTCCTTGCTATGTTTCTGATTTATTTTACTTAATATTAAAAACAATGTATAGCAAGCCCATGCATTGCAAGAGACATTCCTAGAGGTTAACCCATCTTAGAGATCTGGCATGCTGATATATGTCTTCTCATAAATCTATAAAATGTTATTAAAAGCACATTGAAGTAAACAGAAAGTTTCCCATGTGATAGAAGTTGCAGCTGATGTTCTGATTAAGTCTTTTGTTAGAAAATATTAATTTGTTCACATAGAAATACTTCTGATGAATGTAAGACCTAATTTCAAAACGGTAAATTGTTCTTAAAATCAGGTATTGAGGTGTACATGTGTTCTGGGCCAAATGGGCAAGGGGAAAAGACAAACAAACTTGTATTTGTGTCACATGGTGGAGAAGTTCACAATACACAGCAGCTAGTGATGTCCCCTCCGTGCTTATGATAAGTCTGTACCCAAATATGTGAGACACATCCTGAGATTGTCTTCTACAAAAAAAGATATTAAAATTGAGAGTAAGAACTCAAACATACTTCACATGTCCAAATCCAAATTCTGACCTACATAATTTTTCTCTTCTTTCATTCAATGGATTATTACCTTGTACAAAATAGAACAGCTCCAGTAAAAGACCAAGAGACATTCATTCTAGAGTGGCTATTTATTTAGGGTGTAAAAGCAGAATCCAACAAAGCACAACAGTTCAAATTCCCTTTATGGATTAGGTGGAACAGAAATTTGAGGCAGCCTACAGACTTATAGCTGGAACATGGTTCCCTGATGTCACCGGCTAATGCCCTGACAAAAAAGCTACTGGGTATTCTGGGAGTGGGGAAAGGTGATGAACATTGTTCTTCACCTTCTCATTTTTTTTTTCCTTACTTTTACTGGATAGAAAGGAAAAGCATTTTGAAAACCTCAAATCTTCCACAGAACTTCTATGTATAGACATCTAACACTACTGTCCTCTGTGAGCTTTGGATCAGTGATACAATGAGAGCTAGCAAAGATATCAAAATCAGGAGAAAAGAAAGAATAATTTTGACATGAAGAAAGCAAATTTCCTTGACATTAAAAAGGCTGAGGTGGAACAAGACACAGGAGGGGAAAAAAAAGTAACAAACAAACAAAAAAAAGCACTATCTCTTATTTGAGACACTGAAGATTTCACCTCAAAGACATTCATAACTTCAGTGAGTTAATACACTTGTCTCTCTGTTTACCTTAAGGCGTGCATAAGTGCATGGCAGGAAAAAAAAACAAAACATCAAACATAGAATGAATGAACTTTTTGCTTTATCACAGAAAGTCCACAAGCAAGAGCTAAGTATCTGATCATCTTTGCTCATTTTTCTCCCCATACAATAGGATTCTTCTTTACTAGACAACTGCATTCTTGCAACCAAACAAATAATTAACAACTGGCTCAAGAAGAAAGCATCACAACCTTGAGAAACAAGCAAAAGGCATGGCAATCAAGTAACTTTAACACTGACAGGTACATCCTCCATTTCATTTGCTGGCTTAGCATGCAGGGCAACAGGCAATGCCATACTGTGTTTTTACCACAAGGATACTGAACCTACCAACATTATTCCTTCCAACATTATTCCTACCAACATTATTCCTACCAACATTATTCCTTTATCTGTATTAATTAACTCCTCAACACAGTACACTGTGGGTTGAAGTCATCTTTGCTAGTGTTGTCACTCTAATTTGGCCTAAAGAATCACATAAGAGTAGCATGCACAACTACATAAATAATAATAACAAATGGGAGATGAAAATGATCTGGCTGGTTTAGCTCATTTCAACAATACAAAATGTGCAATTCTGTAATTATATAAAAAATAGTTATTTTCATCCTGAAACAGTATGAAAAAATATCAGAATTTTCCCTGAGACAGAAATTCCTTATTTTGGGAATCTCAGCTCTAGTCTCACTTCAAATAACAAAGTGCTTTTTACATACTTCACTTCCTTGTTTAACTACATTATTGAATCATACCCTCCTAAAAAAACCCCAAAACGTTCCAGATCAGGTAATCCAGTATCCTATCCTTTCAAATAAAAGCACCTCACAATTTTTTTTCAAGAATACATATGGCACTTTATTATGCATTCTTACTTAGTGAATAAATATAGGCAATAAGTAAAAGTAATAATACTGAATTATGTTTCTGAGTTTTCTAGAAATCAGGTGGAATACGTAATTACTGAATGCAACCATAGTAGGCCTATTTTTCCAGCTACACTGACTATACTTGCTGTTAGCTTTCAATTTTGCATTGATTAAGCTCCTTCAGAAGTTCTCAGAGACTGATGAAGGAAAATGTGGTGTCAAAACCAAAAGTGATTTAACTCGGAACTGCTAGAGTTAAAGTTGCACTTAATATTAATACTTTGAGAAGCCTGCTCCTATGACACAATCAGCACAGTTTAAGGTTAGAAATAACATCTTTGTCTTAGGAGAGCTGTGATGAATTGTCTACAAGAATGCAAGTATATAGAATTTAACACATTGAAGGAAACAAATAAAAATAAAAACTGATTTTAGCATTGATGCTTAACTTGGTTGAATAATAACACACTTACTGCATTAATAAACCTGTACAGATTCAGATTGTACTAGGTCCCATTAAAGTAATTTGATGCTTGTCATTGACTTCAGCAAGGTGAAGCCTCACCCCCAAGCATTGAATTCACTCATACTTTTGATGACTTATGGGCAGAAACATCAACATGAAACAAACTTGTTCTTCATCATTCAAAAAAACATAGCACAGAGTTTTTTAAAGGCAACTGATGGATATCACTGTACAAGCAAGCACTCCACTTAACACATTCTATTGCTTGAGGTTGCCTTATAAATAATTATTTTCTCAGAAAGCAGCAGTGATGTAAAGAATGATTGTAAAAATCAATCATTTATTTGGAATATTTGGAATTTGTCAACAGGCTCAGTCTTTCCACAAAAAACTCAACTGTCATGTTAGTAATTACTTTCTCCTTGTTTTTTTTCCAATTATAATTTCTGTTCAGTTTGGCATGGATCATCACTGTTTAAAAAAAACACAGAGGAAAATCAACTCTTAAAATGAGTACCTTTAGTGTGACAAAATCTCATAGGTATACTTTTATTTTTAAAAGGAGCCTGCTATTGTAAATCTAAATATGATTAACATAATGTATTTTCAGGAATTACATTTTAAAGATGATATTGAAGAAGAATGAAAAAAAAGAAAATGTGACACAAGAGGCAACCTTTCTGTCTAAAAAAGAAAACTACAGGGCAAAGCAGAGATCATAGGTGTTTGTCTAGTTCAAATGAAAAATCCATATATCCTTTTTGGGAAGACATTCAAAAAACTGTCATGTAGGGACTCAAAAGTTTCCGGAAATCCAATCTATTTTCCCTACTATTCATACCAGTGACAATAAATAGATTTTTACAGAGATTTTCTGGTACCTGCATTCCTAAGGGACAGTTCTGTACAGCCCTTATGTACGACAAATCAAAACTTCATGTCTGAACACTACAGCTCCATGTAGAAATTTAGAATTTTTCCTAAAAATACTTTTTTAGAGAAGCAAATTGGAGGAAAAAAATAGCAGTCAAATTCAGTAGAGTGAAGTTGTTCATTGAATACTATAATGAGAAATATAAATACTCTTGTTAAAAAAAAAAGTTTTTTTTTAAATTGAAGTACTGAAAATGATACATTATTTGAAAAGAGAAAAATCCCAAATCTCTATAGGAACCTGAATTAATGTAATAATTTTTTAAAATTATATAGGTAAAGGTATCTCTATGCTACTAAGAAAAGGGTGACTATTCAGGGGCATTTTTAGACAGTATGATTACATTCACTTACCTAGCAAAGAAAAGTGAAGCTTGTATCTTGTTTTATACTGAGATTGTAGCTCCAGTTTCACAAAGCTCTGTTTTCATTGCTTGTGGACAGCAGTTTCCGTGAAAAATAGATTATATATATATAAAATACAACTGTACTGTAGGAGTAGAACAAAAATTTTCTTAAAGCTACATTTCACCTATCTTCTATGACAGTGAATCTTCTCATCTCAAAAGTGCCAGTTCACCTGTGTCATCTACAGGATCATCAGATTTGTTGCATTCTCTCACTGCAATGTGCAGTGCTTGCTTACTGATCAAAAAGTACTGTATTAATGCAACACAGGTGCTAAGAAGAAGTTCAGTAAAAAAATGTTCACAAAAGGCAACCTAAGACTATGCAAGTCTTATTTCCTAATATCAAACTGTGGTTGTGTTATTTGGCTTAATTTCTTAAAAGAATGGCAAAACTATTGAGTTCAGTAGACTTACATCATATAATAGTGTGGATTTCAAATACAATAAAGATTGTTTTAGGCAAATCACACACCTTAAAAACTCACAAGGTGTCCAATTCCTTGTGAATCAAGAACAGATTCCTGCTACATCTATAGTCTGTCCTTAATACTATCCTCTCCGTAACAATTAATATTATAGAGAAATGTGAAAGAAACTATTTATGAAAAAAATATGGTATTTTTTGTCCCTGTTATAAGATCATTTAGCTGTCATTATTTAAATATCAGGCTTAATCTGAAGCACTAGGATTATATCTCCTCCTCAATCTCCTCTTAAATTTATTAATTTATTATTAAATTTATTATATTAATAATCTGAATACTGTTTTTCCACAAAATTATCCAGTTTCAAAAGAACTTTGAGAAGTTTTAATTCCATTTTCAGAGTTGTTCTTGGGAACAAGTTTCACCATTTAGCTAAACATGTATAAAAAGTTGAGTAATAGTTTTGAATCAATCTTCACACTTCTTTTAGTAACGAGAGTTGAAAATAAAAGCTTTGATGCCAGAAAAAAAACTGCTCTGTCAGTTAATATTGGATTGTATGATGGCTTATCTGCAATACGGAGAAGTGGAGAGAGTGCTTAAACAATGTTACTTTAGATCCTTAAACTATCCGCTATATCCTTTGCATGACCAGAGCTAATAAGGAAACTCAAGTTGCAATTTGATACTAAGAACAAAAACACCCCTTATTTTATAATTTATTGAAATAATGCCATTTCTATCTGAACTGTTTACTGTGGCTTTTGTACTGTTCCATAATGATATAGAACATTAACTTCACTTTCAGCTGAAGACAATTATTAGACATTTTGTCTTCAGTGACAGACAAGATGATTCACCTGCCAAGGAACTCTCTTCACCTCACACAATTAGAATATTTCTTTTGAGGACTGCAGACAGCTTCCTGCCTCCCAGAAGGAGTCACTATAAACCAAAGCCATTCAGTCAGTCATTCTATAATGCATACTTGCAAATATGCTTTGAAATATACTTTTCATAAAACTTCAAAGTAGCTACCCTATGCCTAGGGATAGACATAAAGCTTAAATAAAATCATATATTTCTCTGAGAACACTTTTTTGTGGTGATGAAGGGTTGTACTATGAACATTTTCTCGATTTTCTCAGCATTTAGGGTTTCATTGAAATGTTCATAGGAGAAAATAATGATTAGGCCCACAATATGTTATTTTATGACTTCGTATTTTTTCAGGAATGCCTTCAACGTTCAGACTCAAATTCTAATATTTCTTTGCTTCAATATGCTTTTCTTAAAAGAAAAAAAAATATTTTTAACAATTGCTAGACTGTAAAAAAGTCATAGTAGTAATACCACAATCTCAGAATAAAAATATTCCTATGAAAATGGCTGTTCCATAGCTTATGTGTGACTTAAGAATAATGGACTCTGAAAAACCCCAGACCTCAATATATTAAGGTAAATGACAGTTAGAGTTCCTTGAGCAGAAAACCTGAGAGGAAAAATACAGATTTGGTGGTTACTAGAAAACATAGTACTAAACAGAAAGCTGTCCCAAAATTCAGGGAAAGTAAGAAGAGGTAAGAGAACAATAGGCTTGCAAGAAGGGTGTTAAATAATCTAAAAGATTGCAAACAGGAATATTAGGAATAAAGATATGATTATGCATGAGTTTAAACTGATGGCACAAACACTGAATAAACTCAGCAAGGCAAACACAAAACCACTTGTAACTGTCAAGAGGTATAAAGCAATGAGAAAATATTTTATGAATAAACTAGGAGAAAATAACAGTAGGAAATTAAGATCTGCTGTTGAAATATAGACCAAAAATAACAAACAATTGAAGATACACTAAAAGCTGCTGTTTTCTTCTTTCATTATTCCTATCACTTTTCATAAAGAATTTAACTGAGATTTGGAACATTGTTTCAAAAGTATTTTGTCTGTTTTTTTAAGGATTCTCATGGAAAGTCCAATGGGTCTGTGGGAACATTTTAAGAGTCTAAATACTTCGTAATCTATTCTTTTCTCTCTAGACACTTAATAGTTACCTTGAAATATGTATCAGAGGGTAGGGAGATTAAAGAACATCTAATATTTTAACTTAGCATTTACTAGAATGGAAAAGACAGAGATTAATAAAAAAGCACTAATTAGACTATCTTCAATAAATGAAAAGATGATGATAGAAATTATTAAACATTTATTTCTACCTAGAAAATAAGATGATGACATAGATTCATTAAGGGCAAAGATGCCAAAACATTTGTTTTCCTCTTTATCTAAACATATGGCCAAGTTAACAGGATGCATATTTACAAAGACTTTGATGCCTTCCACACTCAAACAACCCATAAATTAAGGAAACTCTATCTAAATAAACAAACTAACAAGAAACAAATGAAAAAAATCTCAAAGCAATGCAGGTAAGCTCATATATCGTTACACTGTCAGGGCACTGCAGGTGATTTCAAATAGAGACCTACTCTGGAGTCTATTCTACTCAGTTGCCTTTGAATAATAGAACAATTTTATGAGAAAATGGAAAATGTATTCACAAAAATTACAAACCATAACAGTCTAGGCAAGACTGTGAAGAATTTAGAAGAGAGGATACAAATTCAGAATAATCATGACAAACAGGGAAAAATATTAAGAAACAATAATAAAATCCAAGTGGAACCCATATGACACTATTTCAGAAGGGAAAATAAATGTAGAATGGGAAATAATAGGCTCTGCAGAAACACAGAAACTTGTCAGAAAAGGATCTGGGATGATTGTGGATCACACCTAAAACCTACAAAAATAAAGTAATTCTTTTAAACATTACCAATGATGTAATGTGTAAGAGGTATAAGAAAACCATTCCTCTTAATTTAGTTTTAATGTAGCTTCAGATGCTGTTCAGCATGATTGTTTAAAAGCCAAGAGAGATACCCAGTTTATAAGAAAATACTGAAGGCGTGTGATGTGATTCATTTAAAAAAGGAAACTAAAAAAGAAGTAGATAAGAAGGAACAATCTTATAATTTTTAAAAAAATTATTAACTATTCATTGTAAAACCATTTTCAGAAAGGAATATTTAAATTAGATATGGAGGAAATATCTTATCTTTAAGCTCAGATAAATTTAAACAATATTTTGAAATATTCTTTTCCAGAAGTGTCCAGCACAAATAATCAAAATGTGTTCTGTAATACATTTTTGTTTTAATCTCATGGCTTTATACATCAACAAGATCTGCTATTCATGATCATGTTTTTCAGGACATGAAGCCTAAAACCAAGTTCTACCTGGAGCTGCTTAGGAAGCCAACTAGTACAATTTATTGCTTATCTTGTTAGAGCCTATTGACGATTTACAGTGTGTTAAATCTGATAACGCTTTTTTCAGACTCCATGAAATCAAGCTATTTTCAAAACTGAAACATTAAAAACATAGGACTTTTAACCTGCAACTGATATATTTTCCACAGCCTTGATCAATGATTAAAAAAAACCAAAACCACCACAAATCTAGATTAAACATTATTTACCTGATTGTGAAATGGATAACTGTGGAAGAGGTTGGTCTATACTGTCCATAACATCTATGGTAATTGCTATGCAGCAGTTAAGCATTTCAAGAAATCCATAATTTAATCTCCCTGGAGAACACTGTAACTGATAAGCCTGCTCAGGAAATCATTTGAAAAAGAACATATATTGACATCCCTTAGGTTTTAGAACATTTTCTCATAGTATACCTGGAAACATTCAGAAATGTCAATATTGGGGATTTTTCAAGTGTTAAAGAGAATTTCTTAGCAGACAAAGACTCCCCATTAGAGAAGAAAAATAAAACTCTTAAAAGTATTGTGGACGTTTTTTTTATTCAAGGGTATTAATTTTTAATTTTAATAAATTTTTATTCAGAACTCAAATGGACGTTGCAAGAAAAAGCCAGGAGTTCAAATTATTCTTAATTGAAAAAAAAAAAATAATTTAAATAAATACCCAGCATACCCTAAGGATGAAAAATAACGTTTGTTTCTGTACTAGAGCATCCATCAATATGAAGAATATTTTCTTCCACTAGCTATACTTCGCTCTCTTGCTATGAAATGCAATGCCTAATTGAATATTTTAATAGTGGTAGGAAGAAACCCATCCTTTTGGGGCAGGTCCCCAGTGTTTCATAGGTTGTCTTAATTCCCAACAAGTCAACACACTCTCCATGCAGTTTTCTCTGCGCATCCAGGCTTTGTCTGGCTGTCTCTTAAACATGGCTTGGGAGTCTGAAGTTCTCCAAAGGCTGCTGTGGAGAAGAGGACAAAGCATCTTGCCTGTTACTCTGTGGAAGTCTCTGTGCATGCCCACTCTGTCACTGAAAACTCAACTATTAATATGCTATTCTATTAGGAAAGCAAGAGTCCCTTAGCTGGTGAGTATATTCTATTTACCAGATCAATCTTTAGTCATTAATGTGATTAGTAGCTTTCCTCCTCCTCATTAGTAACAATGGGCATTTTGCCCTCAGAAGAGCAAAGTGCTGCCCCTGAAGGCACCCCAGAAGGTATCAATTTTGAACTTTTCAGTCTATTTAACTTCATCCAGTTTGGCTCCTTTGACCACAGAAGAACTGTTATCTCCTAGAATGATAAGAAAACCTCAAGGGAATACCTACATTACGACAGATTATTTTTTTTTTTTAAATATATGTTAAGGAAAAAAAGTTCTTCAAATGACTGCTTTATTGAAAGAATGATTATTTAAATATGGTTTTCAGATGAAAATTTTCGCTTTGTGACAGATCATTTCACTTTAAATCAATGCGATGTCCTAAGACATAACTAAAATATGGCTAAACTTGACATGTCAAACAAGAAAAGACAAGGAAGAAAGTTATTTACATTTGTTAAGATCTTATTTAATCACAATTAGTTCCTTCAATAGATGTAGCAGAATGAGAACAAGTTCTTTTTCTTTTTTAACCTATATTAAGCTTACAGAACCATACATCTTTGCTAAAATAGCTGGTTGAGAGATGTTATGACAATATAACAAAATAATATTTTATTTACTCATTTGAATAAATAGTAAAGGTATTAAAAGTGAATATTTTTAAGCTGTCAAAGCTGCTGGTTTGTCAAGCATGGTGAAATATCTGTATTCTACTCTTACATAATAATCTCAACCAAAGCAAAGTCATCCCAGTGTTTGTAACTCTATGTAAACCAAAAATGAAAAAGAACAACTGATCCAGAAAGAATTTAAAGGAGAAAAGGATATAGCCATAAAAATAATAAGTAAATAAATAAATAATGTCACAATGTATATCTTCATATTTTCTAAGATACAAGGATTGATTAAGTTCTCACCATTTTCCTTTAGATATACCCTTACCCTTCTCCTACCAACATTATCTTTCTCCAGCACATATGTCTTTATTGACTTAAATGGACATTAGATTGGTGTCAGCTAATGGGTAATTAATCTTACATAAGCTATGGTTTTGACACTGTAGTGAAGTTACTTGTAAGCTCATCTGATGAAGGCTTTAAGGAAATGGGCAATTCAACATGAGGAAAACAAATTGACAAAATTCACTTATTCATAAAGACTATCCCATAACGTACCAAGTGGTAGCTTTAAATTGCTTATCTCTTAAACAAAGTTGTATCTCTGCAAGGTTTAGCCTTCATGGATGATTGATAGATGAACTACTGCTCCACCTCTCAGCATATTTTCAGCATTCCCTTGACTATCCCTTGAAATATTTTTCACTGTTTTACTAGATAGGTGTTTCATATAAAATAGATGAAAAGTTTTCACTCTGGTCATGAATTAAGCATCTAATTTTTAACATAATCCACAAAAACTGAAGAAAACATACCTGGTCCATTTGGGACACAATGACAACCTATCACAGAATCATGTAGGCTGTAAGAGACCTCTGGAGATCATCTAGTTCAACTTCCCACGCATTGACAGTTCAGTGGAGCTTTGACTATTTCCATGAGTGAAGATTCTTTAAAAACTCAAGGCAACCTTTGCCCATGTTTCAAAAAAATCATAGTTAACTGTTTTTCTTGTAGGGGGTTGGAAACTCCCATGTTCCAGTGTGGTGGGTAGGCCTTGGCTGGTCGCTAGGTGCCCACCCAACTGCTCTCTCACTCCCCCTCCTCAGCAGGACAGATGGAGAAAATAACAAAAAACTTGCAGATCACTTACCAATTACCGTCACAAGTAAAAAAGATTCAATTTGGAGAAATTAATGTAATTTATTGCCAATTAAACAGAGTAGGATAGTGATAAATAAACAAAACCAAACTAAAAGCATCTTCCCCCCACTCTTCCCTTCTTCCTGGGCTTAACTTCATTCCCAACTCTTTTAATTTCTTCCTTGATAAGCAGCACAGAAGGATGGGAAATGGGGGTGGTGGTCAGTTGACTCCAGATGAACTTCAGGTGGTCATAACACTTCATCTCTTCCACTCTTTCTTCCTCGCACTCCTCCACTGTTTCAACATGGAGACCCTCTCATCGGATACAGTCCTTCACAAACTTTTCCAGCTTGAGTTCTTCGGACGGTCTGCAATTCTTCAAGAACTGTTCCAGTGTGGATCCTTTCCATGGGGTGCAATCCTTCAGGAATGGACTCTAACATGAGTCCCCCACAGAGTCACAGGTCCTGACAGAAAACCTGCTTCTGGTGTGGGCTCCTCTCCACAGGCTGCTGCTCCTGCCAGGAGCCTGTTCCAGCACAGGTACTGCATAGACTGCCGCTTCCTTCAGGGCACAACTACCTGATACAGTGTAAGGTCTTGCATGGGCTACAAGATGGATAGTTATGTCACCACGTTCCTCCATGGTCTGCAGGGAGACAACTTGGGTCATGATGGTCTTCACCATGGGCAGCAGGGGAATCTCTGCTCTGGTGTATGGAGCACTTCCTCCACCTGCTTTTTCACTGACCTTGGTGTCTGCAGAGTTGTTTCTCTCACCTGTTATCAATCCTCCCTCCCAGCTGCTGTTATACAGTATTTTTACCCTTTCTTAGATACATTATCAGAGTCACAGCACCAGTGTCACTGATTGGCTTAGCTTTGGCCATTGGTGGGACGGTCTTGAAGCCAGCTGGAATGGGCTCTGTCCAATGTCAGGGCAGATCCTGGTGTTTTGTCACATAAGCCACCCCTGCAGACTCCTGCTACCCAAATTTTGCCATGTAAATCCAATACATTGCATCCTTCATCTCTCCGAATCACATATGTAAGAATTATCATTAAAATACACATTCATCACATAAGCTACAATCTTTACAAACTTCACTTAAATCAGTAAAAGAAATTCCCCATACCAAATTCTACAGTACTAAGAGTGCTGATCATTGTGTATGCTAAATTTAAAGGAACATCTTGCTACTCATGTTGGTAAAACAGTAAAATATTTAATTGTTTTTTCTGAACACAAATGGTCTCATACCTCTATACAGTAAAGTGTATTCAATTTGTTTCAGGTGATATAACAAGAAAATGCATGAAACAGGATCCAAGTACCTCCTTTAGCTTTGCTACAAAGCATCTTTGGACAAAGCCAATTTTTTTTTATTCAGTTGAAGATTGTTCTCATCATTGAGACTTCACTCAGATAAATAAAGCATATTAGCGGCTATCGTTTGTCAGGATTTTTGTCAAGAAATAAGCCCTAAAAAAATCTACTTCTCTGTCACTCTGAAAGCAGGTAGCAAATCTGCTATGATGCCAGATAGCAGGGAGTGAGTCAGTGATAGCAGCGGAAAGAGGCAGACATCAAGGAAAACAAACTGCAAGATTTGGCTATGCCAGAGGGGGAAGAGATTGGCCATCCCAGAACAGCAACCAATACCATAGGCACAGCTTCTCCAGCAAATGAACATCTGCTTTCCCGACAGTAAAAAAGATGTGCCAGCCCTCATCTCCTCCCAACAGTTGACAAGATGCAGTGCTTCTGGCACGAGAAGAAGACATGAGAATAGGAGACACCTTGTACCCTTGGGTAAATGAAATGTTAAACAGCCGAGCAAATATATTCTTGAGTGTTATCCAGTGCTACCTCTGGATTTAAAATAAAACATCCACTTGGGTTTTTTTGTTAGTGAATAATAAAGTGATACATGGAAACAGTGACCTCCCTGTTACTAAAAAGATCTCCTTTGCAAATCTCTTTTCTCTAGATTTCTGATGCTTAATAGGTATTTTTATACTGCTTTTAGATTTTAGTTTGTGCAGTGCAGAAACACCATTTTAGTGCTGGCAGGTAAAACAAAAGATGATTGATGCACTGTCCTCCCAAACAGAAAAAGATCCCTTGCTTTCCTGAGGTGGTACACTTGTAAAATAATGATAGCTGTATTTCATTCAGCATGCTTTCTTCCAAGGAGTGTGTGGACAGGTAGAGTAACCAGCAACAATCCCTCCTACCTTCCCCCTTGAATCAAGGAAACAGCTCCTTTGCTGATATTATCCCTGCCACAGGTGTAAGAAATGTACACCCAACAAGCTAGTCTAATCCACTTCGAGGAAATTAAGGGGGTGAAGGGGCCCTCTTAACTCCTGCCACCATGCATTTATTTTATATATTTATGCTTGGTAGTTGACCAAACAGAAAAGGCAGTGACTCATGCCAGACTTGGCATTTCTCTTCTCTAAGTGAGTGAGATGGAAACATAACCTGTAATTTTAAATAATGGGGGATTTTAATGGTGTAAAGGCATGGATGAGTAAATTTGTTTATAAAAACAAGCTTATTTTCACTCCAGTTCTGAAATATCAATCTGTTACTTTTTTCTTGGGTCTGAAATTCATACACCCCGTATTCCATGCATCATTGAGTTACAATACCTCCTGTGTAAAGGTTTAGTCTTACAGCATATGTATCTATAAATTAACATAAATTGTCATGTGGAAAATCACTAAAGAAGTTGTTCTGCTTAGTTAAGATGAATAATTGAACTCTTAGTTATTCAGAAATTCATGGGATGAAGTATATTGAGCTAATCCCAAACATTACACATAGACAGAAAATCAAAATTTGACTTTTTCATGTTAACTACTGATCACTTTTTTTTAATTAAACTGTGTCAGCTTGTTTAAAAATACTTATTACTGTGCTGAAAGAAATATTAAGTCTCATTAGCCTTTCCAGAAACCACATTTTTCAATGAAAATCATATATGCTGTTTTAGAAGTAATTTCTAGTGTCGAAAAAAAGCACTGTTAACTTTATCAACCATGCTATTCCATTTAGAGGAGGCTCAACTCTTCTGTCCATATATAAAAAAGGCAATACTGACTGGCATCTGGGAAATCACTTCTACACAAAACCCAAAAAAATAAAGTTTGTCTATACAAAAATGTGCTTTGACAGACAAAAAAATTGTGGAAAACTGACACCCTTGTTCATAGCAGTGCCCTGAGATATTCCACAGATTATTCTTTTTTCCCCTCATAGTTTTTTCTCATCTTTGTTTGAAGGAAAGATATAATTTTTATTCATTCATATTACAATCTTGTGGTCTTATCTTTAGCTTGGGGTCAACCAAGATCACACAGAGAGCAGAGGAGGTGGGAAATGTTTTAAAGATCACATATTTTGGAGTCTCATGACATGGATGGAAATAGATGAGTTATCAAAGTGGTTATTCAGTAAAAATTCTCCATGCTGTTTACAAAAATTGCTATTTTAGCCTATCTCTATTTCGTAAGACATTCCACGCACAAGTGACTTTTGATCTCTGTTCTCTTTTCCTGCTTGGGAAAAATGAAAGATCTCTTTGCTTCTTTCCTCCTATGCCAAAAGCAGTGAATGTAAGAAGAGCATATGCACCTCTGAGAGTCCATGTCACCAAGGAAACTAGAGAAAAGGAAAAGTTAATTAAGAGGCCCACAGTAAGCTTGACTGCCAAAACTGGTATGAGAAACAAACAAAGCACAGTTGTTGGAGTTGAAGACAAACGAATGTTATAATGAATGAGGACAGTTAATGCATTCATTTTTCAGGGATCGGAAGAATCTGAAGCTGTAGTCCAGACAATCAAAAACAGTGTTCTGCAAGTAGTAAAGAGACAGAAAAAGCTTATTATAAAAAAGAATGTATTGGCAACATTGCAGTTGTGTGACAGTGGGCTTCAGAAGGTAATACACCTGTAAGCAGATATGGATCCAAATGTATTTTTCTTATACTTTAATCTGATAAATTTTGTGTCTCTGTTATATGATTTGAGCTTCAGATTTTGAGATTACCAACACTGAGTGTTCACAGTTCTTTCCTCATAAATCAGCTCCTTAAATGAGGTTTCAGATTGCTTATTGACATTCTGCTCATTCTCTCCAGGAAAGAAAAAACAAAACAAAACAAAACAAAACAAAAAAACACCAGCCAGAGGAAACAGGTGTGGGAAGAAAGCTAGAACAGTATTATAGGAACTGTTTGGATCCATTTCCACATTTTTTCTTTGAATTATTTTGGAAACCAGTGTGTCTACAAAGAAACCAGCAAAAAGATGAAGAGATAAAGTGTTACCTGATTTCCCCCTATTCTGAGTCCGACAGGTAAGCAGGGATGAAATTTACATTTACCAACAATTTAGGCTTTAAGGAAAGACAGCAGAATGTGTGTTTTGGTTTGCGATTCTTTTTTGGTTGGTTAGGTTTTTTTCCCATTTTATCACTACATGCCAGTTTGAGTAATATTGTGACATGAGGTCTAGAGCATTACGATCCAATATTTAGTGATGCTCTGTAACTTTAAGGTTGCTCTGCTTTTACAACCAGAATAAAAGATTTTACAATGTTTCACACTACTTACAGTGTAAAAACAAGACAAAATAAATACATAAGCAGAACTGTCAGTCAAACGAGCCCTTTTTTTCCATTAGTCTAACATTTGACTTAAGAGTCAGGAAGAGAGAGTTAGCAAGGGAAATACATATTTCCACCTGTCTTGCACACAAGCACAATTTTGTGTTCCCAGAAATGCCAGGATCCTTTTCAGAGTGCAACTGCACCTCTGAATGAGCTACATGCTTCAAAATATGTTATTGGGACTTAGCTGTACCCAGCCTAGGTACCTCCTCACAGTGTCTTTCAAAAGGATGAATCTACCTTGGAAACAGGGTTGAATACTGGGAGTAACATACTAAGGAAAAGGGGATGCTGCAACTTAGTCGCTCAGTTTTCAAAGTAAAGATTGGATTTACAATGCTGAGCCATTTAGACTTTTCACTTCTAAATGTGACTCCATCTGTTCTGACAATCTGACAGATTCAGAGTTCAAATAGATGTGGATGCATTTTAAAATGAAAGGCTTAAAGTTCCTCAGGACTGTCAAAAAAACTTCCGTTTTCAGCATGGAGACAAACTATGCACAATAGCAATATTACAAAGCAGGAAGTCCAACCATCAAAACAGATTTTAAAAAATAATTCCTTTTCGGATTTAGAAACTGTTCAGTAATTTCTCCCAAAACCCCAATAACTTCCTCATTATGAAAAAAGGGACAATAAGAGCAGTGAAAGGAAAACCTATAAGGACAGAAAACCCATTATCTGTGTACCAAAGCCACCCTTCCCAGAGGAAATAACTTCACATAATTCTGCTAAATACAGCCAAGAGTTTACCATTATTAACACGTATTGTGAAGAGAGAAAGAAAAATCAAACCTAGTGCTTTGGAACACAGAATGATATATTCTTCCATTTCAATTTTGGTTATTTTCTGCCAAGTCTCAACCATTGCAAAAAGCTTTGAAAACAGTCATTTAGAAAAAGTAACTTTACAAGAATACATCGTACCTTTGTTCATGGTCCTGGATGTAAAACAGTGTCTTTCCCCTCCAAAACACATCTTTTTCTGGACATTTTGAAGAAATAAATCAATTGGGTCATGGAAAGTGTGAAGTAACTGTTTAAAATTAGGTATTATTTGCTGAAGAAGACATTTCAAAACTATGTTTTGTGAGTGTATTAAATAGAAAAAAAAATAATCTCACAAATACTGAAGTGCCACAGTGGTTTATTCCAAGAGGAGACCAAAAGAACTTGTCTCATTTTATCTAATAATATGTAATATGATAAGGGGTAGCACAATTTTCCATAAATGTACAAGGGAAGAAAAACCAAAACCCGTCCAAAGAGCTGGACATTGGAAGCAAGTAGTTAAAGCTAAAGCAGATCAAGAGAAAAACATTCACTTTGATGTTATGCTGTTATAACACTCAGTCTGAGGGGAGACTTCCAGAGGGCAAATACATTATTCCCTTTTCGGTGAAACTTGCAGTATATATAGGGTGGATTTAATGACACTAATGTTTGTGAAAAGAAAAGACAGAATGGTATGAGCCAAGAAAACACTTACAACGTGTTTTGAAGCACCTAATTTTGCTACTTTGTGAAATTTCCTCTTGAGGGTGTAATCCAATTAATTTTGACCACAAAATTTTGCTCCCTCAAAAAAAAGTGTTTTCTCTATTTGCCTACAAAGAAAAAAAGATAAAGGATTGAGACAGCTTGGAGTGGAAGTGTAGGGAGACGAGGCACACAGAGAACTTAATAATTCTTCAACTCCCAATAATAAAACTCCTCTGAGATAAGGTATGAGATTTCTCACGTTTCCCAAGAAATTCTGAGTACTTCTTTAACTCTCCATTACTTTTCCTCAAGAAAACTAATCAAAATAACAAAACTAAATTAATTCCTTTCTCTACATGTATATCTTGGTGATCAAAACTTACTGTTCTTTCCCCACATGCACTTTTGATACTACAAAAAAGTCACTGACTTAAATTACAGACAGAAAATATATAAACTTTGATAGTTCATGCTGTAGTACAGAATTAAAATTTCTGTCAAACAGATTTTCAGCCATAGGTTTATTACAAGCATAAGCATAAATTTCAGTGCAGACAACCTTGGACAAACTAGAAATGAGGCTTCAGGGATTTCATAAATACATTTTCTGAACCCAAATTTCTGTATTTCTTTTAAGTATCATTAGCAATGTAATGGAAGGGACGCATGAACAAGCACATGATGAGCTTTTGCATATATGTAGTCCGATATTGTTGTCTTCTCAGAAACAAATATAAATGTAGTATCCTAATGGGTATCTACACAAATGAGATCTCCTCCTCCTGGTTATGTTTCTTCAGAAAGTGTTTGAGTGTTTTATTGCCTGGTACACAAATTTGGAAAGTGCAATCAAGTGTGTCTGGAGACTTTTAAGATTAAAATTAACTCAACTGAAAAAACTTGAAGATTATTCACATTATTTTCATATGTAATTAATGGAAATTAGAACCAACTTTTCCTTTTTTTTCTTTCTTTTAAAGTAAAAGACAGTACTCTCCAACACGAGTACCAGAAAAATTTAACTGACTTTACCTAATCTTTTGCATGTACAGAAAACAACGGAGGGGTGGAAAAAAAGGGGGGGGGGGGGGGAAGGTAACAATGAGCATTCAGTCTCAGAGAAAAGTTTAATCATTTGATGCAAACTGGGAATATTTAAGATCAAGTTTGAAAGATTAATGACTGAAATCCACAGGTTCCAAAACACATATCATCTTCATAAGAGAGACTGTATGGGAGTCAAACTTCTGTCTCTGAGCTTCAAGTAGCCAG
The DNA here is from genome assembly GCA_013398125.1 of Aegotheles bennettii. Taxonomy (NCBI): domain Eukaryota; kingdom Metazoa; phylum Chordata; class Aves; order Caprimulgiformes; family Aegothelidae; genus Aegotheles; species Aegotheles bennettii. The sequence continues at coordinate 4,547 of VZRW01003876.1, read as the reverse complement.
ATTATGAAGACTTAAAAGAGAAACAGTCCTTACTTTTCCTGTACTTTTGTGCTCTTATTCTTATGAATTATGTCAAGTATTCAGATTGTCAAATACTATTATGTGGTCATCTGGCAGTTTAAGGCAATCCAGGTTCAGGACATGCCAAGCCCTTCACTCAATCCCACACTGCAGGCCAGAAATAGGGGTGTGCTGACAGCACGTTTCACAGTGAAATCTCATGCAGGGCAAAAGAACAAGCACATCCTGGAAAGGAAGACACAATCTATTTATTCATCGAGGAAATTGTTTGAGGTACTTGTCAAGTAGTCTAAATGTCACCAGGTGCCTATTTACTGACTCTGAACAGGCTCCTATTGAGCACTTAAAGATATTTCTTCAAAGGCAAAGGAATTTGAAAGAACTCAGACCATCTTTATGACAACCTTCAGTTGCTATTCTACTATCAGGACAAGCATCTAAGTTACAGAAATTTGAACAGGTACTGATCATGTAGAAATAGCTTTTGAGAAAATTACATTCATTTGAAGAAAAAAAATCCAAATCACTCAACTTTATATTTGCCTAAAAGCAGGCATTACTAAACCCAAACAAAGCAGCTGTGGAACCCTCAGCAAACCACAATTGTGCATCTTGAGTGCACCATGAGAGTATGCCGTTTTAGAACTAAATACAGGAACTAAATACAGAAATTCCAAAAGAACTCTGACACATCTTCCCAGGGTATAGCCTGAAAGCAGACAGGAACAGTAATCAAAAACAAAAAATTGAGTGTATAGTCAGAAAGCAGACAGAAATGGTAATCAAAACAAAAAATTGAGTGTAGTATTGTCGCTGCATTGGCATGTCATTGTACAACAGTGTGTCACCGTAAAATGGTATTCAGGAATTTCCAACCTTGAAACAGCAGCAAAAAAGAATATTTTAATTCCATTTCAGTAGAGGAATGAGTTGTACCATGAGTCTTCCAACATGCAGTGGTACAAATTTGCATGCTAAACTTGTAATAGTCTTTCCCCTTGCTATTTCTTTTTTCATTTAAATTTTGTGTGTAAACTCTTACAGCCTATTTCTCCTCCTCTGAATTATTAAAAAAAAAAATTACATTGCTTGAAAAACATGAAAAAATCTTTCTGTTCATCGATTTTTTCATTGATATGTCACTCAAATCTTCATAGAGAAGACATTGATAATATAAAACTTATATATCAACACACAAATTGTTAAAACACTTGTTACTGCAACAAGACAACACTTTTCTCAATTGTAATTCTCTTTCCCCATTGCTGGTAGTATTGCCAGACAGCTGTCTTTCAAACAGATATTATTCATGGTCAGTCTTAATCTAGAAGTAAGAAGCTCACAGGAGAAAAGTGTAATTGGGGATATTGCATTTTTCCTTCTCTTCTTTCCTCCACGTTCAAAAAAAAAAATGCCTTAATTTTTCATTTCTGCATCTAAACAAATTTTCTTTGTATTTCAATAGACTGGCTGTAGCCATGACTTTGCTCTAAACTCAACTTGGTCTACAGATTTTTCTTATAAAGATAAAAAAAAAAGGTGTATGTTGTGCATATTTGCTCTGTGTACACATATATTCACAGGAGAGCTATAACGAAGAAGCATAACTTCTTTTAAGTACCTGAATTCTGTATCTGCTCTTGACAAAGTAGAAGTAAATTACAGTCAGTATAAACCACTTTTATTTCGCAAGGCATATCATATCCTCAATTCAACTATTTTTTCATGATTTTGTTTTGTTTCTCCTTTGGTACATAATACAGACCAATCTAACTTCACAGTAAGTAGGCAATATGCAACAAGCTCAACCAAATTATTAGCCTTCATAAAAGAAATTATAAATGACATCTGCCTTTATATATCCCATTAGTAAAAATGCAAATTAAGAACATTCAACATTTCCATTGTACAGAAATCAGGATATATTCTCCCAAAGAATTAAATACTTGGAGTTGTTTGCACTTTAAATGCTTCAATATTTGCATAAATATTGTGTGATTATAGCAACATTCTGAATGCACTTCAGGGCTTAACAGGGCATCTTGTTCTGCCTTCTGTGAAATTATTAATATAATATGACCATTATTATATTTGTTACTGCTATACTCTGATATATTCTTCTTTAAGAAGCTTTAAAATTGGGCAGTTCATTGAATGAGTCATAATATGAGTTTACACTTGATGAGACAGAGTGTGAGTCTGGAAGCCATGCTAACTGGATTTCCAAAAATAGCTCTGCAATCCTGTCTAGATACCTGCTCACATGATACACCGATCCACACAGTTTCAGAGTCACAAAAATGCAGCAAAATGTGAGAAGTGTTACAGCTGTAGAACACAACTTATTCCAGTTTTGTTGTCTTCCATGAGACGTCCTCTTCTATATGAGGGGTGTGATAGAATTGGCAGTGGTGGCTTAGAGCCTATAAAACCAGACAAAGGTATGGAGAAATAAAGGTAGAAAAACTGAGCCAGCAAAAGTGTCATCATACAGTAATATGGTTTATAAAGCTTTGTATTACATTATACTATCATATAACTACCTTGAACCTACTAGCCCCTTCTTCCCCACTGAAGAACAGTCAGCATCATTTTGCGGGGAGGAGGAAGTGGGGAGAAGTGAGACTTCAGCAATTATTTCGTCCTCAGAAATCTACTGACCAACTTGACAATATGCTGCACATTTTTGAGGTCCCCATTTTATAATCACACTAATTCAAATGAGGATGATCATAAACTTCTCAAAATGTTACAGGTCTAAAAATATGAGGAGGGAACTTTGTACCTTTTAAATCTACTCATGTTGTTGAACTTGTTTTTTGCACTGCAAAGCCCTCAAGCCACCTCTCCGCTTCACTTTGCACCTCCCCCTGACCCCACTAAGGAAAGCATGTGACAGTTTCTTTTAACTTAATCCACTTGAGGAAGTCTTAATAGCATGCTGCCATATGCTCCAGCTGCAAATCAAGATCACCACAAGGCTAGGTGATTAGCATGAAAATACAAGTTGTTTGTTTTTTCAACTTAATTAACAAGTTTCAGAATTCAGTGATGCAAGCCACAATAGTAAAAATGGTTATTACTTTTTCAAACACTCAATTAACTATCCAGTGACTGGATCAAGTAATCAGCTGGTCTTACTCTAGTTTAAAAGTATAATATGATCCCATGAAAATTTTTGTCAAAAATACTAATGCTAAAAAAAACATTAGCCAGCAGAACCACCCTATACATCAGGCTACATTCAAAACCGCTGAGTTAAACCACTTTCACAGATAACCTCTCCACCATTTCTCTCTTTATCTTTCTAGACTAATTCATGAAATATCAATAATTTTGATGTAGCTACATTTCATAATCACATCAAAGACTTGTATCTTCTTTATTATCAAGGCAGTACAAACGATTCGTGATGTGAAATGTCTAAAATGCTATATGATCAACATCTCACCTTACAAAGTATGAAAATGAGTAACGCATGGTAAAATTTCTTTAAACATATTTTATTGTGAAATGTTACACAAATTATCTGATTATCTAGTACGTGAAGTTTGGAGTTTCATTCTCCTCCCTCACTAGGAAGGTCTTAATCTTACTTTTTTGTAAAGACCAACTGTATTTTTTAGAACACATACTGTTTCTAAATCATATTGGTCACAAAGATGAACAATTATTCTGACAAAAATTTGTTCTAGTCATCAAGAGAAATGCAAAGGACTGCAAAATAGGCTCTGGTATCATGTGCATCATCTTCTTCACACAAGTTGTGTCACAGATTTCAGTGAGCATGTTCACACATATGATGTAACAAAAAGTGGATCACATATTATCAAAATATGATAAGTAGATTTTGAAGAGTTAGAACTGATTTGATGTTCCTCCATACAAAGGCACATCTAAACAAATTATTTGAAAAAGGCATAATTTTCAGACTTTTGAATGTGAAGAATCAGACTCAAAATATATTTCAGCTTGAGCCTCAAAATTATTCTACCTTTTTGAAAAGAGGTAAGGAAAAAAAGAAGAAAGAAAGAAACCAATCATGCATTTAAAATATAACTTTTCACAGGAACAAGAAGAGTGGTGCCAAAATTTTACAAATATATTGCCTCTTCTGGAAAAAAGAGCAAAGGAAAAGATTAACACGCAAAATTCGATCCTATCCTTTTTCACAAGTATATATGTTAGAGGAGAACTAGACATGACAAACAGATAAAATAGCAACCCTAGGTAAGGCACATAAATTTAGTGAGTTATTTTTTTATTTTTGTGACTCGTACTCCACAGACTTAGTCCTTTCTATTTAGCAGTGTATTATGAAATTAAGACAAACAAAACTAATTTTCAAAACAAAGAACATGACCCCTGGGGAAAAGCCATGTGTATCCTGCCAGTATTTGAGCAATTAGTATGAAATTATCTGCACGCATCACAAATGTATGTCTTGACCATCTTGACTGATATGAGAAACTCAAGTATAAAAGCAAAAGAAGGAGTCAATTTGTATTCGTATACGGGGTGCTAGA
>VZRW01003875.1:338-19595 GCA_013398125.1 Aegotheles bennettii | reverse complement strand
ACAGCCTTTCCCTCACCTACTAGTGACTGTAGAGAAGAGTTTTCTGCCACACAGCACTCACAACTCTTGATTCAAGTAAAGCCCCATGAACATGTGTATATATTCTCCATTCATTTCAATTTGCTTTTGTAAATATTTTGAGATTTTTATCTCTTTTATCCAAGAGCAGGTAAATCCCGTGAATCATCAGAAGGAGAGATTTCCATCTGTCTGAGCATTCTGAAATACTTTTGAGATACCTGTCCTATAGAACACAGACAAAACCACGTGGCTTATGCCTGACTGTATTTCACAAACAGCATTTCAAGGTGCAGTACAGAGATCTGGATGCAGGTAGCAGGAAAAGACCCTTTTGTTGTTACTAAGTTGTGATTTTTAGACCTAGCTGAAACATTTTTTAGCTAATTCAAGAGGAAAAAAAGTTAATGAAATACTTTTTGAACCATTTCTCAACCAGCTTCAATGACTTCATTCCCCAGTGCAATTAAACTGTCACCTTTATCAGAGCTGAATTCACCAAAACAAAACAAAAATGAAGAGAATGTATTCATCACTTAATTAAAATTAAAGGTTCAGATTTAGACAAGCTGCCACAGGGAGATGTAATTCGCACATCCTAACACCAGCCAACCCTCCTCTGCCAGAGGGGGCAATTCATCACTGTGGAGGGGTATTTGCTGTTTCATGAGAGCTCTGCTGGCAGTAGCCTTCAAGTCAACACCTTTGTTAGACATCCTAGCCATGCCCTCTTCTGGAGAATGCTATCCACTCCTTCAGCTGTTCCTTCAGTAGCCAGGAGTACCTAGGACTCTATACTGATATTATTTATATTGAACGACCAGTCTGCAGCTGCAGCTTCTCCACACATCACAAGTCAGGGAGAAGAAAATTCCTCAGCATTATAAACAAGACTTCATGGCACAAATATAAGATAACATGCACTTATTCTTTTAATCCTAAATGTGTACATACATGAGGACAAGAAAGAGAAGTTCTTAATAAAAAGGTGGACATGAAGGTGAGACTGCAGTTAAACCTGGAGTGGAAATGGTCTCAAATATATTTCTTGAAACACCTTCCCTTATGTTTCCATGGTGCTTACCAGAGAGTCCTTCTTTGACATCTGTTTTGTATCATGCAAAAATAAAGTGATTAAAAATGACTATCTGTTACAGATAGGGCTCAATTCTGTAATATTTATTCAGGCTTCAGTTAACCAAAATTTTGTATTTCTCACCTGATGCTTGAACATTTTCATGATGTGTTCAGTATTTGATGAAATAGTTCTAGCCCCATCAAACTCCACCATGTGGAGTATATTTTCTAAATAGAACCACAGACATTAGATGTTCCATGTTAAGGGCTTCTAAACATGTTTAAGAGTTTCCTTTGTATGGAATTAAGCCTAACCTTGATTTCTTTTGGGAGACTATGGACAATCTTTAACACAAAAAGTTATTTTGCTAAAAAAGAAAGTCTGCATTTACATTGTCTGTGACACAAAAAGCTCCCACCATAGCAGAAAGCAATGTCAGATTTTATTTAAATCCTTGCTGTCATCAATGGTAAGTTCTTCCTCATCAGCATCCAGTAGCTTGGAAAAGTGAGAAAATCTTTCATTTTGATGAAAGCAAGCTGAGTATTGATTTCCAGGTTAAAATTTTGGTTGTATAAACTGAACATGACTAAGCACAAATTTAATAGAGCAATAAAATCTCATGTCAAAAGACTTAAGAACACTTTAGGAGACCGAAAAGCTTCAACTGGTAATGATTTAATTTCACAGTACTGATGTAGTATAACTGCTTCCCTTTGGCAACAGATAAACTGAATGAAGTTAAGATGCTCTTTTCTGAGAGACGTTCCTCAATCATTTTTTGGTGGGCATTTAATTTGGAATTAAGAACATTTTGTTGTTATGAAAAAAGAGGCCCTGAGTGCCCCTGTGAGTGTTAACGTGTATTTATATCAGTACCTAGTGGAATTAATCTTGGACATTAATTTAGTCTCCGTTCATGTTATTCCTGTTACCTTCCCCGGAATTTGTAGCTAGGGAATTTAGAAGATCATTATTTACAGAATTCCTGGCAGTACTACATAGTTCATATTTTCTTCACTGGACTTACATGAATATTCATTTCACTACCATCCTATCATCACTAAGCAGAGAAACAAAATAGAAAGTGTTTTATGCTCTCCCTGTTAAAAATCTAGGCAATGTTTCTTACAACTTAATGCTCAATTTTTAAAATCACATACTTCATGAATACAGAGTCATTGTAAGTGGATGCTATTGCATTTCTTTATTCTGTCTTTTAGACCCACACAGTAAAAAAGTAAATATGAGTCATGGAAGAGGGACATGTAACTTCAACTATAGTTAAAGAAAGAATATAATTTGTATATTCATTACTGTTTAAATAATACACTACACTTTATATAAAGTACATAATAAGCTTTTCTTCTTACCAATTTTTAGCGTTTTTGTAGTGCATGTTTATGGTTCCAACAATACCGAATCTGTTCAGGATGGCCAACTAATTTTTGTGTAATCAGTGAAAATAACTGTAAGACATTATGCTGGAAGTCTAATTACAACCCAAAGCTTATCTTATTTTTAGATGTCATTACTCATACATTTACATTTTTTAGATATGTTTTGGCTTTACTTTCAACTTTTACTCTACAACTCAGCTTGACTTGCCTGCCTTTTTTGTCAACTGAACCAAACTTTCATTTCCTGAAAGCACAGCCTTGTTTCAAATGGTCTTTGCTCCTGAAATCTTAGTTCTACTGTGGAGATAAAAGGTGTTTTCAGGCAATACACCTTGCCTTGAGTATTAGGCAGTTGTTAGAAATTAGGGTCAATTGTCTACTCCCCCACCCCAGGGAAATCGCACCACTAATAAAACCTCTGTAATGTCTTCTGGATTTTATGTGACAACAACATTTTGAGAATGACAGAAGAAAGATAATTGTGGTAAACTCAATCAAGTGACATTACTCACCAATGTAGATGAAAACAGAATTCACATTAGTTTCCTACTAAAAGTGGCAGAAGATCTGACATGAGGGTGGGAACTGTGTTGACAATCTATTATTAAGAATGATACTGAGTCACTAGGCCTATTAGTGACTAAACACTTTAAAAGTTAAACTTGAAAGCACAGGACAGGCCACTGTTCTTGGTCCATATAAAGTGTAAATATTTCTACTCTATATTCAGTTAACAATGGAAAATTTTACTTCTGCAAAATTTTGAAAGCAATTTTTTTATTTCCTAATATATGGTTTGTAATAGATGGGAAAGACGTTACTGTGAATAGTTGCAGAAGACTATTTTGTCAATCTTGTTGGATGACCAAATAAGTATACAATTTATAGTTTTTAAATAATGAATTTGGGAATGTACATTTGAGCATATAGATGCATGTACAACACAGACAAATGCTTCATGGTGTATTTCCATGCCCAAAGATGTAGACATCTTATGTGTTTATCTATGATCTAGATCTATGTAGTGAAAAGTAAAAAGAAATCACCATCCCAATGATCCTTCTTATTAAATGTCACTCACATGCAGCTGGGATAGGTATGCACAGCACTCTAAAATGACACTGAAGTAGAGTTCAAATGTTTTCACTGCACTCTCAGTTTTGTGAGGTCATTATGAGTACTTCTTTTTTCCTTCTTGACCTTGCAGCTTGTACATCTGGCCTCCAGAGCAGCTCCCTCATGGGTCATACAAAACTCTGTCCCTTCTTGGACCAAAATAAGCACAAACCCACAAACTCTTTCACCACTTTTGGGCCCAGACTTTCATTAGACTCCCCACTACCTCTAGACTCTACGAATGTTTCTATCCTGCCCAGGTTCAGGCAAGTTTAAGTTGGCTTTTGTCAGCTAAATAAGCAATCATTTCCCATCAAGCTGTATCTTTCTGCAGGGAGCAATCTTCCTTAGGTCCTGGCACTCAGCCAGCACTTTTACTCCCACAGTAACAGATTAAAAAAACTGTCTTCTTCCCATTCTTAAAGTAAAATAACACCAACAAACAGTGCTAGCCTTCTCCCTTTGAATCCTCCAAGAAGCTTAATATTGGTCTCAGCCACTCCAGAACTAATTAAGACCTCTTAAGGCTCACCACGTACCTCTTACATAAAGGTGATAAATCCCACTGGAGTTGCCTGAACCTTGAAATGCCTAATTCAAGAAAAATTAAGATGGGATGCCTTTTTTCTAAAAGAAAAAAATGTTTCTGCTAGAGGTGAAAATGAAGACCACATCATCATGCATGTTTCATACCACAGATTTTGAGGCAAATAATTTCAAGAAGTGTCATAAAGTGTTTAGATTGCATTTATACCCTATATACAAACATATTGGGGGAATGTGCAAGAAGAGATGGAGGAGTAAGTATTCCAAACGCTTCATTGTACCAAGGAAATTACAAAGGCATGTGGCAGTAATTAGACCAAACAGCTTTCATCCTGGTGTTAGCTGAGATAGACAGGAAAGCTCTAACAGGTAAGAGAATGGGTTCACAGGGTAGGTGTACAAAGGCAAAAATCCAGTAAGATTTTCTGATACTGTGATGTAACTTGCTGTTCCAATCCTACTGTAAATTAGAACTAACACATAAAGGTGATCTGAGAGGCTCTAACTCTGTGCCAAAACTCCAGCAGCACAAAACTCCATACATAACAACAACTCCATACCACACAGTAAGATGCACCTATACCGGCATTTGTTGACACCAATGTGCTGATTTGCCCTAACAGCTCAAGTTTTACTAGCAATGTTTATTATTTAACATGGTGTTTCAGGCTGTCATTACCTTTCAGATCCAGCTTACTCTGCACATTGCAAATAATAATAAAAAATCTCCATTGTATGTACCATTTTGCTTGTTTATTTTGCTGCTTAATGAAAAAATTACAACATATTGGCTGTGTCAGCTTCACTGGAAATCACGGGAATACGTCACTGTTGATTCCTAAATGCATTTGAATGCCCCATATATGTCTTCCTATTGGTGGACAACTCTGTAATGACAGGTACAGTAGCAGGAAGTACTGCAATTTTAAGAACAAGTTCTGAGAAGCCAGGAACATTACTATTAAACATTTTTGCCAAGTTACCCTACTTCCACATGACACACACATCTGTCAGAGAAAAGAATTCAGCCAGAGGTTTAAGTAATGGCCCTCCAGTGTTGCTTGGCTGCTTCCTATCTATGATGTAATTGTGAATCATAATGTATCATGAAGTTACTCAGTCTTAATAACAGAATGGCTTCTTTTCGAGCATTTTGTGAATCTATACAGAAAACAAATAAACAGACAAGCAAACAAACAAACTTCTACAGTGAATGAAGTGTTTAGGGTATTCTTAGCCAAAGAATGACTTTGTACATATCAAAAAAGCTACTCACCAATACTTGGAGTGGAATGTCTTATTACAGTTCATATTTACAATATCCTGCCTATATATTGCAAATACTGTGCCTTTGTAGACTCCACTTTTCAAATGAGACTAAAACAGTATATTATGACCAGTTATGATAAAGAATTTATTAGTATTATCTTTTGTTTTGTGAGAGTTGGCATGACTGCTATGGCCTTCTGATCAAAATCCAATGAGGAGTATTTAACTATCTGATACTTACATATATTTCATTCACCTTAATTAGCTGGATACAATACAGACTTCCTGATGTATATACTTGGTTATAGCAAGGAACTTCTAAGCACAGTTGAAGAAGGACATACATACAAAGCCTTTGCTTTCTGTGATCTGGTATTTATGCAGTGTACTGAATCGGTTACTCAGGAGAAATTTCTGTCTGCTTCTAGTCTGTGTTCCCAAGAGAGGTCCTGGAAACTAGTACATCACAATAACCCAGGTTTATGCTCTCTTTTCCTCAGTTATCCATCCACCCTGGAAGTAGATCCTGCCTTCAGCCTTCCATGGTTTCTGTGGCTAACAATCCTACCTTTGCAGCCCATACATGACAGGATTATCCTACGATTGGATATAAAGTACCTAATGTTTCAAGCTCTTTTCTTCCCTAGAATTAATAGTCCTGTATCCAAACAAGAAGAGACTACATTTCACGGACAGCATGTGTTCAGTTGTTATTCTAAAAGACACTAAAGTTTGTGGAGACAGTCTGAAATCAGTAAATATTTTAAATGTGCAAGTTCTGCCTGAAGAAGCAGGCAAAACCAGCAAATATCAGAAGAATACACGGAAATGGAAATTAGGCCTCTGCCAAAGGCAGGACATTTATTCACCTAAAGAAGAAAAGGAAAACAGACTTGAAATATGCAACTAGTAATCTTTTTTCTTCTGTTTGGTTCAAGGTTTAAAATACAGTTAATATAAAAAATTATCATTTTATTTCTATATCAGACTAGAGGGAAATGAAGATTGAAGGAACATTCACGTCTGAGTGATCTCTACATCTTCCATTGCATGTACCTTCTGTTTCAGATATATAGTTTTTGGGGTTTGCTCCCACTTTTCTCTTCTACCCATTTTCATGGTTTGTTTATAATTTAGTGTCTTTCACAAGACTAATGTGGCATGGATCCATTGGAGGATTGCTTTCAAGTCTTTTCTCCTTATCTTCCAGTACTTGGATGCTCTCCATGTTAACTCGCCAAGGATAGGAAGGCTTTCTTCTTGAGACTAGGCATGTGCTTTAGCACTCTACCTTCCAAGTGGGAGTTGCTTATTAAGGAAAAGGAGCAGACATTTCAAACCAAAATTGAGAACTTGCTTGACAAGAAGCAGAAAAGAGACATAAGATCGGATAGTGCACTCTAGCTAAATGGGGTGTTGCCATTTCCTCTCACTCGACACCTAGGTTGCCCTCCCAGATGTTAGTGTTAAATATCAAGCAAGTGTAGAGTGATTTCTTTTGGCTGCTGAGTTGGATTCTTCTGGAGGCTATGTGGCATGGAACATGAAAGATGAGTTATTTGATACAGAAATAATCTGTATGGCTTAAGTTTCCAGTCTGAAAATAAATCTTTATCTGTAACACTTGAATGCACACCTTTATAAACTTGTATAGCCATAGGGATTGTAACAGTATGTATGAAGTTTGGGTTTAGGGCCTGATAAGGTTTCTAATGAAACACACCTAACTGAAATCAGTAAGAGCTGGCCTTGCGACTTCCAATAAACTTTAGATAAGAATTCACCTCAGCTACTGAGGAAACCATGAAGAACTTGAACAATGCTCACACTAAATGTTTAATAATTATCTGATCTTCACAGGCTGCTTTTAATTTCGTAATTTACAAGCTCAGAGCCATTTCAAGCCCTCTGTATTAGGACTGGTATTCAGAGACCTAAGGTCTTGGACCAAAATATTTTAGGGAACAAAATGCAAGCTGAAACACAGAGAGGTTAGCATTGCAAGAGGTAATAGTCAGATTGTGGTAAATTGGATAAATGACAATAGACAGTATATTAGTTCTCTCTAGTTAAAACACAAACAAACCCCTCAGTAAATTGCAGGGACCACAGATGTGCTAAATTTTAGACAGGCCAGGAATGGGGGGAGATGATTAATCCTTGCGGCTGAATGTGGCACAGCAGATCCTTCTCCATCGTCTGACAGCTACTTCAGTTTTGTGGCAGTCTACTCTTTCACAGCACTCAACCTTCCAGCTAGTTTATACACAGTGTAAACTTTAGAAGTAGTACCCATAAGAGAATCATACAGCAGTGTCAGGATTCTGATGAAGGCTGCAGCCCTTTTCCTGAACCAAAGCCAGAAAAGGAGCACAAAGTAGACAGAAGTTGCACGCAGCCTGCTCCTCTTGTTTCAGCATTATTATTGCCCAGTTAAGTATCCTCCCTTTGCTCCCTATCCTGCCTCTACTGTTGCAGGAGATTACAATCCTTAACATGTTTCCTACAGGTGCTCAGAAATAAAATGTCCACTACATAGTCCAATGTCAAGGCAGGGTTTACAGTCTCACCACTAAGCCTGATTCACTAGCCCTCACAAGATTAAGGTCGGGTGGCCTTCCTATGAACTTGAAAGATACAACTCTGAAATCATAAATAACAGTGCCTCAGGTAGCAAGGAGAAGGAAAGGCAGTGTTTCCTTCATCATACTCAGGCACTACCGTAACACAGAAAAAAAGGTACCTTAAACAAAATACAAGGAACTCCACATCCAACATCTCAATTGCATTGTAAAACTTTTTCTTCTGGGCAGCTTTCAGTTGAGCTGGGAGATAGGATCAATTTTTGTTTTCTGAGAATGCTCTCAGTTCTATGCTAGGAGCATGTCACTGAGGGAAAAAAAATTAGTACCATTTACGTAAGCTGCCTTTTAAGAAGCCAACTACCTATTTTTTTTTACCATGAAATTAGCTTTGGTTCATAGTTTTGATAATATCTATCAGAGATGGTTCATTGGTGCTGGCAACAAGTGCAAACTTTAGTGTATGGCCAAAAGGAAGAACTACCTTTACTCATGATGCATGAGATGGAATATATGAAACAGGATTTGTCTTCTCATCATCTGAAAATTCCCAAAGTCACCATTATACAAAACTATAATTATCAACAGAATCTGTCAATCAAGGACCATGTGATTCAGAAATTCAGATCTTTTGTGATTCACATCTTGAAGGGCTTGTTTTCCACAGAAAATAATTTCCACATTCCATAATATTTCTGAGTGTTATTCTATTTAGCTCCATAAGCACAAGACTAATAGTCCCATATGCTCAATTGGTTCATATGTGGTCCACTGAGAAGCATGTTTGTTACTTTTAGTCACAGAGGCCACTTTTGAGGCCTACCTTGTCAGACAAGGAGCATTTTCATTGTTTGGAGAGTGCCAGATGAAAAGAAGTTGGCCACAAATAGATCATCTTCTGCACTAAGACAGAAGTATTTACCGTAAGATATACTGTATGGACTGCAGCCTAATATTACCACCATGGTGGATCATAAATTCAGCTAGAAATTATTCTCCCTGTTGAGTATCGACTTGCAAAGTCTTGCAGATGTGGCTGATGTAGAGCTACCTGTGACTAAGTATCAGTGTACCAGCAAGGGGCCTGCAGCCAAAAGTGTGCGACAAACTGTTGAATATGAAATGGTTGATAACAATAATTTTAGGACACACACACCACAAATGCTCCTTATAATCTTTTTTCAGGTCAGTGATGATGGCTAATTACAGTGCAGTGGTGAAATTCCAGATGTGTTTGAATTATAGTGTCCTTTGGGGACAGCAAATGTCTTCCAGCTCCAATCAGTTTCTCAAGATGGAAGTGAAAATGGAAGCCCCCACATGCCACAGGCAGTGTGTCTGGATTTTGTCTTCATAGGGCGAGAGTTGTGTGTTTCTATGAGTTGTAGCAATGAAGAACATTGCAGGGAGCTGAAAATACATTCTGGAGGGCAGAAGACCACCACCAAAAAGCAAAATCTGCCAGTGTCAGGCTACAAAATTTGGCTATCGATTCATAATGGTGTTTATTACTCTCAGATTATGTGGTAGGGAATACAACTGCAGAATCTTTCAGCTACCACCTGTCAATTTGAAACTCCCCGAGTCTACAGATTCTTCATAGAGGAGTAACTGTTGGTTTTGTCCAGTTTTGAGGGAAGAACTATCAAAATCTACCTCCTCAAAATCTACCAATGCAACTAATTCAGTTAACCTAATTAAATAACTTTAACCTTTTAGTTACACACGAGTAAGATTTGTCAGGAATGTGTGGCTGACAGCACCATCCACCTTGGCGGGGGCCTAGGTACACTTCCTTTCTTGATGTATGCTAGTTAAGTGGCACAATAGAAGTCCAGAAAGTATGAATATTTGGGGATAAAGTGTCAAAGAAGTCTGAAATACGCAATTTAAGATGTCTCTTTAACTTTCTGGAGGATCCCAAGAACAATCAAATTGCAGCCACTTGTCCTTTTTCTAAAACAAAGACTTTAGAATAATATTCATATGGCTCCACATGTGGAGAAAATGGCTTTGGTCCCAAAAGCTTACAACATAGGTAGATAACAGAAAAGGCAAAACAGCAGAAGACATGCAACAAGAGCAGAATGATACAGCAATGACACGAGCCTTTGTCTCTGTTTTCTTCAAATACATTCTTTGGTTTCATTCTCCTTCTGTATTAATTGCCATATTGAAGAAAGGATTGAAGGCAGTAATAAGCTAAGTGCAGTAGTATTAAACAGGGCAAAAATGAAGCTCAGCAAACTCAAAAGCCACTTTGATGCACAAAACTCAGTCTAGCAGAAGCTGCAGCTTTTAAACTAACCTTTTCTGGAAAATGTTCCAATAAAATATAAATAAACTGGCAACAATATATGGCATCTAAACAAGAAGCCCATGTGTGGCGATGCCAGCTCTTTATCTGCTGTGAAAGAAAAAAAGGCCCTTACAAACTGCATTATAGCTCCATCTGTAGGAAGCTTGGACATAAATAATTTTGTAAGTCAGCAAATACACATATGGATATGTTTCTCAGCTCTTTGATTTCTTGTACCTGTTTTTGAAAGTCTACAGTTTCTAATTCTAGCTCCCCTCTGGTCCTAGGAATCCTTCCTGAAGTCAGAAGAAAGAAGGCAAAAGGGAAGGCAAGAAAGAAATAAAAGTGGGATCATAATCTATGTCTTCACCCCAGTTAACTGAACTGTTTTATATTACTCAGAAGTAAGAAAAAGTAATTTTATAAAATACAGGATCATGATGTGTCAAGGTTGGTTTTCAGTTACAGGATTATCCTGTCACCTATTTTGCACTAGTACATTCCAAAGCTGGTGACATAGCAAAGTGGAGAACTGGGTAATCACATGGTTGTTTCCATGACATACTGCAGTTTGTTTAGCATTTGTAAGCCACAGTCTCTGACAACAATTCAAAAACTCTGTTTTTTTCTAGTGGGTCAGTTTGTTTCTGGTGAGCAACTCAAAGGCACAAGATCTATTTGCCTTCTTATTGCAGTGGGGACAGCACATCAGCACCAATCCAAACCCATGAGAATACTATAATCTATATCTACCCTGCAGGAAATCACCTCTAGTGAGTAATATGAAAGCAGTTCATTTCTCATGAATAATCATTCCTCATCATTTATGAAGCTGGAAGATCATCCCCAATTTGATGTATGAAACAAATTATACACCAGGAGATTTTGACTGACTTCTCCAGATCATACTTTTAAAGGGCCTCTGATAACAATGAATTCTAGTTGCTCCAGTGCGAGCTGCATGGCGGTTCATAGAATGAACTGATATTCAGCTATGTGCACTCTGTACTTTGGATCTTTGCTTTTATATTGCACCAAACATATTGTAATCTTCCATATGACTTTGCAAAACGTGTGATTGTATCATATACTAGTCTCCTCTAACGATCACCAAGTCTTTGGACCAATTTCAGCTGAAAGGAGACAGAATCGCAGAATCTTTGACAAAGCTAGTCAGAAGAGGTTTTGGGTGATCATGCATCCAACCTCTTGTTGAAACGTGGCGTAATTTCAAGTTAGAATATTTTGCTCAGGACTTTATCTGGACAAGTTTTAAAAATCTGTGTTATAGTTACATTTTAAAAATTTAATGAAAATTGTCATCTGGGTAGAGAGGCCAATATGAATGGCACTGTCAAAGGGAAAGTATATAGAAGGCAGTTAATACACATTTTGCTTGGCATCTGCTAGTCAGCTGACAGCTGACATTATTATAGCCTATGGAGGAACTGGCAAGAAAGAATCCAGTGAACAAATCAAGGAAAAAAAGTATGCTTTGTTAAGTCTCCTGTTTCCAGAATAGCCTGGAAAATTTAAACACTACCTCTCCCCGCCCTCCCCAAAAAAAACCCCAAACCAAACCATCAAACAAAACAAAAAACAAAAACCAAGATGGTAAACAGAATTTTCATTTTTCAACTATTTTTTTAGTCATGAAATGTGGTTCCACTTCATGAACAGCATTTACACATCAGAGATATAGGAAGTATATACATTTACACATAACTTCCCTAGATTAAGAAACCCTAATTACAGACCTCTTTCAAATAAATGTAAATCTCCTAATGGATTTTAACTAAGATTCAGTTAATTTCTGTAGGCTGAATTCAGATGGGCGTGTCTGGTTTTGTTACGTACTGTCTAATCCTACAACTCTTTCACAAGCCCACAATTTTCCTTCATGTAGAGTTCATTTAGAAATTCATCAGAAAATTCAGAAAAGATCAAACACTACAGAATGCATGTCAGCATCTCTAATTAGGTGGTACCACCTATAATTCTCAGATGTACTCAGACTCTTTTAAACCTAGCTAAACCTAGATTTATGAGCAAATATCATGAAAGAGGCTGTGTGCTCTGTTTATAGTTTTCATCAGAAATAAAAACATTATACATGTAATAAATTCTTATCATATCTTAGAGACTGTAGACTTCTGGACCTCTGAATATCCCATTATAGTAAGAGAGAGGGAAGGAAGAGAGAGGGAATTATAGTAAGGAAATATGTGAAAGTTTACTGTGTGTATGGCTGGCATGCCAGTTGTCTAGCAGTGGAAGACAAAAATCTTTTCAATGCAGTTTTACCTGCACATTTTACTGTACTCTATCAAACATATCTGTCAATAAAACCCCTTAAATTATTTGATATAATTTAGTACATTACATCAGAAGCATTAACATAGTTACAGATTTCTACAAAGCAAACAGCTTAGACAAAATTTGCTTTTCAGACTGATTTAATTGCTGCTTAAATTGCTACCTAGCCTCTAAGTACCAAAGAAAAATAGCTTAAAATGTCAGAAATAAATCTCAGTGTAGAGGTAAAGGCTTACATTTGAATCACCCAAATAAATCAGTTATACATAAGAACGGTGTTTTCTGAGCACCAGCACTGCATCCAACAATACTCAGCAATCCAGCACTATATATTCTTGAAAGGGAGAGTGACAAAACCCCTACACATTTCAGTGATCCAGTAACACAGACTGATTTCTTCTTATTTCAGATGTGGTTTGTTTAACTGACAAATTGGATTTTATTTCCTAGTCAGCTATATCTTTCAATGACCAATCATCATCCAGCCCTGAAATAAATGTTACCTGATTAAAGTACTAAAGGTTAACATTTAAAACACATGCTGCAGACCTCAGAAATCAAGTCAAGATGTGTAAGGGTAAGAATTATTAGAGGATTTTTTAAATCTGCCCTTAACAAATTAATTCATCAGTTTAGCCAAAGGTCTGTCAATGAATTCAAGAGCTATTTTAAAAAATAGAACATCTGTTGCATATTTAAAGGTCCTGTTTATATGTGAATGTAGTGGTATATTCTTTCTGAGGCAGGATACACAGTTTACAAAAATGTATCTGGAAGTTAATTTAGAATTGCACTCATGTCCTTGAGGATCAGAGGTAATCCATGAAGGATTCCAGCAATCGCTAGTCATTGAGCCTTTGGAGTGACTGAGGAGAATTACATCTTGAGTGAAGCTGCAAGATACATCCGTAAATCTGGATAATGACATTGTCAGAACAACCTATTAACTCACTAGAGTTAGTAATAGCCTTCCCTATTTTTTTTCTTTTTCTTTACTTTTTTTTTAAGGAATCAAGATTACATGTCTTTTTGGAAACAAGGTGGAAGTTTCTCTGTCTTCTGTGGTCTTTCTGAGATGACATAATAACCTAGGCTCTCATTTCTCCTAACATCAAGTACTAACTAATCTCATTCTGTTTTAGAAAATCACTTAAGCTAAGGCTTAAGTCCACTCAGGTAAAATAATTAGTTTTACTTTCTTTGTTGGGAAAGGATGGTGCTGATCAGAAAATGTGCATTAAGTCAAAGTTTAAGCACTTATTTTTTTTTCTTCTCTATGTCTATACAAATATTCTGTAGAAAACTGACTTGATTGTGCTAACTTGTATTAGCTATATTAAATTCATACACATACAAGTATAAATGAATACAGCCACCTACTAACTGGGATTTTTAAGTATTTTGCCTAACACATTCTGAGAAAACATTACACTAATGCAGATGAATGCAAATGCTATTCATACTGTTCAGAAGACTCAGAACCACAAGACAACAATTTGACTTAGATGATCTTTCCTCTCCCTCATTTTCTATGGTGGCTGCTGCTACTTCATTTATTTTTATGGCTCCAGTAGTTGTAGTAGTTAGACAATAAACATCAGTGAAATCATAATAATAGGACATTTGTCTTAACACAGAATTATTCCCTCCTACGTACGCACACAGATCTGTGTACAAGTGCAAGTTAATCTCTTCTTTAAGAAAAAAAGAGACATGTGATATGAGTGACTGACTGTGAAAAAAATGCTCTTGGGAACATTTTTTCTGATTTTTTTTCCCTTTTAATTACACCTATGACTGAAGATTTGGATTTTTTCCATGTTCTTTTTTTAGTTTTTCGTGAAAGTTAATGGACTACCTTTGGCCTGGGGAGTTAGTTACCTGTGCCCTATAATTACAACCCAAGACCCCCATGGATACAATCAGCCCCTAGGACTGTCTGGAACTGACGGCTGAATTTGAAAAGGACTGCTCAGCTCTGAACTGGCAGTGTTCTTGAATGCTGTGGGAATATCCTGGGGGGCCTGTACAGAAGCACAAGCAATTGAATGATGTGTATTTTTGTCTTTCTCTCTGGCTTTTTCCCCCCTTTTGGCCTTATTTACTTGCTATACTTAATGCATGAATATTCTTTGGTTTTGGAGAGAAAAATGAAGCATTCAGCATAAGACAGTATCATGATGAAAAAGGCGGGACCATTGCTCAGTGCTGCCCTGTGGCCGTGCAACTAACTTGATTACAAGTCTGCTTAAAGCGAGCAAGCAATCAGCCTCAGAAACAAAAGTATTCTTCCAAAGTCCAATAAATGCTCCCCTTCTTTGGCCCTGGTCTGTTTCTTAAAATACACTAGCAGAAACAGTAATTTAAAAATAATTTAATAGCAAATATATAAAAAAATAGAAATATGTTCTGTTTAAAGATAAGAAAAAAAAACATTAAGGTTGGGGTCCAATCCCAGAGTAAGACTGAATAATTGGCTTATTTTTGGTTTCAAGCATTTTTTTATAGGGAAGCCTATTAACTGTCTTTCAGATAAACTGAAGTTTGAAAAAAAATAACAGTAACAGTAATTCCCTTTGTAAGCCTTATTGTTTCTTTATGTGGTTTATAGATTACTTATTCTATATTCTACATCTTGAAAAAAATCTGGTATCAACTCAGAATTTACTGGACAAGGTGAACCACAGAAAATAAGAGAACAGTGCCATTCAAAGTAACTGACAATTTGCAAACAGCCGAGGAAGGTACGTATGTTTGATTTGGACAGTAAGACTTAGCTATTATGGCTCATGAATCAAGTTTACTATTCTGTGGCTTTATTAAGTTTTAATTGTTAATACTTGCATTTGGAAACCTTAATTACAAACTAGGAATGTGTTTCAGTTCGTATGGGTGCCAGTGACATAACATTGCATGTATGTGTGGGTGTATAAACTGTATTTCTGATGATTCCTTTAAATGAAATTACATTTTACTAGAACTAGCTTAATAATTTCTTTGATACTTCAGAGATCATATAATGGTATTTCTACTATTTTATCATCAATATCATCCATAAGCAAAGACTTGGAAAGCAGTTTTACTAGTTTTATAACTTGTTGCTAAGGTCACAAAAAGGGGTTTGGTTTTTTGTTTGGTTTTTTTTTAAGATAACAGTGAACATTGGGCAGAGGCTCAGAATTTAAAAGATATACTTCGCAGTGCAGTTCCCATTGTGTTACAAAATGTTTCTGTGCTTGGGTTACTTATTTAATATATTTGTTATATTGAGAGCTCATTCAGCAGAAATAATCTCTGACATACTGGTCCCAGACATTTGTGGTTTCTGGCACCAACGGCAGTCTGATCGTCCCAGTAAAAGAGGTTAACTGACTTCAGAGTTGGAGAAAAATCCCCCAGGAACAAAAATATCCCTGCCTTCCACATGAACACGCATAATTCTTACATGCTTTAGGGGAACTGACTGGTGAATTGTTTGACAAGCCCCCAGTATAGATTGCCTAGCTTCAGTTTACATCTTTAACATATTTGTATACAGTTATAATATTCTCCTAAAAACTGCCACTTTGTCAAGCTAGCCTATCTTGCTAGATGTGTTGCATAGATAACACAAATAAACACAGGAAATAACTGTATAAAACACCGCATTCTGCTCGCAATATTGGAATAGGATTTTTTTGTTTAAACAGGAGTTGTATCTTTTTAACAGAGCTTCAGAGTTGCTTCCTAATATGCCTTTCTGTGCGTGTGTGTGTGTCTCCGCATGTTTCCTCAAAAGTGTAACACTTTAGGTTATGGCTGACACAATTAATGAGGCAAATTTTTTAAATCAAGTCAGAAAGGAAGAAAAAAGATTTATCTTTAAGAGGATAACTACATACACATTTTCTTTATTTTTGGATCATCATAGGAGCCTAGCACTTCACAACTGGCATCACATTTCCAAGATGACCCTGCAGTTTCATTTGATTAGAGATGATTTGGCTAGGCTGGACCTGATGATTAGGTAAGATGGCTGTTTACAAGGCTTGTGTAATTCAGGTTTTGTGATTTTAGCTATGAAAGCTGCATGTCCCAGTCTACAACACCAGATCACATTTGCATCTTATCTGCTTAGGAGGCTTTAAATTGTGACTGTCTTATCTCTTGAGGACAGCTTGCCATGTTACCCCCCAGAAAAAAAAGAAAATAAAAACCTACATCTTTCCATCTTAAGTCTTTTCTTTTTCTCTTTCTGCATGTATGGTGATTTTAAGTCTTTCCCTTTACGCTTTGCTGTCAATCAAAACTAAAAAATGTGAAATCAAACCTGAGGAAGCAAATCCTTTTTTATTCTTTCCTCAAGGAAAAAAGGGATTACAGGAACCAAACTCAACTGTAATCTCCATAAACCATTTCTATGACTACTGCTCCTAATGGAAGGCTCTGTTCCATTTCTGAAATAATTTTTATTTGTAAAGTGAAATGTGTAACACATAATAAAAGACCCTCTGAAGAACGATTATGCTGATTTGGTTTAACCAGACCCAGAGCATAACTGAGACTGGTCCACAAGCCTTTCAGATGTTCACATATTTTTCTGAAACATTCAAAACTGCTCTACGCAAATATCTGCTACAACTCCAATGGAGCTGACAAGCCTCATTATACAGTTTCCACTCCAGGCAATCATGAAATCTGAGTGTTGCTGACATGATCCATTTATATACAATATTTATTCAAGGACAAAACTTTACATTTTCCTCAAGTCACTCTTTAACCAGACACTCGAAGGAAATGAATCAATACCTTGTAACACTTGTGGAATCAGTCTCTCAGGTTTATTCAAGCTAAGTAACACATCATCTGGCAGACAAACTTTAAAGGACAATTTTGCAGCAGGCTATAAGAATTATACTACCCTGGCTTCTAAGAGTTAGTAAGATTTAGGACTGGCTATACTCTTTCTGAGAATGAGTTAACAATACAAGGGATATCTGATTTATTGAGTTAAACTCTCAAGGTGTTATCTATTTTTTCTGTGTTGTGAACACATTTAAGTGTTGTGTAGCATTTCCAGACATCCTTAGTTAGCATTTTCAAGCTTTCATTTTATGATTGACAATGTAAAAGAGAAGAATGACTTGAAAATCTTACGAGTCATTGAGAATAACTGGAAGATGAGATTGGAAATATGGATATAGCTAGGTAAGCATTGGTGGCATGTCTTTTGGCACTGGGCTGCAACAGGATTACAGAGTCCTGGGAGCAGTGATAAAGGACTCCGGAGCGCAGGTAGTTTTTTCATCAGTCTTTCTGGTCAAAGGGAAGGGGTCTGAAAGGGCCAGTGGAATCTGGCCAGTTAACAAATGGTTAGAGGACTGGTGCCACACCCAGGGGTTTGGCTACTTAGACCATGGGACTTGCTTTGAGAAACTTGGTCTCCTGGGGGCTGATGGGGTCCAGCTGTCAGAGAAGGGGAAGAATATATTTGGCCATAGGCTTGCCAGTCTCATGAAGAGGATTTTAAACTAAAGTTGGTGTAAGAGGGGAACATAATTCCATCCCACTTCCACCAATTTAATGCAAATGCCAGCAAGAGATATCCAGAGACTGGAGAAGGGCCACAGGCCAGCTGAATTACACCACAAAGGAGTTCCAGCTACTCCAGCCAGTAAGACAGCTTCCATGACAGCCCAATTTAAATGCCTCTGTAATGTGCACCATGGGGAATAAACAGGAGTTAGAGATGTGCATGTGCCTGCAGGGATATGATGTTATCAGCATCACTGAGAAATGACTGGATGGCTCCTATGACAGGTGTGTTGGTATGGAAGGTTACAGGTTCTTTAGGAATGACACGAAGGGGAGATGAGGAGGGGGTGTCACCCTCTACATCAGTGCATCAGTGACCAGCTGGAGTGCATGGAGCTCCACCTGGGGGTGGATGAGAAGCTGACTGAGAGCTTAGGGGTCAGGATTAAAGGGACGGCAGGGACAGAGGACATTATAGTGGGAGTCTGCTCCAGGCCACCTGACCAAGAGGACCAAGTGGATGAGGCCCTCTGTAGACAGACAGGAGTAGCATCATGTTCATAAGCCCTGATTCTCACAGGGGACTTCAACCACACTGATATCTGTTGGAGGGACAATACAACAGGGCTTAAGCAATCCAGGAGGTTCCTGAAATGCGTTGATGGTAACTTCCTTCTCCAAGTGATAGAGGAGCCAATGAGGAGAGGTGCTGTGCCGCACCTTGTTCTCACCAACAATGAGGAGCTGGTGGGGAATGTGAAGCTCAAGGGCAGCGTTGGCTGCAGTGACCATGGAATGGTGGAGTTCAAGATCCTTAGGGCAGTGAGAAGGGTACACAGCCAGGTTGATACCCTGGACTTGAGGAGAGCTGACTTTGGCCTCTTCAGGGATGAAGGGATGAAGCCCTGTAGGGAAGAGGAGCCCAAGAAAGCTGGTTAATATTCAAGGATCACCTCCTCCAATCCCAGGAGCAACGCATCCCAACAAAGAGTAAGTCAGGCAAAAATGCCAGGAGGCCTGCATGGATGAGCAAGGAGCTCCAGGACAAACTCAAACACAAAAAGGAAGCCTACAGAGGGTGGAAGCAAGGACAGGGAGCCTGGGAGGAATACAGAGAAA
>VZRW01003874.1:203844-279140 GCA_013398125.1 Aegotheles bennettii | reverse complement strand
GGCTCTCCAACTAGATTCCATCCTATTGACCACAACTCTCTGACTTCTTCCATTCAACCAGTCTGCAATCCACCTCACTGCCCAATCCTCCAGACCACACTTCCTCAGTTTAGCTGGAAGGATGCTGTGGGGAACAGTGTCAAACACCTTACTGAAATCGAGATAAACCACATCTACCGCTCTACCATCATCTATCCACTTCGTTACCTCCTCATAAAAGGCTATTAGGTTGGTCAAACATGGCCTCCCTTTGGTAAAACCACGTTGACTGGTACTGATGAGCCTCTTATCCTTGACATGCCTGAGATGGTGCCAAGAATAAGTTGTTCCATCACCTTTCCAGGGATGGAGGTGAGGCTGACCGGTCGATAGTTACCCGGGTCCTCCTTCTTGCCCTTCTTGTAGACTGGAGTGACATTTGCTTTCCTCCAGTCCTCAGGCACCTCTCCTGTTGCCCACGACTTACCAGAGATGATGAAGAGTGGCCTAGCAATGACTTCTGCCAGCTCCCTCAGCACCCATGGGTGCATCACAATGTTGCTAGTAGTATTCTTTACGAACAAATATCTGTTGCTGGTACATTAGCATGTCACAAGCTGTAGCATCTTGAATGAGTGTTTTGCATGAAATCTACGTACAGTCTGACAGCCAGAGGATGCCAACCATGGTAGGAACAGAGTAAGCCAAACAGATTCATAGTCTTGCCTTCCGAAAGCCAAATGCTTAAAAATCCAGTGTTCAATACAATTAATTTTTAAAAAGAGAAACTCTGCGTGATTTCTAAGAAATGTACTGTGTCAGCCAAATAAACTGTTTTCACTTGAAGGCAGAAGTCAGAGCTGATCGTATTAGTGACATTGTGGTAATTGTTCACTTATCGTAAGTGATAAAGCTCAAAGTACCAAACTCAACCTTTTACACTTGTTTGCTTTTTAATAATCCTAAAGTACCAACAGAGAGAGTCACTATCAGAGGAAGAGGCCTAATGCTCTGTACAGTCAATTGTTCCTCATAATTAACTGTTCCATGTAACATCTAAAATAAATCCATCTTCGGAGGGGGAGAAGAGACTGAAATGACTTTGGCAAATAAAGCTAAAATAAACCAACATAAAACCCCCAAATAAACAGTAGTGTGTTCAATTACATAAAATTAGTAAATATGCTCCCACACATATGGGGAAAAATGAACATATGATCAAGCTAATAGGATTATGCAAAAGAAGCTTCTAATAATATGCCCATAATTAATCTTTTTTAGTCTTGGGGCTTGCCTATAATCATTCTTCATGTGTATAATTTAATTCAGGCAAAAACTAATTCTCTTGAAAGGACACATCTTACAACAGCCCTCCAATTGTGAGGACTACTTCTCCTAATCTAGTTACAGTTTGGCAGATGGTACAGGGTCCACTACTGTGCTGTGCTTAGCTTTCTCCTATGCTTTTTTTACTGACAAAAAAAGGAGAAAGTTTTACTGGGACCAATAAAACACAGTTCCTTCAGTATACTAAATAGAACTGAGAACTTCTCAGAAAACCTTATGACTTCTAGAAGTTATTATGACAATTACTTTGCTGCCTTAGTTTTACTAGATGCCTTACTGTACTTCTGAACTATCTTATTTTACAGGGATTATTGCATGATTAAAAAAACAAACAAAACAAAAAAAACCCAAACCAAAACAAACACAAAAACAACCAAGCAAAAACAAACAAAAAAAACCCCCAACCTCTGTTATTGAATAAAATAGCATTTATAGCATGAAACACATTATCTGATATTTTATGCCACACGCATGAATGCACATATATTGATTTATATGGAGAGACAGACACATATGTTTTATTATGAAATTTTCCTAGGTTTTAGAATTAGATGATCTTTACAGTAAAAATGTATTGAAAAATCCCAAAATTTTAATTTGCTGTACAGGTTTAAAGGAGGAATGAAAGCTAAAAAAGAGAAGGGAAGAAAGGAAATTCTATAGAAATTCTACTTATCCAATTAATTTATTTTTTTTTTTTAAACATGAAGTATAGTGAAAATATTTTCTAGTTATGGAAAAAAGTTAATCTTTTAGCTCCTGAAACTAATTTAAATCTTCCGCCAGGACTAAGAAAACATTTAGGAAAGTGGTTCTCTCCTTCTTTCCCAAAGTTACTTTGTTCAGTTATTTAATTAGGGAATGCCAATGTTCTCAAGCATATATTAATTTTCCAGTTTCCTAAAATGTAATATACTACAAGTGATAACTGAGGCCAATATTACTTTCCTATTCTCATAAGGATCATTATGGTCTTTTGGTTATGACCCACACATGAAAAGAGTTACAGCCTCCAGCCAGCTATCAGAAAGACCTCAAGCACCATCACTTTCACCCTGCAAATCTCACTTTTGTTCCTCATTCTTTTCAAACTGAGTATATAAGAAAATTAACATGTTTGGTGTGTTCCAGTGGGGTTCATTTTTTGCTGCATATGGGATTAGACCAGCCCCCTGTAAGACAAGTGTTGCAGGTTTCAGATTCACTTGTTTTAAATGTACATAAAACACAAACTAACAAGGCATTGCAAAAAAACCCTATACAGGTTAATTAAAAGTTAATTTCTATGCTATGGGCTACAAAGCTCCTACTGATATTAGAAATCAGAGGAAAAAATCTTGAAGTTTTAATAAGGGAGAATCAATATATTCTGAGCAAAATCAGTGAAGTTGCACAAAGTGTGATTTAGATCATGATGTGAAGAAATTAGTTCCTTGGTATTGACTTCTGTCTTTTAATTTGTATTACTGCTACTACTACTACAAGCCTCAACTGTAGCGTTGGAAGGTATGAATTAACATTAATATACCCAGGGATCTGTTTGGCTAACATAGTAAAAGCACTGGAGTCCAAGCCTGCTGCAGAGCAGCATACCAAAACCTTGGCGGAAAGGGAATGCAGCTCTCTGCATAAATTGACTGAAAGCTAAAAGCTGCAGTAGTAAATGCATGTAGCCATCGATCAAAACAGTACACAGAAACTGTCCCAAGTAACAGAAAGGAGAACTAACCACTAGCCAAACCAAGGGGAGGCAGCAGAGATGCAAGATGCTTGCACATCTGCCAGATATTAAAATGAATAAAACTACCAATCAGAAGAAATAGAAGAGCATTTTGAAAAATGAAGGGAGAAGCAGCATTTTGGGGTGTAAAAGGGTAGCTAATAACTGTTTTTCATGTGGGAGAATTAAAAGAAATACTCCTTCATACAACACAGCACACAGAAATCCACAAACAAAAGAGCAGTCATCAGCAATGCAAGGTAAGGGTGCAGATTTTACCTTGACAATAAAATAGTAATATTGCAGTTATAGAAAACCCAGTCAAGGGAAAACCGCATCATAAACCCAAAGTCAGTGTCCATAGAATGGCAAAGGCACCATTTAAAAGAAAGCTCTGTTTGTCCAGAACCTTCCCAGAAATCTTTCTGAGGACATGTGCTCTATCATGAAGCAAGACCCTGTGCCCAGCAGCACGCTGCTCAAGGGGTTCATAACACTGCACATCTTGGGCTGTTCCCACACTGCACTGGAAGCTGCTGAAGTGCAACACGTGTTTGCACCTGTTTGGCTCAAATACACTAAGTCAGGCACAATAATACAATTTAGATTATTTTATACTACACATATGTATGTGCATGATCAGACCTCAAGACAACAGATATGGTTCAAAAGCATCTCTGTTTCATCACGTATTCTTTCATTTCTCCCTGTTTACTTACCCTCTATAGACACGTCATTGCCCTTCCAGACTCTCATCTGCTTGCACAGTCTGGCAAAACAAAATCAGACAGAAGTTCTTCAGATTTAATAAGAATGCCTATAATGTGTCACAAGCTTCAGGGACTCTGGGGATTAGATGTATTTAGAAATGCTATGCAATTTTCAATGTTCTGCAAGTAACCATGGTTTGGAATTAAAATATATAAAAACTTGTCAAGACTCTGGTACACTTAATATCTGCTTAGTGCCATCTCATTTAGACAAAGGATTCATTAACCTCAAAAATGCTATTGTTTTTCCACACCAGCAGTACGAGGTATAAGGTTGAGCTGGTGCTTGCTTTATAAAGAGATTTCTGGAGTCACTGTCTGAACAGATTCAGATCTCAGCAGTCTAAAATTCAGCACAAGGTATCAGAAAAACATTGACAGCATGTAATGTGTTTGCATACTGGAACCTCACAAAACTTGACTGTAACCTGAGTGGAAGCTGTTTCTGCTCCCTAAATAAGAGATGCCCTAACTTAAAATGACCAGAATTTGTCTATCAAGCATCCTCAGAACAGGTCTTTGGGTGTCGTGGGGAAAATATTTGAAATGAGGCAGATATTTTTATGCACAAATGAATATTAAGTACTGAGCAGGTGCAGTAGTTAATTTTCATAATGTTCTTGGTTATGCAGCAAATACAGCATTGCAAGGTAAAATAGATTATAGCAAATTTTGTTTTGACACTACCTGCCATTCAAATGAGTAAAAGTACCCTCATTTATTTTAATGGCAGCTGGCTTAAAAAAAACATATGCAAATAAGACAGTATTACATAAAGGAAAAAAAAGTCAATCAAATCATTAAACATAAAATGCTAAATATAGGGACACTATGGTCTTCACCATGCTTAAACATCAAAGAACAGATAATGAATAAACATGGAAAAGAAACAGAGACAAGGTACACACCTGTGACTGTGTTGTATTTACACAGAACAAACAAAAAATTTTTGTTTGTTCCATCAAAAAAGCACCTAGGAAGTTGTAGAAGGCAAAGTGGCAAACTTCCAAGTAACCAAAGCGAGCCCAGCCAAACTTTCAGGTATCCAAAGCAAGCCCAGCATCTCTGGGGTTTTCACTCAAGCAGCTATCTCTGAACAACTGGAGGCTCTGAAAGAAGTTTTTTGTCTTGCCCAATTCTTCATTCATCAACCTCACTATCAAAACCACTGATCTATACATACAACAAAAAGCAGTATGTCACTGCTCTGCTCAGGAGCTGGACAGAATCATATTTTGTCTTCTATGCTCTTATTCTTGTTTTCTCAAACATCTCCACTCTTCAAATGTTGACTGAATCCCAAGCAAAGACTTGAGGAGAAGGGAAATCTTCTCGTATTTTTTATCAATATATTTCCAACATCTTTAGAATGTCATGTAAATAACAGCATTGTTGTATAAAACAGTGTAACCAAAGTGTTGTAATTAATTCTGATACCTGTAATCATAACCTGTAATTATCATGTAACTGGAGAACTATAATCAAGGAACAAAGCCTAATTCTGTACTGGATACAGCAAGAGCTCTATGGTTATGCATTTAAATAGGAGATAACTCTAGAAGCTAGAAAAGTAGCTATACAACAAGTACACTTTTAAAAGTCATTAGAGATGCACAACAAATAGCTCACCTGAATAAAGAGAGGAAGGAGGAGGGAAAAAAAATAGCATTTTGCTGGTCTTTAGAGAAATATTAAGCTTTCGACATTTTCACACCTTTTAAACATAACTGTGACATAACTACATAAAATGCATTACAGACATTAGAGAGAAGTCATTCATAAATCTGACTCAGATGCATTGAGCTGTCTATACTATACTGATTCCCCAACAGTAAAGAAGACTTTATAATTATTTATAAATCAACCAATTCAATTTTTGTGGCTATAATAGTATTTGCTTAGAATATCACAGCAATACTGTGACAACAAAGCTAAATGTATGCAGGAAAGCCTCCGTAAGAGAGGAAGACAACCACAGAATCATTTTGGTTGGAAAAGACCTTTAAGATCAAGTCCAACTGTTAAGCTAAACCTGCCAAGTTCACCACTAAACCATGTCCCTCAGCACCACATCTACACGTTTTAAATCCCTCCAGGGATGGTGAGTCCACTACTGCCCTGGGCAGCCTGTGCCAGGGCTTGACAACCCTTTCAGTAAAGAAATTTTTCTTAATATCCAGTCTAGACCTTCCTGGGCACATCTTGAGGCCATTTCCTCTTGTTCTATTACTTTTTACTTGTGAGAAGAGACCGAGCCCCACCTGGCTACAACCTCCTTTCAGGTAGTTGTAGAGAGTGACAAGGTCTCCCCCTCCAGCCTCCTTTTCTCCAGGTTAAACACCCCCCGTTCCCTCTGCTGCTCCTTGTAAGAATTCTTCTCCAGGCCCTTCACCAGCTTTGCTGCTCCTATTTGGACACGCTCCAGCCCTTCAATGTCCTTCTTGTAGTGAGGGACCCAAAACTGAACACAGGATTTGAGGTGCAGCGTCACCAGGGCTGAGCACAGGGGGGTGATCCCTGCCCTCATCCTGCTGGCCACACTATGGCTGATGCAAGCCATGATGCTGTTGGCTGCCTTGGCCACCTGGGCACACTGCTGGCTCATATTCAGTCACTGTTGACCAACACCCCCAGGTCTTTTTCTGCTGGGCAGCTTTCCAGCCACTCTTCCCCAAGCCTGGAGCATTGCATGGAGAAGTTGTGACCCAAGTGCACATCTCGGCGCTGAGCCTTCTTGAATATCATACAATTGGCCTCAGCCCATTGATCCAGCTAGACCTCTCTGCAGAGCCTTCCTCCCCTCAAACAGATCAATATTCTTGCCCAACTTGGTGTCTGCAAATTTACTGAGGGTGCACTTAATCCCCTCGTCCAGATCACTAATAAAGATATTAAAGAGAACTGGCCCCAATACCGAGCCCTGGGGAACACCACTTGTGACCGGCTGCCAGCTGGATTCATACTTAATAATTGATCAACTAAAAAAAAAATAAATAAAATCACTTGCACTGATTTTCTTACACCCACACAGGAATGTAATGTATTGAAGTAGTCTGTCCATTACAACCTATACTGTCATGGAGCAGAACAGACACCAGCTATCAACTTTTCATGTCTCAGAGCTGTTCTTACAAAGGAGAGGATATGGTTGTGCTTTTCATACCTTTGAGCTGACAGGGTTTCTGACCTTGAGACTCTTCATTCTGTTTTATCTCTAAGGGAATAAGACAATGTCAGTTATTTACTCTCCGTCTTTTGTCTCTTTATTTGGATGTCTCATGGTTGCAGTTCTCTTCATCTCCCCCCTTCATTATTTCCTAACAGCTTCTGCCTGCCCATTATTTCACTCCGTCTTTTGTTTTCCAGTCTCAAGATCTTGAAAACCTTCATGTAACTGTGCTGTGATCTATCTTGCTGCTCTAGGTGCCATCAAACTTTGCCCCATTTATCCTTCTTTCATTGCTTCTTCTGGTGCTTCCACAGCCTTACCTTTCTTTTCATATCCCATTTATACAAATCTTATAATTTGTATTACAGATCTCTACAATGTCTTTTCACAAGGGTCCAAAACTGAAACTCTGAACTACACTTTCCTTCCAGATTAAGTAGTTCCTTTCTACAGAGTAAGATCAAAGAAAAACTGATCTCTCTCAACCCATCCACAGGATTCGAGCCTACAAAATCATCCGCATACTTTTAATTACAAATTGCAGAGTCGTTTTCTTATTTTTTTTTAAGTTCACACAACAGAACAACAGTGAAAGACAGTCTGCAGGTGTAACCAAGTTCACTCCTACACAAACGAGATTTCAACTTGTTCTAGCACTTTGGTG
The DNA here is from genome assembly GCA_013398125.1 of Aegotheles bennettii. NCBI lineage: Eukaryota > Metazoa > Chordata > Aves > Caprimulgiformes > Aegothelidae > Aegotheles > Aegotheles bennettii. The sequence goes on along the minus strand of VZRW01003874.1, from coordinate 271,491 downwards.
GTTTGTGCTATAATGAACTTTTCCATTATTCTCCTGTTCTGCAATGGTGTTATTATCTTTAGGGATATTCATGTAAAACTGTCGCTTTATCTGGTGAATAATTTACAGGTTGGCAAAGTTTAAATACATAGAAATGACACGCTTATCATTAACGTCAGTTAGACAAAAGAGAACAATTAAGAACCTGAGGAGGTTACATGCTGTTGTTTCACCACCTCGTGCACCAAGATTAGCAGGGACTCTCAATGCACTTGCCTACATTTTCCAAACAGTTGATCTCACACAAGTCAGGCATAGATTGATTTTAAAAAGACCAGCAAGGAAATTCCCTGGGTACCAAATACAATGCCCTGTGCATTGCCCCGACAGCAAGTGTGGAAGAAGTAGATCAAAGGACATGTTGATCATGTTGATACTGATCAAAATGGAAAAGATGAAGTATTAGATGACCTTGTTCACAAAGATGACTTGACTGAAAATAATTGGTACAAGCTCTAGCTGTTACAACTGTACTTAAAATAATAAAACTTACATAAAAATACAAAATATACTTTAGCTAAAAACCCTCAGTCTAAATCATGAGAATGCCGTGTATTTGATCTACACGATACATCAATCGTGAACAATCTACTATCTCCATATTTGCCTTCAAAACATGTAACACTCTGCATACACTGTCAACCTTAAAACCCAAAACTTTTTTTAAATCGCAGTCAATGATAAAAACCAAGCAAGTGGATTAAGGGCAAAGAAATCTTTACAGCAATCCCACTTCATACATGTTCTGGGAACCTGACGGACAGATACAGGAAACAGATATTTATTGTGAGAGGTACAGACTGAAGATAAATGGATCTTTTTAAGAATTCCCCCTATATAACAATTTCTCCTAATGAATCCAGACCAAAACATAATGGAAAGATTTCCATTACATCCAAAGGAGGGATTCAACAGTCACAAATTTTCAATAACATGCTGCCTGGAATGCTAATTATGACGTTCCTTTTATGAATATTTAATTTTCAATTGGGTCTTATGTCCTCAAGCTAAAGCCCATAACTTCTATCAATATTAATGGCAATTATGCATTCAGATCCATAGAGATAAGAGAAGTTACCCAGAGATCTTAATATGCTCAGTCTTGTTTAACTATATTGATTTTCATTTCAGCTGGTGCTATATGACAAGGATACTGAAAACATACACGTTTCCAGTCCTTTTTAAAGGGCATAAATTATAATAATGATGGCACTAGTTCTTATTAGCATCTAACCCGAGTTAAAAGGTTAATCAATTTGAAAACAGTTAACTACCGTTCTTAAAAGATACAAAACTTACCTATGAGAAAGAGGTGCTGCAGAAACCACAGACCTCCAAGCTAATGAAGGCCTGTGATGGGAACTAGGAGTGCTGTCAAAAACTGTTCCAGGGCAAGCAAACACAAATAGTTTAAACTGCTGCTCTGGTTTACGAGCTGTCTGTGCAAAAGATAAGAAATTGCAAGTGTTTAATTAGAACTAGGTAGGGCAGTCGAGGCTAAAGCAAGATAATTATGTCCAAAGACCAAGTAACAGATGAAATGCAGCTATTGTGAACCATGGGGTGAGAAAGGAGTCTTGGGATGCAAAGCTACCATCATTTGGATAGCTAGAGCTGCCGCTTATCTTAGCTACCTAAGTTAGCAGCAGAAACACCAAGTTTGGGTATCAACAGAACAGAATTGGGGCCCATGAGGAAGAGCTAGACAACCCTCCATCAGGCCCACCTCAGAAAGTCAGGTGAAGTAAGGGGGCATGTATCTGCGAGGAGGAACAGACTTGTACCTTAATACTCAGTGCAGAAGGAAAGGGAATAGAATGGCAACTTAACAGTGCTCATATATGTCATTTCTAAGATTTCTTTATCAAAATACAGTTCTGTATCAATACTACTACTACTATCAGTTTATTAGTCAATTCAGGTATCATTAATTTCTTACACGTTGCTTAATCAACAAACATCATAATTATGACGCTCAGTTTCATCTTGATTCTCCAGTCTGACAGGAGAGTGTCAGAATTGTAGAGCAATAAAACTATAGTGAGTTTGCTCCAATGTTTCAAATGAAATCCATCAGATTCACTACATTACATTGTGCAATGGAGTCAGGAAGGAAACACTGAAATCTAAAACATGCTTTTGCTGAGAAATAGGCTTTTGAAGATACAATTATGGAAAGATATTCTGCCCACTAAGTCACTCAACCTTTGTGTCTGAAAGTTTCAAATGAAAAAAGCAAAGAAAATTAGAGAAGAGAGAAGCAGTGGAAAAAAGATTAACTAAAAAAATAAAATGAATCATCCTTTAGTATCTGCCAAAGTTTAAGGAGAAAGATTTATGACTTAGATCTACTATTCACTCCTACATTGGTATAAAATAACAAATACATCCAGGAAAAAAAAAACCTGCTCCACTGAAGTCAATGAGAAAAAATGCTATAAAGTACTGGGTGAAGCAGGTTTTCATCCAACGGGTGGTTTTTCAGATCAGAATCCGTACAGAAGTTTCTATATCTGGAGAAATTTGAGCCTGTGATAAACAATTTTAATGTGTGTTAGCAAAGTGAGAAAACATGCACTGTAATTGAGAAGGGCAACTAAGCTGGTGAAGGGCCTGGAGCACAGGACTTATGAGGAGGAGCTGAGGGAGCTGTGGTTGTTTAGTCTGGAGAAAAGGAGGCTCAGGGGAGACCTCATCACTCTCTACAACTACCTGAAAGGAGGATAGAGAGAGGGGATGGCTAATCTCTTCTCCCTAGCGACAGGCCTAGAGGAAACGGCCTCAAGTTGTGCCAGGGGAAGTTCAGGCTGGAAAAACTATTTCACTGAAAGGGTGGTCAAGCATTGGAATGGGCTGCCCAGGGAGGTGGTGGAGTCACCGTCCCTGAAAGCGTTCAAAAAACGTGTAGATGTGGCCCTTAAGGACATGGTTTAGTGGTGGACTTGGCCATCCAGAGTCGATGGTTGGACTCGAAGATCATGAAGGTCTTTTCCAACCAAAACAATTCTATGATTCTATAATGTTAGTTAGTAAAAATGCTGTTTCATCAAATGAGTACACTTCTTCTTCACCTGCAGGTTTCCCCTCTCCTCCCATTTCAAATGAAACTAGTGCACTTTTTTGTGTGGTAGATCCATCATCCCCACAAATCTGTTAGCGTAGACTCTTTACCTGCCAAGCTTTCCAGAAGTTCCCCAGGGTATTTCAGTTTGTGAGAAATACCTGCTCTGGATGCAATTACGTCCATTAAATCGAGCAATTTGTCAATTTTTCTCATTATGTCAGTATGGGATACTTTCCTTATAAGATGCATTAGGAAAGTTTTGAGGAAAAACTACACCCATTCCAGTTGTTTGTTGAAAATTTTTCACCTTTGTTTTCATATCAAAAACTTTTCTTACTGGTTGATTTTGTTCAGATTTTGAAAGCAACAGGAAAACAAAACAAAAAGTACAAAGATACAAAAGTATCTTTTTTTCCAAAAAAATCACTTTTCAGGATTTCATTTCTACAGAAACACACACAAAACCACAATATGAATTCCCAAAAGCTTTAGTTTGGTTAAATATACATATATATATATATATATCAAACCAAAATAACCCATACATTTGCAGATCCCTAGTATTGGGACTCCCTAGTCTGAATAAATTATTATAAGATATCATACTGTGCTATATCAAGCTCTCCATATTTCTCTCTACAATTCAAAAATTTTTTTACTTGTGTCCAGCAGAAATATCTGTGCTTTTTCAAGCGAAATAAGTTCAAAATTACATATCACGAGCATGAAGAGCAGCGTAAAATTCAGAGTAGAATTCTATCAACATACTTTTTACATTTCTCCACCAAAAACATCTATTTTCTCTGGAAAATTACCATGGATACCTATTTTTACCTTAAGTTGGAGCTTAATCTCAAAATGTACAAGTTCCACAAAGGGGAAAAAAAAAAGTAAACCTCCCCACCTTTTCATTAAACCAAGAAGCAAAACCTATCAAACAAAAACCAAACAAAGGGACAAAAAACTCTACCTGATCACTAAATCTACCAACAGTGCTTACCTTCTCCTGCAATGGACTATGTTATTCTTCAGAGATGCTGAAAACTAGATTTGCAATGGAAAATTTACCTCAGCTACCGAAGTCTGGAAAGCACATAATAGGAATGACAGCATGAAATTCATCCTTTATTCTGGCTTGAGGTGCTATTTGCCATGCTGGTTCATAGTGTTTGTGCTCAAAAGCTCCTTCTTTACATATACAAACGCTTCAACGTTTACACTATAAACACTATAGCAAAAAGCTCAATCTCAGCTTAAGGAAAGTAGGGAAACTGAAAAGCAAATTTTTAACTGTTGATTCTTGAGTGGGTTTTTTTACAAATTATTCCAAACATGATGGTACAAATTATAGAATTGAGAAGAGAGCATTAACTCGGAAAAGTTCAACTCTACGTACAGAGCTGCTGAGGCTGCACAAGGCTCCCAGCACAGGAGGACTCAGAAGGGTACCAGCCTCACAGAGGAAAGGAGATCACAGCAACTTTTAAGATGGTCTCATTCCCTCCAGGAAAGAAAAAAAAAAAAAGAAAAGAAAAAGAAAAGAAAAAAGAAAATAGCCTGCATATATCTAGCTGCTACATGTGTCTTTTTGTCTAAAGAATTTCATAGTCTAATGCACCAGAAAACAGCCATGGATCTCAACTGAGGAGAGCCAGGTTGGAAAATAAGGAATGAAACAGAACATCCAGTCGCTCTTTACCTTGCTCTTGACCCAACACACCAGCACACAAAGGCCTACAAGAGAGCTTGATTTTGCACCACAGCATGTTCCTCCATTAACGTCCTCGTCACCACAGCTTAGCTGCTCTACACATAATGTCATTCTTTCTGCTGCCAAGAGGGCTCTTACACTCTGCAAAGAGGATTTTTTCTAATTAGTTTATCTCTGCCTTGTTAACATACATACAGTACTATGGCATATCTTTGTCAATCAAAAGAAATGCAGTGATATTCTAAGATCTTGACATCACAGTGTTTCATCACTTATTGTAATAGACAAAGGGTTTTATCTTTGTGCTTGAATTGTAAAAAGTAGAGGAAGAGAAGGAACATGTATACACAACACGACCAAGAACAGAGAAACTAAATCCGTGTTAACTCTATTATATGAACACCATTTCTGCTAAAGTCAGAAAGTGACTATCTGTCTGAACACCAGAGTGACGATCACATATAACAAAAAGATTTCAGAGATACAAGGGCAAGAACAACTCTTATGTATGTTTAGAGAAAAATGCCGGACTGATCCACCTAATAGTGACAGAAACTTGGCCAGGGAGATAGAAACTAAAATGAAGCAGAGCCTCTGTGAAAATGGATGACTAACTTTCTATTGATTTCTTTCCACTTCCTTAGGAATCAAACTGTTGAAAGACTCAGTTTGGAGCTCCCAGGTTTTTGCTCAGTAGGTTTAACTTCGACTCAGTAACCTCTGTGACACATCTGTTTCTATTTATTATACTCAAGTCTAAAATGGAATTTGTGCTTCCTTTGCATCCTTGTATTGATTTGATTTTCTCTGGCTACACGAAGGGTCATTAGGTTTAATGTAGGTCATCAGGATACACACTGATTTGTAAATGAATGTAATGCAAAGTGATATTAGGTGTTAAAACACCACAACTAGAGCATAGGGGACTGTAGAGAAAGCCAAAAATAAAGCTGAATATTCTCCTAAAAGAGAAAATAACAGCAGGGCACAAAGAATGCAACACTGGTTACGTTCGGCTTTCCACAAAAAAACCTCTCCATATAGTGATAAATAAAAAAAAAAACCAACAAACATAAAACCCACAAAGGCTATAGCTGAGAATAGTGGTTTAGGGTGAATGCATGGGAAGTCCACTTATCAAGACTGAGAGGAAAAAGGTTTGGCCCAAAGGGGATACTGAAACTATTCGTCAATGGGATCTCTGTTTATACCCACTGTGGACCCAGTTTGGCTGTCACAGTGTTAAATAAGCATATTCATTGTGAGTCTGGATCTCTACAATCTTGCAGTTACCAGCCTAGTCTATTACTGCCTTGAGTATTACAAAAACAATGCCTGTTTAGACTAAGAATTTTATAAAGTATTATTCTAATCCTTTATTTCAGCCAGAGCTGTGCAGCAAATTTCAGTAAGTAGTGGGATTTACACAATTTCACTGGCTAAAGCCCAGCGAACTACCTGTTCTTTCTGCCTAAATCCTTCCTGCAGTTACAGGCGTAAAAGGCTCTATTTTGAGCTGGCATGAAAAACACCCCTGCTACTACATCAGGCTGGGGGCAGCCGCCTTCTGCATCACAGCTGATTGCATTGTATTACACAGCTAAGTCATCCTGAATGCATGCTTTGCACTCATATTGCATGACCTCCTATACGTTTTGGTATCTTTAGATAAGATGTGAGTTCTGCTTACTTTGGTTACACTAGCTACTATTTTGTGGTGATCATTTTGACTACTATTGGAACAATGAGATCATGCCATATCAGGTAAAATCTAAGAAACAGGTCAGAAGAGAATAAAAGAAATAAAAAATATCAGTGCATGTATATTCATAGGAGCATTTGCTCCAGTACAGACGTACCATTAAGGAGTCCTTTCCAGTACAATAACTAACCTATAGTCATAGCCAACAGAAAGGTTAGAAATGAGATAAAACTAACTCAGACTGTATATTTGAACAAATGCATAATAAAAGGAGATCAGACCAAACCCCGTAACTTTTTCTGCCACTCGTTCTGAAAGTATGAAGTCTGTAACATTCTTCTAATGTGTTAGTACAGGATTTCCAGAAAGAGGGAATATAGAACTTCTCACACAGAAAGGATTATATAGTTAAGATACTGAAATAATACTCAGTAATTCTGATTTTCAGTACTGACTCTGTCATAGACTTCCAAATGATTTCAAGAGTCCTTTATGTTTCTGTTTCTCGCTTCTTTACCAGTAAAATGGGAGTAATTCCTTTTTTCAACCACAATGTGGTGATACAGTAAATTATTGCTTATCATATATGCAGTCACTATGTAGGCATAAACCTAAAATATTAAAGCTAGGAATGGGAAACTGAGTGCAGTGGTTCTGTAATCTCTTTGTGCCAGGATGGTATTCTGCAGCCAAATACAGCCGACTGCAACCTTAAATGTGTGTATATATATATATACACACACACAAGCGTGTGTGATCCCATATGCACAGGTGTACACATATATTTATGTGCACAAATGGATCCCCTGCACTAAAGCACAAATGAGAAAGACTCCAATTTTGCACTGTGTTTAGAAAACTCAGGTCAGATTCTCTATTATCAGATTATCTTTACAGATGCAGAAGCACTGCGAAACACGCTCTCAGAAAACTCCAAGTTACACACTATGAGACATGCAATTATTAGATCATACAGATAATTGTATTCGGAGGAGGAGACATCACATTATTTTTGGCATATTGCTCAAAGTTCATGGCTACAGAACAGGCAGCTACATCTCTTATGTTTTGCTTACCTTAACCAGTCTAATCTATGCAACTGAATTTATTTAAAAACATGGCATCAACTCAGAGGCTTTTTTTTCCAAACCATTTCAAGAATGAAATCTTTAGCATTATTCCCTTCACCCTTGTCACGTGCACCTTTTTGCAAACAAAATCATACTATCTGCTGCTAATAACAAAAGGCAAATCTCATGGGATCATGAGTACTCTAGCACATCCTAATGCTGATTCCAAAATTAAAAGCCAGAGGGACTTCTTTTCCCTGTCTCTGATGTCTTTTAGCAAATTATTGATTCTTGCTGATCTCTTTCCATTCAGGTATTTCTTTCTAACAGCCTGAGTGATTGCTTTGAAGTGCTTAGTAACTCTATAATCATGTACATCTCTTGGGGCTGAAAAGACCTCTGGTTTTAAAAATCTGTTTCAAATGAGGCCTTACATATCCTAATGTCAGGGTCAAGGGGTCAGGGAAAAAGAAAGTTTTCAGAGCTCCTATTTGTGACATCCAGAAATCTAAGCCAGTTAAGTTTTGACAGAATAATAACTCAAGTCCATACCTTCTGAAAATCACCTATTATTAATAACGTCCTATGAAAATCTGCTACAATAAAATTGAGCTGTTTTGAACCTTCCTGTTCACAAAATAAATATACTACTAGAAAAAAAAAAAGCGTTAATGGATTCCAGCCTTTGGTAACCTTTAAGTCAGACTCACTATCAACACAAATTATGAAAAACATTGAGCTGTAATACTTGACTTTTTTTCCTAAATATTGCATTGGCAGTTTATTCTTATCCTAGAAGTCCATCTAAGCTGTGTGATGCCCAGGATTTTCCCCTCACCTGAGCTACCCTTCCAAGCAGATGCCTTGCACTGCTGCCAGCACATGAAAGGAGCACCTGCCATTAGCACATCTCATTTCAACTCCATTATGTTATGGATCAAGCCCAGGTCCTTTACAGTTAAAATTCAGTCATGATAACAAACCATAACACTGTAAGAGTCCCACAGAATACTCCAGAACAACACAGCTGCATGTAATGAGAAGACACCGGGGTCACATATTTTGGTCACACAGTTAACAAGGATGTATTCCACAAATGTCCCACCACTCACAATGTTTTGAAGCCGTCTGAGCTGAAGTGAAATATTAAGCTTGCCTTTTTATTTTTTTTTAAAGAGCAACTCCCTTCAGAATTTTTAAACAGCTTTAAGACAGGTAAAGGAAACACAGCAAAATGTACACATTGAATTTCTGATTTGCTTTAGTGCAAACCCTTTCACACTAGTCAAGCTGCATTTAAGGTACTGATTAAACCTCAAAGAGATGGTGAGCTCAAAATCCCAATGGGACAAGCAAATGCTTACACTTCCTGTAATAAAATCTTTATGTTGCCTGGCATGAATTTGGTTAAAAGCCATTAGCAGCTAAAAGCTATAGGGGAAGTGCTGGTAGACCCATTCACAACCACAAGCAGCAACAAAACCCTGTGCAGCGAGGTCAGTGGACTCGTGGCATGAGCAACCAATACTGAAGGAAGGGGGCTTAAGAATGGTAGTACTGTTCTCTAGAGGTGGGACAGACACACTTTTCTTCTCCAGAACTGCATTACCACCTGTCTGCACGAAGCCAGGTATGCAGACTACATACACAAACAGAGATCTTCTGTACATTGCTCAAACTCTTACAATAAGGTCATATGTAGGAGCTTATCCAGCTGTCTATCTCCTGGACCGGGATTGTGGTTCACATCCTGCACTGAACATTGGATTACGAAGTAGAATTTGGCTCAGATACTGATTTCTGTAGAGCACATTTATTGATTTATTTTAAAGTCATCTTCATCCCCAGGAATGAAAACAAATACTGATCAATTGTAGAAAGCTGGAGAGATCCTGACGGTGTTATAACTGCCTGGTTATGACTGACCTCCTTGGTACGTTTTCTTTTTTGCTTACTTTCTGTCTTTCACCTCCCTTAAATTTCAACTTAATCTAACATTATCCAAATAAATAAGAGCTACATTATTCAAATTTTTACTTTAGACTAAAGCTTACTGTAGGCAGTTATTTTAACTACATTACTTCTATCACCTACTTTCATAGTAACTACAGGGCTTCAGTCATTACAGCTGATTTTAATGAACTAGATATAGTGGTAGTTCTAGGACTGCTTCATTTTCTACCATGTTTATCAGCAGTCATGTGTAGAGCTTATATACTTGAGCCTTCTGTAAGAACCAAGCTTTATACTTGTAAATCCTTACAATATACTACTACTACACTACTCAAATCCAAAATCCATCCATCTAATTTATTGTTAATTTTCCAGTTTTTGATAGTCTAGTCAAAGAGCTGTTCACCTGCAAGATGTCTGTGAAAATCTACATACACCTGAGAGCCATGAATAACACAGCGGGTGCTGTGGGGGACAGAAGGAGAAAAATCTCTGATTGAAATGATAAGCAGGCTCAGTACACAGGATTGATCAGGACAGAAGCAGAGCTGTACTGTTTCCAGAAGCAGCTCCCTGGTGCTTGACAGCTGAACCAGCCCTTTTGAGCAGCACCAAAATTAATGAGCTTTGCCTGACCTCAGCAAAACCACTCTGTTGGACCCTGCACAGCACTTTTTAGTGCTCCATGTGTTGAGGTGGTCTGACTGTAAGAGATAGGGCAAGGGTGCAAAACCATATTCAGCCCAAGCCTCTGCAGTTTTCCACTTGCTGAGATCTAGTAATACTTCCAAAAACTAGAAACATGAAGCATTAAAGGAACAGAAAGATTTGAGCAGACTCCCTATGAATAATACAGGCTCCCCACTGTGTCCTACACCTTGGAGTTTGTCTACGACACCTAAAACAAGCCAAGCTTGGAAAACAAGGATTTGGGTGTAAAGTCTGGAATCACGTTGGTGACACCTTTGTACTAGTGTCTAAAGAAGAAACAAAGTGGCCACTAACCATGCAGAAGTTGGTCACTACTGGTTTAGAGTCCCCTCTCATGATCAAACACTTTTTTAAATTATGGTTCAAAACAACTACCACCAACACTGCTTTGTGAAAAAGAAGCAGGCAAAACTGTCTGCTGGTATGTGTTGAATTAGTTTGGCAGAAGATAAGCAGGTAAGACTAAATTAAGAATCTAATTTGCTAAACTTGGCAGCTTTTCCACTCACTCTCTGAAGCACCCAGCACCATTCAGGTAACAAACAGGTTCTGGTCTTTTATCAGCAAAACAAAGTGGATTCCTTCTGCAATATACACAAGTCAGATTATCTTTGCTATGACAGATAAGATTTTCCTCCCATTTCTTCTGTCACATCTATTCAGCAGCATGAAGTGATTTGTTGGTGCAGGCAGAAAAGGGGGCAGCCAGAAGGTCTCTGAAATCACTGAAAATAAAATAAGTTTATGCCAGTACTTTGATGGAGTAGATCTGTCAGAGAAACTGTGTTTCCCCTCCTAACAGGATCTGGTTCCTTGAATATACAGGGCAAACTATCCAACTGGCTTTGCTTATCCAGGAGAAACATTGCAACTTCCAATGTGCAAAATTTGATAGGTTGGTAAAAGTTCCAGCTGCCCACCTCCTAACTTGTTAAGCTATAAGGTTTGCTAGATCTGAGGAGAGGTCCTACCTCTACAACACTAGTGAGCGAGGACAAAACGGCAGCTCAGCACAGAGCTCTTAGCAACAACCGTAAGCTTTTCCAGATAGACTTCATTCTCACCCAAAAACCAACAGCAAAATTGATGACATTTGACTGTCTGAACCCCTGATTAAAAACTGAGAAAGCGGGAGTCACTGACAATCAAAATTTACTTTCAGAAAGCTCTAATCTTCTGTACCTGACTGTTTTCAGTTTAGTTCTCTCCACTCAGATATTCAATATACGGAAGAAACAAGAAATTTTATAACACTTATCTTTTGCCAATAACATGCTTATCCTAAATTACACGATAAAGAGAAACCCGTTCCTGTCTTTTTCCTTCATATGTTATCACTATCTTCGTGGAACATGCTGCAAATTGAAGCTAGCGGAAAATTCTTTTCTTCTTTCAGAAAAGATAAAAACAAACAAAAATATTAATTTTTTAAAAAATCAATGAAATATGTTGCGCATGTTCTGTCACTGGCTAAAACCTGTATACAATTATATTACAGAGCAGCTTTTAGTTGTTTTCACTTTTTTTTTTACTGCTAAATTCAATTTAATCCATGGATACACTAGATACCAGATTACTTGATACATTTTCCACCAACCATTATGCTAAGAAGCAGATGGTTTAGATATTATTGCCATCCAGAGGAAGATGCCTTAAGAATATGCATATGTTTATATATATATATACACACACACGCACGTACAGAGACCCCTCTATTGTAATCTTATGTACTTCTAAAGTAATAGAAAATAGGGCTGTAACGCTTGAGTTGTTGCAAAATAAAACTTCTAGTTCAACATAAAATAATTAACTGGAGCATATTGAATATATGAGCAGTAGGTTAAGTGCATAGGTTAATGTATTCATGTTATTTATATGACAGTTTGGTATCTTCCCCTCCCTGCGGCACAAACACGTCTACCCATTGCAAGAGCATCTCAGCCTACCTGCATGATCTGATCAACATAATTCTCATCTGCCACCACTAACACGAGACCACTGAAAAATGAAATGTTCCATTTCATTTGACCTTTTCTTGTAGAAATATATTAAACATGTACAAAAATTGCACATTTTCTTTCATTGATTTCAGAACATACTCAACCTGAAAGCAACAGAACATGGATTCCAAGAGCTGCCAGTCACTCAATTTACTGCTGCTCTGGATACTAAAATGCACAGGGCTCTGAGAACATAAAAAACAAAGCTACAGATACATACTCAGGAATACAGAAAAAAAAAAAAGCTACAGTTACATGCTGAGGAATACAGATGATCCAAAAGAGAACACAAATATTTGTCAGCAGGTTTTCCAAGCCTGGTTTTTTGTTTATTTGCACATTTGCTATGCAGGCTACCTAGAGACAGTATGTTTTCTGCTCCCTCATTTCAATTATTAAGTATTAATATATTCCATAGTTATATGTGTCTGTGCATTAACATGAACATATAAATATTTATGCACACACCTACCCAATAATTAAGGCTTTTCTTCTACACATTTGCATACAGGCTTAAATGCAGAAGTGTTCTTACTGACTTCCAACCTGGCTACTCCCACATTTAAAATCATGTATTTTTACCACATATCCTGACATTAACATTATCCTGTACATGATATAAGCAGATTTTCAGGCTTTGCAGATCACCTTCTTACAGAAAGGGATATCAGTAGCAAAGGGCATAGAGTTACTTTACATGGAACTTGTTCTTATTTACCTAATAAATGCCATTCTGATTGATTCCCGGTTCATTAATTGTGTGATAAGAAGTGGCTAGCTAGGCTGGTTTGGAGAACCATCAGTATCTGCGTATCTTAACTGTACACTGTATTTCATATGATAGAAGTACACGAGGAGTTCAGTTTCTTCTAAAAATGTAACTAACATGTTTAATTGCACAAACACTGGCTTTAGTCCAGATGAGGCTATTGAGTGGTTTCAGTAATCGCATTGCACAGGGACTACTTACGGTCACCAGATACTCTTCTCTTCTTTCAAACCATTCTCTACAATCAATACGATTTTTCTTGGTCATATAGCTCAGTTCCTGGACAATCTGGATAGAACTATAAGTAAAATGAATTGTTTAAGAAATTTGGCTCTCTTTCATCGAATTTTTGTAGTTGGTCTCAGTATTTAGATTTTTTTATGAAGAAAAAAGTCTATTGTCTTATTCAAGTCAGTATTTACCATTAAGCTTACCATTAACTTAATTTGTAAAGGCAAGACTCATGAAATCAGAAATCCTGAATTATTCATTATAAGATCTATTAATTTTACACTATTATTTCTTAGGCGGAACTTCAATGTGTCAGACCAGAAGTTGTTTTGGGGGTTTTTTTGCTGGCAGGGAATAAATGCTTCAAAACACTCCCTAGAGAACAAAATGTAGCTGTCACATTGAAGATAATGCATTTAATCTCTTCGTTACATTGCAGCAACTTTAATAAGCTTTATTGTGCTGTGTTTCTGTATAGCCACCCTTCAAAAAATTTCATTTCCTAAGTAAGCAGCATGATGGTCTGTAGGTTTCTACCCACTTAACAATTAGATTAGTGCTTTCAAAATAGTCAAAAGCAGCAGTAGATTCCTTTCATAAAAGCTGGCAAACACAGCAAGCACGTCAGTCATTCCTCAAAGCAAAGATGACAGTTACTTTCTAATCTTCACTGATTCAGTTAAATTTGGATTCAAATTACATGTGATTTCTAGCCTCCTGTTGTAAACCTTGCTCCACTCAAGACCAGCTGTGCAGGTATTTAATCTTTATTTTAATGCCCATATTGAAACGTATTCTATTACCAACATGAAATGCTTAAAAATGCTGACTATGAATAAAATGCGCGCCAATTTTCAAATAACTCTTTAAAACTTTGAATCTGGAGCTCAGAAATTAATTATATGTATAAATCTAGCTGTAATGTGCAAGTCAAAAAACAACTCTCTGAACATCACTTTCCGCTCATGTTTAAGTGGCTACTGCATACTCAGCCTCCACTTGCTATGTGTTCCTAATGAACAGCAAAGTGTCTTACAAACACACTGCTCTAACAAAATTGAAGTGCTACTCTCATACAGCGTGTGCAAGGATCTGGCCTCTGTTTATCTAGTACAAGCATTCAGATTTGTGCCACTAAACATTTCACTGTTAAAGTACAAAATACTCTTTAAACAGGCCAAACAACAATCCCTCAATGTACATTACAGCCTGGGGAATATCAGTACTCTGGCATTTTATTTATCTTGCCTTCTTTTGTCCTTTACAAAAATAGCACAATTTTAACAAATATTTAATTCAGACTGCAACAGCCTACACAACATTAAGTAATTGCTACAGAATACTTTCTGTATTAGAAGCACAACAATATCTATCTACCCTGATAGTATCATTAAGCCAAAGCAGCACGCTTCTGCTTTGTGTGGAGGAGTGCAAAGTTACACTGACTTTTCTGCTATTTCTATTTTTTAGTAATGTGAACCGCTAAAATTGTCTATTCTCACTGAAGTAGGGCAGAAACAGTCTCATATACTATCTGAAACTACAGTAATGATAAACAGAGTCAATCAGGTCTTCATAAACTGCAACCTATTTAACAGCAGAGATGATGATCTGGTATAAAATGTTGCAGTGTAAGAGGAGACTGAACAGACGAATTGGAGCCAGCTGTTGTCACAACCACATATATAGAAGAGAGACTTCCATGACAAACCAGTATCAACTCAATCAGTAATTCAAAATCCACAAAGAATTAACAAATAGAATTAATGAGGGGAATAATATGGATGCAATCTGAAAAAAGACCACAGTATACTAAACAGTATAGGACGATTTTTCTAGTTCAAAGTAATTAAGGAATCTAGCAAGCTAACTGTAAGCAGCTAAATACATCCACAATCTGGGTTTGCTAATAGAACTTTCAGACAGTGCACACTGCTCGTCTTGGAAAAGACTGCTTAGAAAGACAAGCTTTGTAATATTCCCCTGAGGATGAGCAAACGTGGGCTTTGGTGTGCATTGGAAATAAGTAAATTTAGAATTCAGAGACCTCTAAATGCTTCATGGCTTCTTCTCCATCTATAGGTCCCCAATTAAAGACAGATGTTAAACATATGCTTCAGTCTGTTTCAATTTAGGAAGTCAGCGAAGCATGTGTTCAAGGCTTACATGCCGCATGGGGATCATTGTAAAGTGGGGAATTTAGTAATGAGTAATACTTAACTCTTCAGTAGCAGCTTGGATTAGCAATCTGAAGGTGTTCAATGTAGGAAATCACAACCGTTAGTTTCATTTTAACAGATGAAAGAGCTGGGACAGAGAAGTGAGCGATTTATCTCCAGATATACAAAAGGCCAATAAAAAAAAAATCCAGGGAAACAGCCTGCATTACCTGATTCTCAGTTCAGACTTACAGTCTCGTCAGCCACCTAATACAAGTACCCCAAATGGCATATTTAACATAAAAAAAACAGCACTATATCAATATAGCTACTGTAAACCATCAGACAGTGCTCTGGAAACTAAGAGGCTAATGTAATACAAACCTGCAGTACATCTATTGCAAACCAGTAAACAGATGCATTCATTGATTCCTTTTTCTAGAGAACTAGAAAATGAATCTGTCAAAAAGTTTGTGGTCCACATTGACTTGAGATGTCTTCCTCTGTTATACACAGATTTTGGAACAGTTTCTGAATAACCTACATAACTATTTTTCTAGCCCATAATAGTTTCCCCGGGGACAATAAACCAGATATTTGCAAGACATTTTTGATAAAATAAATTTCCAAGAATTTCCTCTGCTTTTAGTGAATTCTTGCCCAACTTCAAAAAAACATGAAGATTTATTTGACTTATTAGAGATGCATGAAAGAAAGACTGCCAGTCAACTGCAGTGATTCCCAGTACTTGTCCTACAGCACAGAAGTACCTTCAGTATCTTCTGAAAAATGGCCAGGAGTGACAACTTTCATTTCAGCCTTCCTGAAAGACTCCCGGGCATTGTTACACGAATCCTCACGTGTCATTTCCATTGTCTGTGTCTTCAGATCCAAACCAACTCTTAAAGTGCAATGAAATAATGTCCTGTTTTGGCAGTAGTATGTACACAAGGCACCCATCTCTTACCAAAACTCTGACGTTCCCTCTTTGCTTAATCAGCTGTCAAAGCTTATCACTGCCTTTGCTATTTCACTAATGCAAGATTTATTTAATAATCCAAAAGATGCAGCACAGGACTCTCAGTAACCAGTAAAACAGGTTAAATGACGCCAGCATTTGATCACCATCCTCAGCAATGAAAATCATAGAGAATTTCAGGCATCAATAGAGCAAAGCTGTTTGAACAGACAGTTTATTGCTAGACAGATTATTTGTATTTTGTATTTCTGCATGTTTTAAGGCAAGGGACAGCATTTTTCCAACTACTGTTTTACTATAAACCTGAAAACAGCATGTTAACAAGACTATGCTGATGTTCATGTTTGGAAGACAGTCAGATCCTCAGAGTTTCATTACTTATTTTGTAATTATTTTAACTGTTCCCTCAACAAGAGTATTTTTGCTTACTTCCTTACATCTCACAGTTTATGCACAGAATTGGCTTTTAACAGCCTCTCTCTGGGCTCCCACAACCTTAATTCATTTGAAAACTATATAAACCACTGTGCCATCTGGTAACTTTTTGCAATGTAATTATCCTGATAAATGTATGCATGATATTAGACATTTTCCACTACAGAGGTGACTAATGCTGCTTCCATATTTACAAATCTGTCTGCAGATTTCTGTCACAGGTCCATCTGAGGAGGCTAACAGACTTGCTCATTTAAATGTACATCATACTGAACCCTGACGCCAAGGTTTTTTGCCAAACATTATTTAAATTATGTACTATTGTTTATTCCAATCAGTTTCCTGTTGTATAAATTAGATACACAAAGTAACAAAAATCCCACAAAATTTGTTTTGCAAATTTTTTGTATGCTGCCAAGTGAAATTTTTAATAAAATCATTGTCATACTGTGAGAGGAAAAATGATGATTGCAGCAGCAGTTTTTCTTATTTTGGAATTTCAGGAAGGCAGTTGTATGGTCAAGCCATTAAAAAAATACAGCCGGCACTTGCTCAGTTGAGAGCTGATAGCAGCCGGCCTTATTTCCTCATTACTTCCTCCCATTTCTTCCCTCCTCATCCTCCCTTTCCATATCTCCAGCCATGCTATCCCCTCCCAGGGCATTTTCCTTGGTTTCCCAAGGTTTCTCCTTGCTTTCATGGTAGCTTCTGGCATTTACTGAGTAAAATTCAAGCTCTGCCTCCAGGGAATACTCATTTATACAAATCATCAGTTTTTCCACCTGCAATACCCCAGAGCATCACTAAAAGGATTAGAAAAAAAGCAAGACTGATAGAAAGAAGGGAGCCATAGTTTATCTCCATTTTAAGAATAACAATAACTTGTGTACTCATTCGTATTTTTTTGTATATTTGTAAAACTGAGCAAGAGGGAACTGGAGAAATGGTTTCTACACATTTTATAGCTATATAGCTAGTCATAATATTAACTAAGGTCAGTAAACTCCCTTAACATTTGTCTTTTTTGGTAAGTTGATGTTATAGGCCTCACAGAGCACCACAGTTTGCTTTCCAAAGTGCCTTAAAGCAGCCACTTGATGTGCTTATAAATCACACCTAAACTCTTAAAAATAACTAGGCTTATAATATAAATATAAGACATCTACTTATTTCCCAATATATGACACTTCATTGTGCTAAAGATATTACTTTTTTATATGAAATACATCTAAAATAAATTGTGAGTTGCTGTAACTGTGCTCCTCACTAGTAGCAAACTATGAAGGCAGCAGGGAAAGGGTTTTTCAGAAAGCGGTACAGAACCACCAGTTACATACAGTCCTGTCAACAGGACTTTTCATCTAAACAGCTTTTCATTTAAAACTCAACATTTTCATTTGAGGTGCTGACAAATAACTGGGTATCAGCAGGCAGACCACCAAACGTCATGATTAGATGTGACAGTACAGAAGTTCACCAACTACACAGGTCTAGGTTTTTTTACTCTGAGCTCTACTGAAAAGGGAGCAGTTGGCTGAATTAGACAAAATTAATGAAAAAAGCAACACTTACCATTAGACAGACACATTTATCCTTCTTCAATTCAGCCATTAGTAGTCTGTTTTGCTGCTGAGTAGCAACAGGCTGGCTCAGCACTAATTAAGGCAGTCATTATCACAGCTAGGTGTTTACAGCCTTTAAACTTCTCACTCATTTCTTCTCTCATTGGTTCCTAAGAATAGCATTTGCCCCTTTTAAACCAAGCAGCAAATAGGCCAAAACAAGAATTTATCCTATTTAGGGCTCTTAGCCAAGAGGTTAAAAAGAGAAAAGCCCTCTGCCCCAAAGGATGTGCTGGAGCATCTGGGGCAAGGTGGTAGAGGGGAGCAGCCAGTTTGGGAGCTGCTGACATCCGCTGACATGGCAAAGGTACATGTTCTCAGAGAAGATTGCCCGAGACCCACAGAGACCCCCATGGAGCTCATGTCAATCTTCGCAGGGGCTACAGGTGATGTACAGACAGTTGTTGATACTATGCAGCTTGATGCAATACGACTGAAGGGTGTGGGGGAATGTGGTTTTCCCCTGTTGCTGTGTGAAGATAAGCTTTTACACATCTTGATACTGCAGCAAGACATGGATGGTCTGTATTTCGTTAAATAACATTATTAAACAGACTGGCACACAGCCTTGCTGACAGTACAGGAATAAAAGGCTTCATTTTAGGTGAGTACCATTTTGAAAATAATTTTTGAGGAACAAAACAGAAGGCGGCAGAGCTGTAACATCCAGTGTTTCTAATTTAGACTAAGGTCCTATATAAGCCTACTGCAAGTTACATGTGCATTTCCTGACACATCCGAAAGCTGTACTTGAATGCCCCAAACCCTGAAGACATGTCAGGTAAGTCTCTGGGATATCCAAAGAATTTCCTGAAAATGAGAGTCAATAATGCAAAGTGCCTGAAAAGGTTTGTAGTACCGGATCTTCCATGTAATATGAAGAGAAAAAAGCCTAATAACATCTAGTAATAATAATGACTCAGCAAACCAATGCAACTATCCAAAAAGCCTTCTTTCTTCCCAAATGATGCATGAATAGTATGTAAGTCTCTGTACGGACAACTACTCCATATGAAGAAATTAACCCAGAGATGTTCAAAATGGGTAAGACTTAAACACAGTGCCATTGAATTACGATTCTATTCTAGTGAAGCACAGAATGTCATTCCTCAAAGAAAAGGAATCTCCCAAATGAGGTTCTGTCCATCAATATAAATTAACATCATTTACCAAGCAGGTTCCTCCCTTATTTTTCAGTTCAGAAACATCTTCTAATTTTCAAGCTGACCACCTGAGATTATTATGAAGATCACAGAATTCTTAGAGTACACCTTAACCAGGCAAGCACTGGTGCAACTGGAAGTTACCACTATCCACACGGTCCAGCTTTGCCATGTGACAGTGTTGTGTAAGGACAAAAACATTTTCTAAGAACAAAGAAACATAGTAGTCCTATAGCAAAGCAATGGATCTTTTACAAATATCTTTGCAGGCAGGCAAATTAGAATATCCCATTAGGAAAATCAGAAGCTTCCTTTACACTTTTAAAATACTTCAGCAAATATCTTTAACGATCTTTTTAATCATAAAAAGCTAATTTAAGCCATGTTTTTGAATGATAAACCGCTGTTGTTTATGTCTCCTAACCATACCTCAATTAAGAATCATAAAGTAAAACCAGAGGTGCTCCACACAGCAATTGGTGCCATGCCAACTGAATCATCATGTTTGAACAGCTAGCAACCAAAGTGGACACAAGTTTTTAAAGGTGACTATAGTGAGAGAAATCAAAAGGAAAACTACCTCGTCTCAGAAAGCAAAAGTCTGCCCCAAACTTTGAAGTAATGATCACAAACATTTAACAGGACAGCTGTGCTTCACAGTGTGCCTCACAGTCTGGGTTCTCCTAGCACAAACCTCAAGCTGCTTCTGGAGCACATCACACTTCCTCTCCCTTCCAAGCACTTTGGGTCCCATCACTCATCTGCTGATCACACCAAGGAAAAGAATATATCACCAGTTCTGCTCTAACAGTGCTGGCAGGCAACTGAAGAACAGTGTGTTGTCACACAATGTAAATAAAGAGAAGCAGAGAGAATTCAAATATCTGACACTATAGAACAAGCCTGGGAAAAACAACTGGAAATTCACTCCAAGATTTACACAAGCCTGGCGCCACGCAGCACAATACTATGCTGTTGTGTGAACAGGCATTTATCTAAACGTTGAAATGCTGTGTATCACAAGGTTCAACTTCTACTTCCTTTAGAAGTATCTAATCTTTACTTCTGAACATACAAGAAGCACACAATAAAACAGTCCCAACTTAAGAATTCCCAAAACATGCGGGCTATAAGGACATATTTTTCAAACCCTCAAAAGCTACACAAGTATCAGTGAAAATAAGGATGTGGCCCATCTGCTGTATAGGTGCTGCACTGAGTGTGCCAAGCTACTTAAACACAAAAGAAATCAGTAAGTTGCTTTTTCCTTACTGGAATTATTTTTTTAATTCTCTTTCAGCCACTAATAAAGTCACTGATTATTTATTGCTGCTTCTTGTGAACATACTAAAAAGCAAAATTATCCACAGAAGTATCATACAAAACTAACCACTTGGAATAGTTGAACCATACAAGTAATTGACTATTAAGTCAGGTTAAACTGTTTATCCTTGTTCCAGTAAGTTTTGCAAGATTTTAAAATAAATTTTCTAAAGAAAATGACATTATTAACAACAGAGAAATGCTTTTTAGAAGCAGTAAAACAGCTCAATTGTTTTCTCTGCTCTCTTAAAAAGTGACATGAATTTTTAAACATCTCACATAACACTATGTATTGTTTCTGCTTTTTGTTGCTTTTTTTTTAACCATGATACTTTTAATGTCAGTAAAAATCCAATAGGTGCTATCATATGAACATAAAAATTCTTTTTACTAGAATTCTGATTTCCCCTTACGTATCAGGGCTGCACTTGACTATAAAGCCATCTTCTAACTGCATCCAAATCAGTAGCTGGGGATAGGGAGCACAGGGAGAAGTAAGGTGCAAAAGAGAGCCATTTCCTATCACACAGAGGCAGTTAGAATAATGATTAAAAAACTGCAGTGGGTGTGTTGCAGATAACTTCTGAGTGCACCCAATGCATAAAAACATTTCTCACTGTCAGGTATGCAAATATTTGAATACATAAGAATCATGGCATTCTGGTGCAATCGGGAATCAATGGGACCATTTCTAGACCATTCGTACATTAGGAATGGTACATCTTCCTCATTAGATTAACTGGGAAGTAGGCAAGAGAGCAATTGTGCAGATGTCACCGAAGGCTGCAGTGATATGCACAGCTGTCAGCATCAGGTATGGTGCCATTGTGGTTAATGCTTACATTGCCTGCGTGTGACAGTCTCAGCAATGAAATGCTAGTTAGGAATAGAGGAGAAATATAGCTGCTTCCTCTAAAGAAATTAGATGGCTCCAAATCACCTAGAAACAGCTGCCAGAAAATTGAGTTATACAACTTGAGATTTTCAGAGCAGCAGGAATAGATAATTTGCCAGAGTTCAGCAAAAACAGTAAAAAGGCACCAGTGGGACCTGAGCTAGGTTTACTTAATGCTCCAAGGAGATATAGAATGGACTGCTTTTTACAACTGAAATGTATTCATTTGCAGTTTGAATGAAATACCATTAGCCATGGGAAATCAAGGTTGATTTATGAAAAAGGACAAGTTTTTGGAAATATAACAGAAAACCTCAGAGTCACTCCTTTTGCAAGACCAGAGCAACAAAACAAGTCTGATTTCTGATCAGATTTTTCAGCAATGAGTCAGGTAGAAGTCTACCAGAAATGACACAAATTGTGGACTGAAAATTATACAGCTTCCTCAGTAGGTTGTTATGAGCAGTAAAAAGCCACACTGATTTATGTCAGATGCCATAGTCATGAGTTATCATAAGAATAATTTGTATAACCCATTTTCATATAACAGTCTCCTGGGTGTGTAACCATCTTTTAAAAACTGCTGTGCAAGCGTCTTAACATCTAACTGCACCCAATGTGCAAAGCCACAGCACTAAGTAATGATGCTCTGCATTTGAGGTCCATCATACTCATGTCACAATGAGAAATTTAGAAATTGATTATGACCCTTGAGAGCATAAAAAAGGTATCTATTAAAATATACATTAAGCCCATAGTGAGACATGAAAAAAATAGTAATAAAAAATAGTAAATAGAATAAATTCCTCCTAAAATCTGTACAGCAACATTCATATTTCAGCATTGCCCACACATACCAGTACTTGCCATTCAATAAGATCAAACAATCTCTAGTATCTGTCAGCATACAAGCCCCTTTAACCACACTGTATGAAAGTCCTGCTAGGATATTCTTATACCACGCACATACTTAGAATCTACTGGACATAAGTAGACGTAATTTCTTATAGAAAAGCTAGGAGCTGAAAGGCGAGGAAGGGGATATTTTAATACTAATCCAATTGTATTCAGCCAGAGATCACTACCATAGTATTTCAGAGCTTCTCCTAAACACTCTTGTGGAATCCAAGATACTGGTGAAGTTGTTTCCCCAGGTCTTCATGGTGATGCCGCCCTTTTCTGTTGAATATAGCTTCAAATACTTCTCCAACTTTATAATTTTTTTCACCAACGACCAAATTCTAGTCTTATGTTTCTTGAGGAAAGCAGTTTATTTATCATGTCACAAATCATTCTTCCCATTTTGATGACTTCTGATTTAAAAACAACACATAGACCACTGACTCTCAAGCACTCATTTACTGATTATCAGCCTAAGAGCAAATATTGAGAAGAGCTAGCTTAGTTTATTGTCAACCTAATTGCTTTTCTTACACCCTTCTCTAAATTATGTAGGAATGTGTTGACAACATTGTTCTTTTTCAGTGATTTGTTATTTGATGTTGCTTCCAGTATTAAATGTACATTACTAAAAACTCCAATAAACTGGTGACGCTCGAGTACTACTACATTCATATAGACCTCCATTAATTGGGGGGTGTGTGTGTGTGTGTATGTAAGAATAAACATAGGCAGTAGATACAATTCCTTCAATCAAATCAGAATACTCTATTTAGTTTGCTGCCTTGGTGAATTCACTTAAATGCTTCCTTTAAATTTTATTGACAGTATAACGTTGGTTCTAACAGTCAGCTCTTCAGTATATTAATAGACCTCATAAATGACTGTAAAATATTAAAGAATGTTGGCATTCATTACTGCTAAAAGCAACTGTATGCACTGAATTCTAATGCAATGGTTAGCAACCCTTCCATGGCCAGCAGTGGAGACCTCCACGAGAAAAGCATATTATGCCCTGTGTTTGCATAAACACTTTCAGATCTTTTCCATAATTGTAGGCATAGAATATAATATTTAAATCTCTTAGCTAAACTATCCAAGAATTATTACTTTTCAAGTAGTATTTCAAACGAACCATTTCATCCCACTCCTCAGACTAACAGTTCCACATCATTAGCTCCATAATCAGAGCTGAGAATTTTGTTCAAGCCTTGATTTTCAAAGGACGTTCACAAGCAAACAAGCACAGCCTATCGATTACTTCAACATATTAAAAAAATCTGAGACAGCTATGGAAAAGAACGTATTGGTCACATTAATGATTTAATCTAATAAGCACAAGAATTTACAGTTTCAAAAGGAAAGCGCAATTTTGATTCTTTTATTGTCAAAGAAAAGGAGTGTTAGGATTACTGAATCTACATGTCTTTAAACATGTGGAGATGTCTTTAAACATTTCACTGTGCTATTTTAGACACCTTATTTCTTTATAATTTCACTTTGCTCTCAAGTTTTTTTTAATCTCTAGATAAAAACAGACTGTATAACAGAAGTACTATGCAAAAAATTTATTCTTAAATTTAAATTAATTAATAAATTAAACTTAGGTCTTCTCATCTCTGTTTTTCTATACAGGCCAATCCTCCTAAGTTTTCATTATAGTTCCTGGCAGTAAATGTTATAGATTGTCATACATCACTTGAGAGTTAGGGATGGAGGGTGAGGGAAGATTCCTTATATAACTGTTGCCAAACAGCAACATTTCTACCCCTGCTTCCCCTACTATTGTACTATTATTTTCACGTGGAAATAAACCTACTAAACCATTAATTAGAAAAGTAGCATTTCGTCTACTTAAAAAAACTTAGTGGGTGAGGGGATCCAAAGTCCTTATTCTCAGTCAATTATTATTTTAGGCAATTCCATTCAGCATGGAACTCCTTCAGGAAACCTACATTGTAGTTACCTCTTTGTCAGGCTATTTTCAGGTAATTTTTTCTAGTCTGTACTTTTGATGTGCAGACCATTTTTGAGGTAATCATTCATTACTTCACCTACTTGTGACTTCCTATCCACCCCTCTCTCCATCGTTCCATGACACAAGTAAAATAATAATGATTGCTTGGCCACACAGTATTCAAGGTAATGCACACTGATATTCACACACCTAACAAAAGAGGAAATAAATAGTCCTCAAAGGTATTTGCCACTATTTGGGGTAAAGAAGAAAAGGAATCACTCACGCTGTTCTTTGCAATGTGCATCACAAACAAAATCACGTAAGAAAAAACAATGGGGCATGATATGAAAGTGAATGACTGAAAACCTTACACAGTTTTGGCTTTAGCTTTTGATACATTCTCTTTACCCAGTCCTTTAAGAGAAGTCAACAAGCAAAATTTATCTGGGCTGTCATAAAATGTGACTCAATGGTGTCAAGAATCTCCAAGTGGGAACAATGAGAACATACTTTTGCAGGCTTGCGGCAATACTGACATCTAGTTTCAATTTGTAATGCCTCGGAGAGAGAAAAATATCCTGAGCTGTGCTATTTTTGCAGTTTCCTTTAGTTTCTGATTTAGTATAGGTCAATACAATCTGTAGACCATGCTTTATACCAATGCCTTTGTAACATTTGGGAGTGTAAAGCTCTCAGGGTTCTTGCACCACAGCTGCATTCTGGATGCACACTTTAGCATTCCCACCATTCTGAGTTGGTTTTCCATTGGAAAAGTTCCTTGATTGAAAAAGAAATAAAAATCTCAGTACATTTATACAGGTTTCAACATAATTATATTCCAAATAAGAGTAACAGAAGCTGGACACTACTACTGTTCATATGCCAGTTAATGAAAAAAAAAGCTATGGTACTGTACACTGTACCTTTCTTACTACTTTTGCCACACTGTAGCACAAATAAATAAGCCGCAAAAAAACCCAACTAAACAAAAAACCTGCAAGTAATGCTGAGCAGTGATTCGTGTATCTGCTTTCTTTCTTATTTCTTATCTACAGTTGGGAAGAACGGTTAAAAATCCAAAGTTTCATGCGGAATTGGGTCAGACTGCTGCCTGACTTTTTTTTGACCTGTTCTTTCCTTGAAAGCAAACTGACTTCAGTATTTATTTTTCCAATGGAATATAGAGCCCATGGTACTGAAAAACAAAGTGGCTCCCTTCTGATCTTCAACACTGACCACCAAGTGCTTGGCACTATTGAAAGACCTTCACACTGTTACTTAAATTTGGGGATCTTTGACCTGTCCCATGACTGCAACGACTACTTGGCTATTTGCACACTGCAAGTGTATGAATAACCTCCGCAAGGCCAGAGCAGAGAACAGAAGCTTTTTGTCAAAGGTTTTTTCCTGCAAAGCACAAGACAACAATTTAAACTGTCCTGGTTACTGCCACAAAGCAGCTGGTGGCATCACAACTAAAGGCCAGCTGGGCTGAGCACAAGTGTGAGGACTTGATGAGAAAGCAAGAAGTATGCCATGAAGCATGGAACTCCATTCTTTCAGTACGCTCCAGGAAAAAGCACACAAAACTGCATACATTCCACACAAAACCACAGGGCATCTGACATTCTTGATAATCTAATTTTTATGACAGAGGTGCTTCCAGTGTTTTCAAAGAACGTCGGTAGTGCCTCTATTAACCTGTTAACCTGCATAGCTGGGGAAAACAAATAGTATTTTCCTCCTATTAAAAATAATCTAGGTCAATTATACCAGCTAAGCAAAAGCTGCAGGAAGTTAAGCTCTTAGCATCTTCAGAAATTGTTCTGAATGGCACTGTCATGAAAGAGATTTGGGGAAGGCAATTTTTTTTTTTAAGTGTTGGTTTAATCAAGTGTCTAGCATTTGCAATTACGGAGTTTTGAGAAGCTGAAGCAACAACATGCTCTCATTAATTTATACAGCAATAACAGTTTTGGCATGAGGTTACAGTCGCAGGCCAATAAAACAGATGAGCAGGCAAAACTGTCTCTCACTAGAAAGACAATAGGCCTCAGTAGGCTTTCTTGCGAAGTCCATAACTAATAAGGTATTTACACAGGGTGAGCGATTAGAAGACCTTCACCAACCTTTTGGGATATGTGTGCACGGGAGGGAGGCAAGCAGCCAGGAACAGAACAAGAAAGAAATTCCATGCAGTTACACAACACACACTTCTGCTTTTACTACAGTTAATGGGATACAGGTAAGTGATGAAAAACTGACACTAGTGTGTAAGCAAATACTAAGCCTATTTACCTCATGTTGGACTTTTGTCACAGTCACTATTTGTCTTTCAAATATAAAAATATTTTACAAATATTAATTATTAATAAGTTTGCAAAACTTTCTTACAAAGTATCCTGGTATAGTAAATTTGACCATTTTTTATAGAAGTTCTCAAGAAAGAGAACCATTTTTGAAGTGCTTCTCAAGAGTTCCTCAAAGAAGTATCTTCCCAATACAGTCTGCCAGAAAAATATAGCATCACCATTTCAGAAAACAAACCTACTGGAGGCTTTGATGAGATACGAAGTTTATCTATTCATCTGTTACAGGTTTAACTTACACAACAAACAACCCCTGTGGTGACTGGCATCATAGATATTCCAGCTGGCACAGTAAAATTGAGCCAACATTATAAGAAATATGGTATCTCTCCAGTTTCTTGTAAGTGTGGGAAAAGATTATTAGAAATAGCTGTGTACTTTCAAATTTATTTAAAAGTTAGATTTATTAGTTGAAATTATTACCAAATGGATATTGATTTTCATCCACTCCTAGACCTGACATACCACACACCAAAATATCCTGTTGTAAGTCTTAAAGTTGCTAATTAAAGAACACAATGTGGTTTCTGTACACACCATTTGCTTCGATTTAACATCACGTATTTGTGCTTGCTTATACCTATTGCTGTTTTCAGCCACTCTAAGCAATGAGATATTGTTCATTCCTTTTTCAATGAAGCCTGATCCTCTTTATTAAAGCAATACTTATCAGTATGAATTTGTCCAATTTCTACTTTGTCTTAGGCAGAAACAGCTAAGTAAAACCACCTGCATGCAAGCAAGTTCAAAACCACTTGCACATCCCCCTACATCCTGAACACAGTATTTACAAAGATGTAATTAGATTTTATTAAACCCGTGAATAATCTATTAGTGTTTTTAAGGGAAGGCAATGATGCCTGTATGGGTGAAGATTTTAAGATCAAATCTTTGAAAAACCAAAATACATATTAGCTTCTTGTTCCACACTTCAATTTCCTGCGAACCCTTTTGATGCTTTGTTTCTCTATACATTACCTTCTTAAACAAAAGAAATGCAGTGACAAATAATTAAGTAGAAATAAAGCATAGTGAAGAAATAACACATGGGTTCCTCAAGTCTTCAATATCAGATGGCAGAGCCTTTACTCTTCCACCACTTTGCTCCACGTCTCCTTCTGAGAACCAAACTTCCGTCACCACTAGGCAAAATTCCCTTCTGCAGGACACTGCAATTCCCCCACTATACCCTTTGCTGCCAAATGCTGCCCAGCACTCAGTTCACCACAGCTATGGGTCTGGACCACGGGCTCATTAATCAGATCATGTGGGCACCACTGTCACTTGGGCCAGAGTCCACTTCTGATGTCAGAACAGACCACAGCCAGAAAGGGCAAGGGAGCAGTCTGTTTCCACAGGGTCAAATGAACATAAATGTTTCTCTCTATATATATACTGACATCCTGATGTGTTCCTTCCCTCCTCTCGGGAGGAATGTGTGAGAAGTGAGATGATTAAGAAGGAAGGGAAAAAACGAAAACTATTTGTATTTGTTGGATTTTCCAAAATGCTCTAAAATAAAATTTAAGTCAATTGAAATTTGACTTATTTTCCTGTTACGAGGTGACAGGTTGTAGGAAAAAAAAAATCTCATGACAACTTTTTCATTTGGACAAGCTAATTGTTCTCTGTGGGATGGATGGCTGAAGGAACATTAAAATGCCTGACAGGCTAAGGAGACCAGGTTACGGCTTGCTACAAGCCACCAACATATAAACTGTCCACTTACAGGGAATCTTTATTCATGACCTTTCCAGAATGTCTCCTCACTGACTGTATTACAAACAGCAAGGTCCTTCTGCTCTACCTTAAGCTCAAGTGCCAGATGCTTTTCACAGGGTTAATTAATCAAAGGGTACTTGCTAATTACATGACTTCAACATGTCTAGATAGTTTTATGAAACTGCACTTGTGTCTCTGTCCTGTTAGTTCTTGTAATTTGAGAGGTAAGGCCTATGCAGTGTAGCCACGTGCTGCACAACAGAGTCAGCAGGAAGCTCCTCCGATGGTACTCAGCCCATCTGTCACACAAAGCACTTCAGTGAGCATTTGTTACAAGCAGCTTTTACACTGCCAAGTGAATTTTCTTCCCCTCCTCACGTATTTTCCACATTTTGTCATTACTTAAAATACAGGTTACAAAGCAACACCTCAATAATGGATTACGGAAAAATTTACATTAAGGAGTAATTGTTATTTTCTTTTTATTGGGATCATTTAAAATCCTTTTCCAACATACCAATACTGTTCTCCTTCACCAGGGATAAAGTTACAAGTTGTGAATAACTAAGATATTAATAACTAAGAAAAAATACTCTATTACAACTACCAAGCTTTTCAGTATAGGTATGTGGGTTATGACAACACTGAGATAATATAATAGGATGCTCCCAACAGCCACATAATATCTTCCAGCCAGATGTTATTCAGAAACACTGCGTATAAATTCAGTCAAAGAAGAAATCATCACATGTGGGAGAAGGAGCTTAATTCCTGAAAGGATATTATTCCATCAGCCGGTGCTATAATACTCACAGGTTATTTTGGAAATTACCATCTACATTATTTTTTTTTTTCATAAAAGCATAAACAAAAAAATCATCTATAACTTTACCTTTAATCATTTTGGCAGTTTTCAACCTTCAGACAATCTTAGGACTGAAAGGACCTTCAAAGGGCATATTTACTGTGCCTCAGCCCTACCAGAACTATTCCTAGAGACAATTTCACCACGCATCACACAACAGAGATTGCCCCTTCTTTCTAGAAAACCCTAGTACTAAAATGATTAATAATAAGGTCTGTTTCTTATTTGATTATTTTAATTTTTTTTAGTTTTGACTCTCAGCATTCATTCTGGATTTAATTTGCCTAGATCAGCTGTTGTATCTACAACCCAGAGGATCTTCCTGATCCATCCATGGGAACCAGGCTCAGCATATGCCCTCTTCCTCTGGTTGCAGCTTCTGTGCAGAGCATACCCAGAGCACACCTCAGCTGGCAGCCACCGTTCATCCTAACAGAAGCCCAAAACAGGAGAGATTCAGGGTGCAGAGAACACAGAGGTGCACAAATACAACATGCTTCTATTCAGCTTTTTCAAACACATTTCAACAACAATCAAAGACCTCAACTTCCTTCTACTCCCATGTCCCCATTACTGGGAGTTCTGGGTACCAGTACATTCAGGGAGCTAACAATTGCCTTATACTATCTCATTTCATATGTTCTTTCTCAATTCATCTGTACTTACAATTTTGACGGAGAGGAAATAAATTTGACCTCATACATTAAATCTGTATGATATTTCTCTCCTCGCTGCAGGCTACATTTCACTATTATCATTAAAAAAAAAAATCACTTCAAACAATCTGGCCATGGTATTTATGTCCTGCCAGTAGTCACTGTACGTAAGAACAGAAGTGAAAAATAAGAAAATATTGCAGAAACAGAATGAGTTTTAGTGTCACAAGATAAAATAAAGAGGTGGTCACTTAGTACAAATGTTTCAATATGGTAAACATCAGGGAGCGGAAAAAGCAATAGCAAGATAAGAACAAATGACTATTAGAAGGGCATCAATACGTTTAGGATGTAAATTATAAGACTGTCAGTCAGTAGAGTACTGAAGTTCTGCAATAGCCTCTGAACTGGAAAGGCAAGGCAAAGCCTCTGAAGTTATGTGACATAACTGTTGTTGATAATGGGCAAGTCAAGAGATTTATTTTAATTCTGTGTTCTCATCTCTTCCCAACTTGCTCTCTTTTGTTCATCAAAATGTCAAGCACACAATGTAGCTGTGGTGTTAAAGAGATAATGCAGCACCTGAGTTTTTCTATTAGGAACTACGCAAATGGATATGAATACCCTATCATTTTGTTTTTAAGATGGAATCGACACAAATTATTCAGAGTAGTTCACACAGGTGTACAAGTATCCACTTTCACCTCATATATACACAGAAAATATAAAAAGACCTTTAAAGTCTTGCTTTTACAGCAAGATCTGTTTGCTAATATTTCAGTTATTCTTTCTGAACTCGCTTCTGTTTCTGAAGATATAGAGATGATACTGTGGCTTAATCTGTGACAATCCAATTCTCAGGTGACAAAAGCACAAACCACAGCAGCCAGGTGCACACACTGTCAGGACCTCATATTCCAGGGCAGGTGGTAAAAGGTTATTTTGGACACATGCTGTTATTTGATCCTCTAATAGCAGCTGGGAATGTAGCCAAAACCCTACAATGTTGATGACGACAGGCTGACAAACACCTTCTATCAAAGTGATTGATAACTCTGCCATATTAGTAATGGTTTTCTACAACCTCTGAGCTTTATTGCTATCCTGCTTACACTGTCCACTGGTCAGCTTTTGAGCATTAAACAATTTCCTCAGTAGGTCTGAAAATAGTAGATGTATAGAGCTCACTGTCACCCCAACACCCAGTGCCTCCATCATTTCTTCATAATGGGACGGCTGGGCCTGAAGAGTGATATAAAAAAATAAAACAGAAGTATGCCAGAGAAGGACAGAGCAGGGACTCGAGAAAATCCACACACTGGATATAGGAAGATTTATGGATTCACTGCCTCTCTCTTTACTAAAGCACCAAAAATTTCAGACTTGTCGAACTCCCCTCCCAGGATTTATTCTGCATGCTGTCACAGGAACTAACATATTTCACAAGTATTTTATGTTGAAAATCAGCAAAGGGACCAAACACATCAGCATTAAGCTTCCTAACAGAGTCCTCACAGAAACTCATGTACCTTGAAAATTCCTATCTCACAGAAAAAGCCTATTTTGCAGTACTAAGATCAGGCATATCTCTCTTTCTACCCTCTCTTTCTACCCAAATACAAAGTTTCATCTAAATTAAGATTCCAGAACTGTTATGATACAGCTTTGCCTGAATGAAGAAGTATCTTATTGCCAATATTACCACCATATAAAAATTATTATATTCCAGCCAAAATGTCTATCAGTAATTGGCAAACCAAGTATTTTCATTGTTTTTCATCCAGGACCATACCAAAATACAGTAGTTATTATATTCTTTATGTTTTTTCTGCTTTTATTTAACTCCTGACTTGCAAAACAGCATCTAAATCGTGACAACTACTTTCAGAAAGGAAGCATTTACAAAACACAGTAACAGTAAAAAGTCAGACTACTCAGGTGCAATGAAACAATTACAGCTTGCATTTTACTTACTGGAAATATCAATGGAACAAAAGTCTCTGTCCAGATTCCAAACTTTTTAAAAAGATGACACTTGGTGCAGTTCCGGCCAGGATCTGAACACTAAGCCTTTGAGAACTGTTTTAAAAATTTCAATTCCCTTTGAAGAACAGGCTTTCAGTTTTAGGATTTTTCTTCCTCTTTGAGGCTTTCCAAAACCAACTGACAAGATCGGCATTCCTAGCTGAATCTCCCAGTTAAAATGCTCAAGAGTGAAATGTAGTACGTCTTCATGAAATTTACTCTTACAGTTCAAAACAGCTTATGTTATTTACACACCTAAAACCACTCAACTTTCCCCCAATAATCCTAGATGTGCAGATACCACAGTGCTGTGAAACATTATAAATAATTTCTATGTTTCCTTCCTTGCCAGAATATTCCCTTTCCTAAAAATCTCTCTTCAAATTGTATTATAAAAGAAAAAAAGTATATTTGGAGATTATAACAAGGAGATAAGTACACACAGTGATACACACACTCAATGATATAACTGAATCTTTGTTAAAAATGTAATTAAAAAAAAGATTATTGTTACTCAAAAAAATCAAAAGGTTTGTAAAAGATAAATGATTTTTTTTTTTAAAGAAAAAATTCTCTATGCCACCCCAATTCAAATTGTTTTCTATTTCTCTGCAAGAAATGTGATGATCTCTTAATCAAATTTAAAACAAGCACTTAAGACCCACATGGAAATAAACACTGTACAAGATGGTAATACAATTACATTTATGGGCAATTAATAAATCGGCTCCTGCTTGTGAAGACATCTTCACACAAACTGCATTAGGAAGCCAATCTGGTCTTCCTAATTATAAAAGTCCCAGTTACCAAAAACAAACAGTCTGTCTGAAGACTTACCTGATATAAAGGTTGATTAGTTTTAGATTACAGGATCAAAACACTATGAACAGCGGAGGGCTTGTTTCTGTGGGGTTTTTTTGTGGGCAAAGCACCTCTGCCAGAACAGAAGAGACTTTTTACCCCATCTTAGTGAAGATGTATATAAATGGATGGTATTGCTCTTTTAAACTAATGACATTTCAGATAACTGTTAAAATAAGAAGTTCTCTTATTTTTTACTTTCTCCCCATTTTGGATAATATAGTTTTATTTCTGACACTTATCTCAATTATGAAACTTTTGTTTATATTTATGATAAAATTATAAGGCAAAAAGAAGACAATGAAATTTCAGAATGCATTTTTCCTCTTACTGTTTATATCTAAAACAAGCTACACTGACACTGGTTGGCACCCCTGTTGAGTTTGTTGACAGTTACAGTGCTGCACTAACTCTAGAGTCAGTCTCCTCATTTTACACATTCTGAAAAGATGACATTTTGCACTGAATTTACTCGTTATGAATAATATGCTGCCTGTTAACATAAAGTAACAAAAAGCTACCTTTGCAAGGTATTTTGTTGTATTTTCCAAATAATACACAGCTTCTAGAACTGTCACTTTATGACTGGTTGTGCAAGAAAGCAATAGTAGAAGAGCACAACAGAATAAATTCCTGGTTGCAAGACCACTTATAGTTCCAGAGAGAGAGTTCAGCAACTCTCTCTCATAACCTGCAACACTGAAACAACACAAATACATGAAACAGTCCTTCAACGGGCTGATCACAGGTACCCTCAGAAGATGCAAATGCCAAAGACAAGGCTTTATCTTCACGCCTAGGCACCCAATGCTTCTCAGTTTCGCCATACATGTCAAAGATTACAATCACAGCCTCACAGAACGGTTTGGGTTGGAAGGAACTCTAAAAAACATCTAATTGCAACCTCCTGCCATGGGCAGGGACACCTCCCACCACACCAGGGTGCTCCAAGCCCCATCTAACCTGGCCTTGAACACTGCTGGGAGGGGTAGCCACAGCTTCTCTGGGCAACCTGGGCCAGTGTCTCACCACCCTCACAGCAAAGAATTTCCTCCTGATATCCAACCTAAATCTCCCCTCTTCCAGTTTGAAACTGTTCCTCATCGCATCACTCCATGCCCTTGTCAAAAGTCTCTCCAGCTTTCCTGTAGCCCCTTCAGGTACTGGAAGGTGCTTTAAGGTCTCCCCAGAGCCTTCTCTTCTACAGGCTGAACAACCCCAACTCTCTCAGCCTGTCTCCAGAGCAGAGGTGCTCCAGCCCTCTGATCATCTTTTTGGCCTCCTCTGGACTTGCTCCAACAGCTCCATGTCCATGTTGGAGACTCCAGAACTGGACACAGGACTCCAGTGGGGGTCTCAAGAGAGCAGAGTAGAAGGGGAGAATCCCCTCCCTCGCCCTGCTGCTCACGCTGCTTTTGGTGCAGCTCAGGACACTGTTGGCTTTCTGGGCTGCAGGCACACACTGCCAGCTCACATTGATCTTATCGTCAACCAACACCCCCAAGTCCTTCTCCTCGGGGCTGTTCTCGATCCATTCTCTGTTCAGCCTGTATTTGTGCTTGGGATTGCCCAGACCCAGGTGCAGGACCTTGCTCTTGGCCTTGTTGAACTTCATGCCATTTGCACGGGCCCACCTCTCAATCCTGTCCAGGTCCCTCTGGATGCCATCCCTTCCCTCCAGTGCATCGACTGCACCACGCAGCTTGGTTTCGTCGGCAAACTTGCTGAGGGTGCACTTGATCCCATTATCCATGTTGCTGACAAAGATGTTAAACACAAAACTCGAACGCTACTTCTGTAAACTAATTGAATTGTTTTAAAATAAAATGGAATAATGACATACTCACACAATTATCTGGTCAACACTGAATACCTGTGGCAATAATCTCTCAAAAGAGAAGAATTAAGCAGGAAATAAAAGTGAACAGTGCCTAAATTTACTTCATTTCACAGTTCCTTAAAACACTACCTCTTTATCCACTTTGTGAGCATGCCATTTAAACGATGCTCTGCAATAGTCCGCCAAATATTTTGCATTAACAAAATGCTTAGAAGGCAAGTGGCAACATAAATACAGTATCTTGGCCAACCCAACAGGATTATTATAATGGACAGAGTACAATGCAACCTTCTGAACAAAGAAGATCGCAAGGTGTTTGACTCTCCAGTGTTATCTGCATATGCCAGGGTGATATGCAACCTAAGACACCTTGAATAACAAGAATGACTAGTGAGTCTTGCAGTCACACAAAAACTGACTATTCTGCTCAGTAAGACTGCATTTTGAATGAGTGAAGAAAATCATTTCACTGGCACATGGGAGTTCATGAACCCTAAATCTCCTATTTAGACCACAATCTTTCCAACACCACCTATCAAAGGAGTAGTTTTGTATGCACACAGATTTCCTACCAGTTTGTGTTTTGTAGCTTAAAGACTCATGCAACCTCTGCACCTCAGGCTCACTCAGGAGACAGCAGTAGCTCTGTGTTCTCTCGTTACCCTTCGCTGATCTGTAGTTTGAAAGCCCGAGCTCCTGCAGTCTGTCAGAGACAGGGCACAGCCTTTCTTTTATTTGCCACCAAATCCTCCTTTTCAGGGTTTTAATTTTCTTTCAATTTGTCTGAATGGGACAACAAATTCAAAAGTTGAAAGGCCTGAAGGGTTTGGCAGAAACACCAGATACAGGTGTTTCTGCAGGAAGCTTTTTTTTTTGCTTCTGTATGAGCCATCGCACTAACGCTGGCAATCACTTCAAGGTCCTGACATTCATTTTCAGAGGCCAGCAACAACCAAGCCTGCAGTATAAATTCTCTGCCCCCTCATACTCTGCCCCCCACCCCCTTCCTTGGCTTTTAAGTGGAAGAGAAGGGTTGAGGAAAGAAGTTCTTCAGACAACACTATCACAGTGCAATCTATACTGTACATCTCACTCGACAGAACCTGGAATAAGCCCAGCAAGGCTTTTACTGTTAAAAAAAATCTGCCAGAAAAAACCCCACAGCTGAACTGATGAGCAATCACCTTGTACTTAACACATTGCAAGTCTCTTACAGAATCTGATCACTGGTGAGAAAAATCTGAAAACCACTTGAAAAAAACATTAAGAGTCATTGGACACAGCAATTTGCATATGAAACAGATACAAAACATGTGAGCACATTCTCAGCTGTGTTCACATAAGACCTTTAAAAAAAAATAAATGCCATGAGTGTAAATCCTACTACACTGCATTACAGGTTAAATGGCAAGGTGGGAGAAAACGGTATGTGACTAGTTTAGGAACGGTCTTTAAACTCCACATTCAACTGACCATTGCAATGATAAATAACATACTTTCTGATGAGAAAGTAAGCATGAAGCCTGGAAACAGCACTGGACAAAGAGACCTGCAGGAAACGGCGAATTCCTAAGCAAATCATATGAAATATTAAACCCAGAGGGAATTATTATCAGGCCCATGTTTTGTAGGTCTCCTCCTCCTGTCAGCGCACTGGCCAGGCAGAGCTCTTTAAGGATGACTATTTGATAAAACTGTCAAAAGCAGCACAAATGTGGCTACTCTGAAGTAGTGTAACCACTTCCACATGAAACCAATGTCACATTGAGATCACGTATGCTGATTTAAAACAAAAAACAAAAAAATCCCCACAGACCTGATTACGAAGCTTCCTACATACCTTTATTCTAGACTTTTGGTTAGTAGGATTTTCAATTGTTCCTCACCTTTTGTGAATCTTGTTTGTTTCTAACTAAAAAAATTCTATTTGAATTTGTGGTTCACAAGTTAAGGGCTGCCTGGTTCTCCTGTGACAACTCGACCTACCTCCATTTTCCTGGGGAAAGGGTTTTCCAAAGTTCTGCACAGAACAGCATCACCACTACTGTGAAGACATCATGAGTTGTGACAGTGTCTTTGACTCTAGGAAGAATTGATGAAAATTAAGGGTCATAAATAGACTGTACTTATATTTTCGTTTTCACAAAACAACATGTATAATAAACAAAACAATTTCATTAGAATTACATGTAGGAAGGCTGTACCAGGTCAGGCCATCGAAATCTAAAATTGAGACACGTACTGTTTCCGAATCACATGTATTAAATTCAATAGGAAATCTGGTATTATTACTGACCAAGGAAAACTGGGCCACTTTAGCCAAAGAAACATCATTTTTGTAAAGTCTAATAACATAGAGCTAATGTACCTCAGTCATTGTGTCAGTTCTCTGTTTCACACATTCTTACAGAACAAATACATATTTTCTCATTTAGCAATTTCAAATGAACAACCGTACAGCAGTATGTTGTTGCTTGACCAACCTGAAGTTGTTTGCTTAGTTCCAAACTGGCCAGATTTTGAAAAAATACACAGTGAAAAATCAAAGAGGGAAAAACTAGTCTAGACTCGCTTTTCTTGGCCATATAATTATTTTTTAAAAATTCATACTTAGGTATTGCAAGGGTAATGACCTGTACAATCAGAAGACAGTATCAGATGATAGAATCACTAGAACTTCTAGAAATAATTGCATTATAGTGCCATCACTAACACAAATCTCAACAATTGATTTTTGTCAAGACTGTTTTCACTCACTCTGTTATAGTTCAATTATATCCTAACCTATCAGCAGATTTAATTGTTGCCAATTTAGAAAGCAAACTAGAAATTTAAATGATTGCTCCTGCAGAGCCTCCAGAGCTCTCCGAACACTTTGCTCAGTACTACTGATCATTCAGAGTAGACTTCACCGACGTGAACTGGAACCAAATTGATTAATCAACACACTACTCTCACTGATGTGGTTATCCATCCCATGTCATCCTTCTCACAATCATCACTTGCTCTTTTAATCACACTTCATTTCTGGAAAAAGACTGGTTCCACTTCTGGGGGAAAAAAGGCTTTAAATGGCATCCTGAGTTGTCCTGTTATCTGCAATAATATTGCATTCCAGACACTATTATAAATGTGCTCATTTAGGTTCTATATTACTCTTCACACAAGCATAGCAGCTCTAACAGCGAGTCACAGCAGAGTATTTTTGCTCCTTTCCCTTTTACACATGTCCTTCCATAGAACCATATAGGCAGAATGCCACCTTTAAAAGAAGGAACAGGTCAAAAAGGCATGAACTTGCCAGTATGCTCTATAGTCTTTACCCTCACCACCTCCTAAAACAAGCTACACCTTGAAAATAAACAGTGTAAGATACAACCCAGTAAGTTGCCAGAAACCAATTATCTCCAAGATAACCTTGGTCAAATCTAGCCAACGGACTGAGATGTTATTTAGGAAGGGGATGATGATCAACACAGAGCAAGAGACTACATAAAACTTGTTTCCATAGAAATTTTGTCCCGTAAAACAGTGATAGAAATCACCATGGCAACTAACCTGAAGAATTACAATGCAGATTTAGAATTTATCTGGGTTTAAGGATTAGAGGACAGATCAGATCACTGTACTAGCAGCTGTATCCCTCTTGGGAAACATTCGAGTTGGATGCTTGCTTAATTACAAATTATTTTCTTTTTTGCCCTTACTTAAGATCTATTACTAATTTTCTCTCCCAAAGGATAGAGTTACATATGAATTTTGACAATTTTTAGAAGTTATGTTTCAGTTGACTGCATAAATTGCAAACAAAAACCAAAAGCACCAGGGTATACTGGATGTCGTCTGAGAGCTCTCTACAACATAAAAATCAATAATCCAGTAGAAGAGAAAGGCATTTAACTGGTTTTACTCTCATTACACACAAAAGCTGTAAAATTGTTTGTTGACTACAGTAGTATGGAAACCAATTTTCCTATTCTTATGAACCAAATTATGTATTCTCTGCTATGTACAATTTATATTTTGAGTCTCAGCTGCCTTTAAACTCTTTAATGTTTTAGGTCTGTTTATACTCATACCATTTTAAGAAATAAAACCTCAAACAGACAGTGACCTCTGGCTGCTGACCACATTTGGGAAAAGTAAATGATCAAATCATTCTTCCATCTGAGCATTTACTTTACATACTTAATGACAATTACAGGAGACTGTGAAATCATGCCTCAAGGTCTAAACAAACAGTTCTTCATTCTCCACCACTTTCACTGTAGTAATTTTGTTGCTGCCACCAGTTTCAAGCTATGACATATACTAAAAAATCCTATTCTGAGGAAATTTGGAGTGAAAGTTAATTTAGATTGTGGAAAATGATCTCGCTAAAGATCTCTTGGTCCCCCTCTAACTCCATCCTAGCTGTTGTATTTAGGGAATGGACAGTTGAATAACTCCCTATCAATTACTAACCTAACATGAATTTACTTCAAATATAAAGGTTATGCCCAGAGGACAGCTAACCTAACATTATGAGGTTTTACGGATTTCTTTCTGTTTTTTTTTTTGATTCTGTATGTAGTGTGCTTAAGAGCCTGAGTAAGAATTCTGGCTTTAAGTGTAATCTTGGAACAGAAGACATTTGTGAACTATCAGCTGTGGTGGAACTTAGCATAATGCATATGGCTGATCCAATTCCCTCCCTTAATTAAAGGGTAGCCACAGAGTCTGCATTTGGAAGCTCTAATAAGTTAAAGGGATCTTTCTGGCTTTCAATTTTCAAACAGCTGGCTTGTACGGAAACAAGATGTCTTGGCACAAAGAATTATTTATGCCCATGTAGATTCAGTGTGATTGATTATCTGTCATATGACAATAGAAATCTGTAAAATAAGTTATTTGAGAAAGAAATGGCTATCCCAATTCTGGCAAAAAAATCTTCATCACTAACTCAATCAAAATTGGTTTTATGCAGAGGCAGTGTTTCAACAGCTGAAGAAAACCACCATACTTGGCATACACTCAGCAACAAAAAAATAAAGCCCAAAACCAAACCAATCCACCCCACAAACACTATTTATCATATTCCTTCGCTGAAGTAGATCAGTTAATTTTGATTGTATGTGGCTGAACTCTTCTTTATTGATTTACATGACATTTTATATGCATCAGTTCAAGACAGCGACTGGAAATTTTTCTGCATGTCACTGTGATTTTAAAATTTTATCCTGTTAAGTGTGACGATTAGTTGCCAAGATGTTACATAGGTACACACACATTGAAGCCAAATTTCCCTTGTTGTGTGAGTTTATCACAGGACAGTTTTGCCTTTCAGTTTAGAAAGTTTTTACTCTGCTTTATCTAGCCATTCAAGCTTTCAGGAAATACTTGTGCAAATTAATACTAAGAGGACAAGCACTTTCAACACCTCTGAAAACGCTTCTGACTCCCACTGCTCTCGGTCAGGTCAAGATCAGAAAAATTCTGATAGTATGCTTTACATCAAGCAGGTGTACACAGAAGAAAAGAATTTCTAACCACACTCAGCATGAGTTAAAAATATTAAAAAGCTAGATTTAAAAAAAAAAACCAAAACAAAAAAACTCCCCCAAAACAAAACAAAAAGCAAACAACAAAACACCTAATCAAAAAATCAGAATAAACTTTTCCAAAGCAGATGATTCCTTTTGTTTTGTCCCTTTTGCTGAACACCTTGTAACTTTACTACAGTAGAGACTTTTTCATGACTAATGTCTAAGGTGAAGGTAACTAACTGCCAGTTGAGCTGTCTGCAACTGTTACAAATTGCAAAAATTGTACCTCATCTGCTAGATGTCAACATCATTCTGTGCATGCCTTTAGCTCACAAGATTTGAGAGCTGAAGTCTTGACTTAATCTGAAACACATCGTGGAAGTGCTGACGAAATCCTCACCATAGCGCTTTCCCTGTGTAGCTATGCTATTCATTTTCTCTTGGGGACTGCAGCTTGGTGGAAAAGGACAAGTAGTCTGTACCACCAGTCAGCTTCTTTCTCATTAATACATCCTGAATGTTTTCCTCCATAAATATGAGGAAACCATTTAACTGTGCAGACCTATGCAGCCAACATCACATGGTTCCTCCTGCTGCAGTTCTCAGTTTGTCCTTAGCAACTTGCTAGTGCACTTTACATTCATGACTATACACTTTGTTTACTTAGAAGACAATGGATGATTTTCCAGGCTCATAACTATAAAGAAAGGAAACCATCACCTTTGACCATACCAAAGAGAAAAGCTTGTTTATCATTCCATCTCAGCTGGAGGTAGAGGTCATTGCACTGATGTGGAAAGGAACACCAGAGATACACGCTGCATGAAACTGAAGCTGCCACTTTGGAAACCATGAAGATTGACATACAAAAAAGACCTTCCTAACTGAGATTTACAATATCCAGGGATGTGCCACTTTAATAAACACCAATCTTTCCAGAGAACGGCATCATTCAGCTGATGTCACTCAACAACCCATACAGTGCACACCAGCCCTTACAGCCCAGAACCTACACATGTCTTCATAAAATGCCAACCCCTGTCTGTCATCCCGAGATCAACAAATAAGCAGAGATGGAAAACTAACTCTCTTAACCTCCATAAAGATGGGTCTCTTTTGGTGAAGCATTTGAGGAAGCAGATCCACTGGCTATATGGCATCCAAGAGAAACACACATCCACAAGGATCTATTAAGCCAAGTGCCATCCATCCAGTAAGCTGTGTGAACCAAATGAAGCACAACACGTATCACTACTAAGGGGGGGGAAAAAACAACACAAAAAAAAGAAAAAGACAAACAAGAAAACCCAAACAACCTGCACACCTACAACTAGTTACATAATACTAATCCAATAAAAGATGTTAGCAGTGAAAAAAAGGACTGGATTCTAATATAGGCCAAGAAAAATAGGCCCAAACGTATTGGTTGCATATCTGAAACAGTATAGGAGTGTTTTCCTGCTCCAATACATTTTTGATTAAATAGTGTTTAGGCATATCTTCCAAATTTGTTAACAGCTTCTCAGGGAACTTTTCAGTGAGTAAAGGTTAACGTATACTCGAAATTACCCATTTGATTTGTCATCATGCCTTCATGTGGTTAAGCCCATCACGGGAACCCATACATATTTAACACCATTTCAGGAAAGGCTTGACAATATGCCATGTCATATCATTTAGAGGAGGTCACTTAAGTTTTTAAGTCAGCTTTTCACATCCACTGTATGACACTATTAAATCCAAGTGTTTAAAACAAGATCTTATTAAGATTA
Source organism: Aegotheles bennettii (assembly GCA_013398125.1). Classification (NCBI taxonomy): domain Eukaryota; kingdom Metazoa; phylum Chordata; class Aves; order Caprimulgiformes; family Aegothelidae; genus Aegotheles; species Aegotheles bennettii. The sequence goes on along the minus strand of VZRW01003874.1, from coordinate 229,170 downwards.
CACAGCACGACTGGGGATATGTAGTATATTACCTACAAAGCACTGTAAAGAATCTTGAACAGTCAGCTTCACATTGATGTCGATTTCAAAGATTCACTACTTCAGAGTCTCAATTAGCTGTATTCTAATAGACTGAACTAAAATCTCCTGAGCAGTTTGCCAATTCAAAACACTGAATTTTTCACATGTTGTCAGTTTAGGCTGTTTCGCTCTATTACATCACTCTCAAATTGATTTTGTCACCAGTACATCAGTCTGGTAGACTCCTAAACTTAGATGACCTGCTCATGCAAAAAACAAGCAGGAAGTGTTGTATGACTATCGGGGGGGGAGGATTATCTGCTGTAGAAAACATCACCACTAAATGGTGGTAATAGGTAGCTGCATTACTACATGTAGCAGCCTGAAGTCTCCCCATCATCCCTAATCATTAGGGAGTTCTACAAGCAAGATTCATCATCTCACTGTATCTAGAGTAAGTAAACAAGGAGTTTCCTTCATTACCACTTCTCATAGTTTGTGTGCTTATTTTTGTTAGAATTGCATTCAAACCATTGAAAGAGTTCTGGTACAAAGATTAAACCCTATTTTCCTTAGGCTGATCCATTCAGGGTCCAAACAAAAGCAGAAAACATTTTCTGTGCTAATAAGACTTCTGGATGAAATAAAAACGAAAATGAAGCAAAACAAGATGCAAGACAAAAGTCTTCTGGTTTTACTTACATAGGCAATGGGCATGTGTAGCATTGGGACTTGAAATGAAATTCCTGGTGACATCTAGCTCAATGAATTAAGAGGCACGGGAAACAGTTTTTCCACTTGCATTATTACATGAAGTTAATTTTACCAGCAGTTGCTGTAAGATTTACAAGAGAGTTTACTCACACATATACATTTGCAAATACATAACTCACTACAATGGCAATTTTTAACTGTGCCTTGCTGCTCACTTTAGTACATAACATCTTCATTTTAACAGATTTTGCTAAGGTATTTGCTACTAAACATTTTTGTTGACTTGTAACTTTTTGTGACCTGAGACACAAAAAACCCAACATGCAAAATTCATTAAGTGAGAGTTCCTGTTTTTAATCAATAACCACATGCTTAAGTACTTTGTCTCAAGATGAAATTCCCAAGACTCTTGCATCCTCTGAGGGTTTTCATCTGCAAGGGTAATGCTCTGATTTCCATACCTCAGAATATTCTGGTGAGAAGTACTCTCAGTTAGATCTCTTTAGGTTTTTCTCCTCTGGATACACATTAAACACCCACTGGAATAAAGACAAACTCAAGGCCCCACTTGCTAGAGACCCATTTCTAGGGCTCTATTTCCCTAATCAGTGAATCATATTAACATAATTCTGTCCAACTGGGTGGATATTTACATTTCTTATGGAAACCCATTGGGTTAGCACAGATTCATCAGGATAGATTTAAAAACGCATTTCTCCCTAGTCTAAAGTAGATCAACTCTGAAAAGGTGAATTAAGTGTCTTCCGATATGGAACATATCTTGATTTTTTCAAAGTGTGAATTTAATTATTCTCTTACACCCCATGTTAGTACCATAATTACTTAGTTATTGGAGAAAAGAGTGGAAGGCACAGTCAACCTCCTCTTGTGGGTGTTCTTTAATCTTCCATTGTCTCACTTTTGTTAAAAGAAAAAAGAAAAGGGAGCAAGGGGGGGGGGGGGAAGAAAAGAAAAAAGAAACGCCCCACTGTTTCAAGAGGAAGACTTTTTCTCACAAAAATAGTTTCTAATTTTATATTTTACAAAAAAAAACCCCACCCAACTATTACTAAGTGTAATTGTGTTTTGAATAACCAGTCCTTGCCCTTGCGTTTATTCCCAGTCAGACACAGAGAATTAATCTAATACAAATCTCTCAAATCAATACTCAAAAGAAAACCCATACTCCCTACAAATGCTACACGCACACATTACAACCAGGGTGATCACCCAAATGACACTTTTAAAACCAAGCAGAAGTCAGTTACGTGCACCTGAAAGCCACTGAATTTCTCTTTGATCAAGCCACACTGACTAGCTGATTTTATGGAAAAATTATTACTGAAAAAAAATAATCAAAGTTCCCAATTAAGCATTCCTCTCAGAAGTCAATGTGGCAACTGCGTCAGCTGTACCCTGTAGTCTTGCGTAACACCAGGCTATTTCACCTGAGCAGTTTATGATGCTTTCACTAAATGAAAGCATTAGAACACTTAGGAACACACTACACACAAAACTTAAAAAAAGCACAACACTTCACCTCTTGTCAATTCCAACCAGTCTGCAAAGTCTGATACTCTTTCTGAAAATGCTCTTTCTATATGGATTCAATTTCACAAGGCTTGATTAACACAGATGCTTCTCAACCTTCTTCAAGAAAAGTAGGCATGTTTTTGGTCTAAGAGCTTCTGACCAGCTCTACAATTAGCAGACCAACATCCAGAGAAGAGTTTTGAAACAGTATCTTCTGTTTGGCCTCAAGGTAAAAATGTCCTTTTCTTTACCCAACTCTGATGAAACAAAAAACAAACAAATAGAAAGCAAAAAATCTCATTCACAAGAGCAAAGGAAGTAGTGATGCCAAGAGGGGAGAAAGTTCTAATAATTTCATTAATTATTTCTGTAACCTGCTCACACAACACAGTATTTAAGCGACACAAGAAAAAAATTCCATAGCAAAGTTAAGCAAAGATCCATGCATGTTAATACTAGATTCTATGTAACAGTATTAAAATGCATGAATCTTTGCTTAACTTCTTGATATCCATAGCATGGAGCAATCAAGATACTAACATGATCTGCTGTGTTTGCATGTTGCTATAGACCATTATCAGAAAGGAACAAGTCAAAACCAGAAAAACACAGTTGCATAAGTGACAGAAAATATTTCACACAGATTGTAACAAGCCATGAACCTTCTCTCACAGGGCAACTCATTTGTGTTCTGAACTGGACAATTAATGTCATTAGAGAATACAGAATTAATAGCCTTCATTAAAAGCATCTGGAGAATTTCATGGCTACAATAACTGTGACCAATCCAGAATGCCCAAGTACAAGTCAAGGTTGTATCCTTCACTCCTGCCTGTGAATTTTGCTGAATAAACTTTTACTTATTATGCACATGGTCTCTCTAGATTAGACTATATTTATTTTCATTGAATAAGCACTGCTTTAATATGTTGCAACAGCATCTGTAGGCTCTGTTACAACTGATTGAACAACAGCAGGTATCCTACTCTGAAGAGCTTGAAATCTAAGGAGCAACTTAAGGGGCAGGTAAGATTTGCACAAAATCTGCAATATCAAAAAAAGAGTTTTCCAAGTCTGGTCAGACATTCTCTCAAATTTTTAAGGAAAAAAAGTTTAAAAAAATCCGTAAACTGTTTTTTCCCTGAAGTCATTTGTAATCCAGCTTGATACTGGAACTCAAAAATGGCTCCAGGTAGTTTTTAGAATACCTACATAGATCATATATTCCATTTGCTATATCTACATGTGTGCTATATGCAATTAACATGAACAAATTAAACAGATTTACTTGATAAGCAAATTCAGAGGGGTTGTAATAGACAATGAAGATTATCAGAAGACAAAAATCATGTGTTATACAGTGAACCATTAATGTCACATGCAGCAATGTATTAATCACAGGTATAAAATAACTGCACGTGACCTGCTAGTTCATGACCTCTCTTAAATGGAATATCCAGATAAATTCAGAGAAACTGAAATTATGAGTCTTCAGATTCATAAGGATGTTTTACATCAATTTAGTATAGGTTAAAAAAGTTCTATTCAAACCATAACTCATGTACTTGATACCTACTTTTTTTTTTAACCTCCCATTTTCAAGGAAGAATTTCTACAAGGTGAGAGGAGGGCAAAAATCATTGAACAAACCACTGAGAATAAAGATTTATCAAAGTGCATGACTGATCCAAATGAGTTCTAATTTATAAACTATTCCCATTCTTAAGAACTCTTCCATGATGGGCAACACACAAAAACTCTGGAGGATGCTCCAAGTTAAAATGCTTACCCAAACCCAAGTGTCCTGGGCAGCAGAATTTGTTGCCAGATTAAGAAGTCAACAGTACATGGTGAGTTTAAATCTAAGGCTTCGAGTAACTCCAGTTAATGCATTACACACATTGATCAAAGCGAAGTGCTTGTGAACAGCTGTAACTTTTAGTCATGTTTTTGTTAAAATGTGGTAATTAGGATCTGTAGCGAAGTGTGTCCTTTCTTCTTCTTCCCTCTACTACCTATGCCAATTATATCACAGTTTGTTAGGCTTTTAAAAAAGAACATTCCAAATTACTGATATTAAACCAGTTGTTCTCCAATTTTAATTTAACTTGCTTCCTGTCCTGTCAATAAATTCAACAGAAGGTGACATATATTGAAGTTAGAGTTGTGCTGAAAACAAAGCTGCAGCCGGCTTTCCTGGATGTGTTTACATGCATTATTATAGTTTAATCGGCTTCCTAATTTCTAAAGCAATGCATTTTTCATCCTCTGTCATTTATTTTGAATGCATCATGTTCACAAATGCTGATTACTTTTCTACTAGGGATTTTAGCCATCTGTGCTAACACAGTTGCTGAGAGAGTCATATACAATAGAAAAAAGAGATAACAGTCATTAACATGAAACAACAATAAAAGACCCAAATTTGCAAGTTCCAACTTTGCCTACAGTTTATGATTAATGAAAACCAGTGCTTACTGAAAGCTGATTATGTGTTTCGTTCTGCGTGAGGCCTGAGGGGCTGAGGTTTAGAACACCAAAATCCTTCAAATTCTACCCAATTTAATGCCTCTCTCCAATTAACTTTGCAGATTGAATCACTGAGTCAGCACAATCAGTGCAGCAAAAGCCATTAGAATAGATTTTCCTCTGTCTCACTAAAAAAGCATCAGTTGGTGATCACAGCTGATGAAGCAATACAAGACAGCACAGCACCCCCAGAAAATTACCTTTCCTTTGAACTCCCAAATTCACAAGTTTCAAAGTACTGCTTACATACTTACCTAAGGTTAGCTTAGACTGTAGGCAATGTTCAGCTCAGGGGTTACAAGACAACAATAAAACTGTGTGCACTGTAGCCATTACTGCTATAGAAGAGCTGGGGTGAAGAGCTGGGGTACAAGCAAAGAGCTGCTGGGGAGCAAGGAGCATAAGAGTTATGGAAAAACAAGGAAACAAACTAACCACACTTCATTTTCCTGTATCTTTTCTCAATAGTTTCCTCAGTAATATTTTTTTCTTGTTGAATTATTGGTAAGCCAAGATTAATGGCAAGTAAATTATTAGAATAAACTGAAACACTGCTGGCTATTCTATCAAGGCCACTACCAAGTAAGCACTCTGTTTAAAAACATCCAGCATAATGTTCACACTGCTATGAGTGACATGGACTTGCAGCTCCTACAAGCTCTATTAGGTCAGCAGTCAAAAGACAAACTGGAGGCTGGCCACTACATACATTTGGTGCAGGTTGTGCAGAGTAAAGGGCTGCTGGATCAGCAGCATATTAGTTGTACAGTCATGAGCAAGGTGGATATAGCACCTAAATAGACAGTCCCGAGAGAAACAGAGCATTTCTATGAAAGAGGCAGAGTTAAGCAACTTACAATCACTAAAAAAAAGGCCATCTCTCCCACCTCAGCTTCACTCCCAGTCTTGCTGTTTTTCTCTGCTGTTCCATGGTGTTCTCTGACCTTATAAAGCTCATTGCAATGAGCCAGAAGATAAAAAGATAAATAGTTTCCTGCTTCTGCAGAGAGTGCCCCCGCACTGGAAGAAGAAGGGAAGGTGGCACTCAAAGATAAGCAACCAGCCTAGCCCCAGTCCCGCCACCTCAGCCTTTGCCTAAAAGGCTATGTATGGGGTTTGGGGGATTTTTTGTTCTTCAAACAAATTTTAAAAAGCATGTTGATTAAATTCCTATTCATCTACCACGCACTTAAGAAAAGAGTAACGACAACTGTGTAAACTGGCAAGCCCACAAAAGCTCCTTTTCTCAGTAACTTATTCTAATACATGCTTCGCCCCCTCCCCCCCCGTATTTCAGTGAACAGAAGTACTTTCAAGAAGATGACTATCCCAAAGAAAAAATTAATAATCCTAAAAAATGTTCCTTTGTTGATACTCTGAAAGAAATAATCCAAACATAAAGGAATCTAAATTGGAGTTAAAATAGTCTTTAAGTTATTTAGTAATTAGGTTATTTAATTTACTTATTTTCAAATTGCAGAAAGAATCAGAACATTCAAAATTATTTATGTAAAGTTAATTACATCACATATAATCAAATTATTAAACACATTAATTATATCACATAAAACTAATTAAATATCACATTGCAGTCCCAGTTGTGCAACAGCTATGTTAGGAGACAACAGAAAAAAGCAAAGACTGTTTTCAAGTCCTCGTTGAAAATCTGCCCCTTTTAAACCAAATCATCACCCATTTCTAATTAAATATAATGGACACAAACCAAGCACACTATAAAAGAAATAAAAAAGATCTCCAATAGTTCTTGCTTTATGGTGTTCAGTTAAAGGTGGGTTGTTTTTTTTTAATCATTCCACTGTATTCCATTCGTACACATTCAGTCCCTTCACATGGTCCTTTTCAACACGTCATCTGTATTCTAAGAAAATACTAACCATCTACTGTGTATCCAAAATCCCCACTTTTCACATTTTTTTTGAAAAATCAGTATCTATTAGCTTAACTTATACTACTAGAATTTTTAATTTTAGTGATGTTGTGGAAAATGCGTTAAGAATTCTTGGCAAACATACGCATTGCAGAGGACTGGTACATCCTCTACTGCCTGTCAAAAAAAAACTTACACTATTAAAATCAATGTATGCTCTGTCTGTTTTATAGAACAGACACAGAAATACATTCTCAGATCAATTCAGATGGTTCTGTAGGTGAGGTTAACTCCATCAGTTCCTTCACAGTGAGAGAAGAATTTTTAGTGCCTTTAAAAAAAATAAAATACAATGACAGACTGTTCAGTTTCCCCATAGAAATCTCCAGGATAGCTTAGCAATTACATGTTTGTTTTGTACTGGAGTACCAAAGCAAATATGCCTGTTTGAAAGATTCAGGTGTAATTCAGCTGAGGGTTCTACAGTTCTTGGACTGCTCTAACACAAGTCGTAAAATTTCACTTCAAATATTTGAAATTCTGTATTGTTTCATTGCAGGACCAAGTTTTGCACTGAATCCCAAGGAATGACACAAATTTGAACTATCGAAATGTGGTCCCACAATTTGTGATGCTTAATTAAAAATGCACCTGGAAGGAAAGAAAAAAGAGTTCTTCAAAGTTTGAGGTACATAATGTCCACTTAATGTTGTCAGGAAACACCAAATGAAGCACTGTGAATTTTATTTTTTTTTGTAAAAAAAGTTAACATTCTAAGATAATTAAATTTGTAACAGAATAATCTTAAAAGTATATATACAGGTAACTCTTTTGAAGTCTTCTTTAGTTAAAAGAAGTAATTGCATACATCAAACAATTTTGTTTGGTTTTAGTGCCTTACAAACAACAAATACAGATTACCAGTCAATCAGTCCACTGAGTAAGACAAGACCAAACCTGTTTCATTGTTCGGTTTTGTTTTGGTTTTGTTCTTGTCTGTTTGTTTTTTTAATAGTTCATTCACTGTTGCACAGCACTACTTGTAAGAGTGCTTAATTAATTAAACCAATGCACGGGAAACAAACAGGTAATTTAATATATATACTGTCCACCACAATGCCTCCAATTTTGTTACTCTATTCCCATTTGCCACTATCACTATTTGCTATTTAGTATATTGCTAGATTAATGCAATTTTATTAAAAACAAATGTAGTTGTGAGACTGCAAAGTCATGTCACTAATATAAAAATTTAAAAATGGATCATTGTTTTGCTCTGATAATTTTATTAGTCTAGAAATGAAGTATAATTCTCTTCCAGAGTAACCACCCTCATTAAACCCTAGTGTACTAACAGAGTATCGTATCTTCGCATTTATTTGTATCAATTGGAAAATATTTTTATAATTTGCCTCTCAAGTGTGCCCTTGTGTCAGAGCAGCACGTGCACAGGATGCAGGGGACAGGAAGAGGAAGGGCCTTTCTGTGGTGTTCATCACCTGCAGCTTGCCATCCTCTGCATCTTTGCATAGTAACTGCAATCTGCTAGCTTACAGAAACGGTATCAACCAAAGGTATAAACGCACCAGCTTACCCAAAAAGCCTTTGAAGCAGATCCAGCAGCAGCCAGACTGCTGAGGCTCTGATGCTCCCAACACAGTGCTGGGCATGTCTCCACCGTGGCAGAGGAGGAAGGATGAGCGCTCTCCTCCCCAGCTAAGGAATTGTTTTGCTCATAGGCACACAAGTTACTTGAGAACATGTAGGGAATTTATGAATTATTGAAGTAATGAATTGGAGAACTCCCATGTTAGACTAGCCTGCACGAAGGGGACTGAGTCTTCATTTGATTCGTACTGTTCAGGGGTAGGGTTTTTAAAACCAAATTAATTCATGAAATAAAGTTTACAGGGTATATTGTCCTGTAAATTTCAGGAGATCCAAACAGGCTGTGACAGAAGGCTATGCAAAAAGTAGGTTTTGATGATATGTTAACTAATAGCAAGCAAGCCTGAGGTGACCAAATTTGCTGCTTGCCTACTAAGTTGCTCAAAAGTTTCTGACTTCCAGGATTTGCAGTATGCCCAGGACCCAGGATTCTGGTCCACCCTGGGAAGCTTTACTATGCTGAGACCCCCAGCACAGCCACAGCTTCCAGGACTCTCCAGAAGCAGTTTAAAATCAAGGTCATAATTTTGAACGTGCTTTGTTTTATGAAAAAAGGTTTCCTTACCTAAAAAGTTGAGATTTTGAACTTGCAAAATGGAAGCACTTAATTTTTACAGTTTGCCTGGCTTCCACTTAAACACAGATTTATGAAGCGAAATTAAAATCTGAGTAACGGGATCCAAGAAGATATCCCATACTGAGCTCTAGCATAAGTCTGTCAAACAACAGTAAGAAGAAGAACACTAGTAATAGTACATTACTAAGTGTCAACAGTCTTACGATGAGGACATAACAGCCACAAATGCTTCTCATTTATGTTTGGAAAAAAAAAACCGAAAAAAGGCTTGACTAATCATACCGATGCAATCCATTCCCTCTCCTATCATGACTTAGAAAGCTCTTCATTAAAACAAAATCTTTAGAGTACAAATTAAGAGAGTCACCTGAAGATACAGAATTGATTTTCAGTAATTCCTTTAAGCCTGGAGGGACTCCAAAACTGTGGCTATATTTAAACCAGTAATATGACTCAGGCAATCTCTGCCCCATCAGCCAGAGCTCCTCATAAAGTATCCAGGCTCTGCCATTCAGAACTATTAAAGCTTTCAGTAAAATTGTATAAAATAAGATAGGCATGGTTAGGAGATCTAGACTTTGTTTGATGAGAATTTGTTTTAGACAATAAAAGCTTTGCGGTACACTGGTGAGATCTTTGGCATTTCAGCTCACTCCCTCATAGGGGTTGGGTCACTCAGCCAGGCTCCATTCCCTATTAATTACTACAATAAGATGATCCCCAAGGAGTTGCTAATGGTGTCCTGATTGCCTGGCATTACAGGAAACAAAATAAAGCTGGCAGGCCTACCTCATTTCTGTTGCCCTTCTGGTACCATTTTAAGGATTACATTCTCACATACAGGAGCACTGACACAATGGCAACATCGATGGGTTATTGCAGAACTCACCTGAAAGCCAGGACCCAAGGATGTAGCAGGGAACTTTGCTGTTCAGTTCAGTGGGACTAGTTCTACCTTGCCAACATCTTAGACATGCACGCCACATTTAAGTTACAGCCTGAGAATTAAAAAAAATGAAAATATTTTTGGGCTACTTTGTAACTTACAACTAGCAAGCCTACAGTCAGATATGGATTCCAAGGGTTGCACAGAAAGGGACACTGCACTAATCAGAAGTACAGCAGAAAGCAACATTAAAGGAGTTTTAAGTAAGATGACTGTAATTACTTCTCAGGTGGACCAATCTGGTCTAAGCAATCACCAACACCTTCAGCTATGATTGCAGACCTAGGAAGTGAAGATGCTCAGCAGGACATTAACATCTCCTAGGATGCAGCACAAATAATTTACACAACACTTCAGCAACACCTAGGAAACTTTGAGTTTGTCACTTGAGACTGTTTCAAATTTATTTCCTACAGTTCCTCTTCTAAGTTCAATATTTTACTACAAATTCTGCACAAACATAATTACAGCAAGAAGCAAAGGCTGAGGTGTTCTTCTGTTATGCCTCTAAGGCCTAGGTAGTTGTAACAAAAAGTGTCAGCCTAGGAGCTACTCTGTTGAAATAAGCCAAGTAAGAAAAACAGTTGTTCTAAGACTTTAAAGTGGTATTTTTCAGTGTCTTTTTTTTTTCCTGTTTTAGTCAAAAATACTGACAAGTACATCTAAAGAGTTAACCACAACTTCTCAAACACCATTAGGGTTCCATTAAAGTAATTTCAGCTTCAGTTTAAGGAGGGCTCACTCATCATTAATCGAATATGTCAATGAGCTCTTTGGCCTAGTGGTTTTGCATACAAATAGGAAGGCTAACATAATGACTCCGAACCAGCCAAACCGACAAACACACATTTCCAATGGCCTCATAGACATAAAGACACCACCCTGTACTCTTCAGTCAGTGGCACTGACAGGCTGCTGTTACCAAAACTAACCATACATAATGCCATAAATCCAAACGCATCACTTCACATGCAGAAATATTTTAGTATCATGAGACAAAATTGCACAAAATATTCAGTCACTTTGGAATTATTAAGCTACTAACAGGTTTATTGAAAATAAAATATTTCTTTACATAAAATTAGTATTCCTTCTCAAGATGTGCCCATTTTCAACAAAAGCTAAACAGGTATTATGTCTCTCTCCCGGGTATCAGAGAGGTCTGGAGGCAAGACAGAGAATTTCAGCCAGTCTGTTTAAGCTATGAACTGAGGCATTTTTGGCCCAAATCAGACTGAGTTCAAGCATCTGATAAAAATGTTCTCTTTTTCCCCCAGGGTAGAAGAAATAACCTATATTGCCCCCATCACCATCTGTATTAAAATCCAGTTTGGAAGAGAAGCTCAGATTCTCCATAACACAGTCATGTGGCATCTCAGGAGGCCCCAAAGCCATGGCTGACAGAGGACACTGGTGTTTCTGCAAACAGTCTTGGGAATACCAAGGAGCACCTCAACCAGCTGTAACAGCAGCTGCACATGCCCAACACCAGCTGTGCAATCCCAGTAGATTTTCCTGCCCTGACTCCAGTCCACACTAACCCAGGAGCACAAAGCTTGTCCTCCCTGCTAACCTCCCCCTTGGGACACCACCACTTACACGTCTCACAGAACAGGGATCCTATCTCCCATCAAATCTGACACATTTTCCTCTGACCAGCAGAGGTGGAGCCAGGTAACAGATATGCCTGTCAGAGGAGGAGCAGGAAGCAGGGAAGTAACACAAAGTTCAGCATGGAGGAGAGATGCACACTGTCTATCCTGTATCCTGCCTGCACAGCTTCTGCAGGTGTTGATTGCCAGGCTGCCAGACCTGGCTCCCCAAACATGGTGCATCAGCCAACTACATAAAATAAGCTGTAAAATAGGTGGGGGAGTAGGTCTTTGCTTAGCCTAGCCTATCTTCAAAGCCAGATAAGCTGTGATAAACAACCGATGCTCATAATTCAGATGAGGAACTGCATCTTCCACCAGACTCTATTTTCATTCTAGTGCTGAAATCCAGACACTTAAGTTAAACTTGATGAGGACTAGCATAATCATTTTTAATCACCAGATCTTCGATATTCTTATTAATGACAGCAAATACACCTGTCCTTGGGGATAGCCACTCTATTGCTATTTTTACTCCAGTACCCACGCATAGGTGCCTAAGCTTGCTGCTAATGGCAAGTGGCAGTGGAAGGAAGGCAGGAGAAAGGAAGGCAAGGGTCAAGAAATCAGTCTTCCAATAATAAAAGGGTGAATGGTGTGTCATATTTCAAATAACTTTTCAGTAACTGCAAGATAAGAACCTACAAAATATCTCTCATGTTTTTAACAGAGGGAAAACAGGTCTAAAGCACTGGTTTCACTTTGTTTGCTAAAACTTTAATACTGGTATCCTTACAGAAAAGTAGGTTAGGTCATGGTGAACAGGCATATAGGATGGAAATTTAAATGCTTTTATACTTATGCCTCTCAGTTTGCAATTAAAAAAATAGATTTACATTCCATTTAAGCAGAGGTCAGGGACAAATACAGAGGTAGAAAAAGTTAAACATAAATTTTGAGAACCCATGGTAATAAAAAATTAGGTGTAATCTTTAAAAAATGAAGATAAATATGCTATACCTGGGGAAACTGTATTTTCATAGATTATTTCAAAGATTAAGACATGCATAACTGATTTAGCTATCTTAAGACAAATGAGACACGTGGAGAGCCAAGAAAATAATAGTTTTAAGGAACGTTCATTAAGCTTAACTAAGTAAAATATAGTTTGCAACATGCAGAGTAGCTTCCATAATTTATATGTATTCAGTTTTGGTATTTTCATTAATGGATATATTTAAGACCATACTGACAAATGAAAAGTTTAAGAAAATAATTCCACAGGAAAAAAAAAATCTTCAAGGCCAGATCAATTTGCCATTATGAGCTTAGGGACCTGTTTACACTATAATATTGCTGATAAATGTAAATTTTATTCTGTGCTTAAAGCATAGAAATTAAGATTTGTGAAACAGATAAAAATCTAGAGTCAGATAAAATCAAGCCTGCCTGTGGACTCACAATTTCCATGGCACGGGGTTGTTTGGGTTTTTTTAACTCACGCTAATACATTAAAAACAAACTTGCATTGTTATTTACATTCCTCATGAAAAGACCTTGAGTGCTCTGACTTCAATATAGGCATAGCTGCTCAGCATATATGGGTGGGACTATAATTTATTTTTCCTTTAGGAACGTTAAGACACAGGAGGAGCAAGCTGCAAGACAGCCATTCCACCACAATTTATACAGGCTACCATTAGGGGTGTTCACACTCCTGAAAACCTCTCCATCTTCCTTCTTTTGTTTTTCCTCATAAACAAATCATCCTTCCATCTACTAAGGCTGTACTGACTTTTTTTTTTTTACTATATAGTTTTGCTGTTCAGTGAGATTATGCTGCTCCTCATTGTTTGCAGGATCAGTTCCAACAATTATTCAGCAATTCTGACTCACATTATGTATTGATAATTCAGTAAGAAAAATCACTGGGTAGCATTAACCTCTTCACTGCCGTTACATGCACACATTTGAGCACTCATTTTTGAGTTGAAAAGCTTAAATTAGGCATTGGTATAGAACATAAGACATCATATAATAGAGCTAGCATGCACTTCAAACGGTAAAGAAACAAGTAAGCTGGGAGGATCAGGTATTTCCAAACTACAGTCAGATTACTCACAGAGAACATGAAGAGACCACACCAAGGAACAGAGATGTTGCTATAAACACTATTATTATAAAGTTGCAACAAAACCAGATGGAGATGAATTCTATTATTTTTCCAGTAGTTTTACTCTAAGCATACCTGCATTACCTGGATTAATTAAAAACCACAGTCTGAGAAGCTGATTGGGAAAGAATTTCCCTTAGCTTTGACAAACCAGACATGCCATCATAAACAACCGTCCAAAGTTAATTCCTTATATAAAGCAAAAGAAATTCACAGAATCACCACGGTTTTATCTATTAAATTAAGCAACACTGAATTTTTCTTTTTCATGGTCAAGAACAGCAAGGATTGTTGCTTAGCAGCTGTTAGTTTCTAAGGGCTATCACTTTGAGATGCACTCCTGGCTGTTATACAACAGCTCTGCTTTCACGCTCCTTCCTCCCCTCATCCTCGCAATAAAGATAAGACATGGGGAAAGGAGGGATACTAAAAAAAAAAAAGGCGCTAAACAATCTCAGTTGCTTCCCTTTCCTTCCCCTATTAACTGCAGTTTCACTCCAGCAGTGTTAAGGTGAAACACCAGTGGTTTACGGTACACTTTTTTACACTGCAACTTAGGCTCAGTTAATAATCCAGTTACCCAAAGTCACATCAAATTGATTAAACTACCACCATCACACGTCATCTGAAAGCTTTTCTACTGGCAACACACATAGCAGTGGTAAAGATACAGATTTGCTGACAGGCTCAAGGACTCTGAGGTTGCTGCAGATCAGCACAAAGTCTGCTGTGCAAGAAAGCTAATCAGGTCACCTCTGAATATTGCAATATGCAAAAAGTGAACTGCTCACAATTAACAAATATAATTTGTCATGACAATGCACAGCTCCTGCATTCTAAAATATACTGCACATCTGGGCTGGTGGCATTTTTTAGTAAATTTAATTTCAACACATTTTGATTAAATTCATTATAATAGATGCTGTGCAGTTCTTAGAAGCAAAAAAAGACACAGAACAATTTATGGAAAAATGTATAAGTAAGTCCAAGACCACAGTAAGTTTTATAAATATGTGTCCTAGTACTTACTTGCACACAGCAGTGCTGTGAGCTCAGACTATCCTGGCACCTGCTGATCCCTGTGAGGTCAAGAAAATAATCCTTTGAATAAACTTCATAATGTAAGTTAGCTGGGTTCAAGCTAGTTAACTACTTCATTGTTTTATTGGAGGTTAGCTGAGGAAATTTTTCCAAAAATACAGGAAAAGAACATTGGTGTCTCCCCAGCCTCCCAGCTCAGTGCATTCAGTGGGACAGCAGGGAGATTTCTTCAGGTCAACACAGATAAACTACTTTCATGGAAAAGCATGGTGTAGGAAAAAGCCTGCAATTCAGATACAGTATAATGCTTGGGAAAGGTTATAAATTCAGTCAACTCTAACTGGAGCTGTGACATACCTCTTTCTGCTGAATACCACAGTTGCGTATTCTAACATCATTTGTCTAAAGCCAACCCTGCATCTGACTCTAAACAGGTGACATTTTCTCCTACACTATTTTACTGAAAGTTATAAATTTTTTTTCCTGAGAAACTTAATCTATGATTGTGACTACATATCATCAATAACACTCATTAGCTTTAGCACTGCTGATTTACATCAGCCAGGTCTTGTCTCAGCATCTCCATTGACTGATCACAGAATCACAGAATTACAGAATCTAAGGGGTTGGAAGGGACCTCGAAAGATCATCTAGTCCACCCCCCCTGCCAGAGCAGGGTCACCTAGAGTACATCACACAGGAACGCATCCAGGCGGGTTTTGAATGTCTCCAGTGAAGGAGACTCCACACCCTCTCTGGGCAGCCTGTTCCAGTGTTCACAGATATGTGATCATTTACCAGTGAGATTGTAGACTTCCTTCCAGACACAACTAGCCATAGCAATTGGAAAACTCCCACTTCAAAGATTTTCTTTCTTCCTTCCCTGTACCAGTGCTGTTAAAGTGACTAGTACAAAACTGGCACACACGCTATGCTCAAATGTCTTCCTAAGTACCAATTTTGGAGCAGGACAAATGTTTTCTATCCCAAAAGACAACTTCACTTACACACATTTGTTCTGGCAAACAATCTGCCTGTTTTGTTCAAAACATTCTCTATGAAGGCACATTTCTCAAACAAATATTTTTACATGAAATACACAATTTCGCAGCTTTTCAAGTAGAAAGCTAAAAAGAAGAAATTTGAGTGTTTGTTTGATCCCAAATAATTCTTCCTTTTGCTCAGCATTACATCATTTATTCCATGTTCTGTAAATTAGAAATACAATGTTCACCCAGTTCTACTCATTTTCATGGAACATAACATTTGCCCACGCTTGCTCTGTGAATAGCTTTGTTTCTGGGGATGATCTAGCAAAGCCAATGAGCGCACTGCATACACAAACACACACATAGACATGAAGTACGTAAACAGCTCTACTAAAACATTAAGTGATAAACAGAGGAAGCAAATTGTGTTCACAGATGAGCAGCTTTATACCTAAGCACCCTCCAATTTTCTACAAATACAACTTACTGCAAAGGTGACAATGCAGACATGCATCTACCAAGCCTAGCTTACCTCGCCAATACACTCCAGGACATTTTCCAGTCTAATCATAACCAACAAGATCAGTCAACCAACCTAAGCTCCTTTGACTGACAGAAAAACATATTTTTGTAATCATGTGTCTAGATAACACATTTTATATAAGGCACCTTCCCGTGAATCAAACAGATCAATAGGTCTGGTCAGTTTATCTGTGCAAAAAAAGCGTTATCACTCACCGAAGTCATGTAAAATTCTCACTCATCTAACTTTTGAAGAGTTTTTGCTCACAGAACTCAACCAGGACCACGTTTGGAAAGCTTTGCTGACTTACCTTGGACTTTACCAACAAGTTTAATTCATAGATTCAAAGACAGAATCAGTCAAGTGTTTCGACTTTTCCTAGCTGCATGCTGGCTCTGATGAATGCAGAAAATTTTAAAAGTTTGGGGGTTTTATCATTTTTTTAAAAAATACAACTGCATTTCGGGCTGTCAAAGAAAAAAGAAAAAGATTTCTCCAGACATCCATGTTTTATTTTGAAGACCTTTATCCTAATAGAATGTAAGTTGAAATTTAATTTCGAAAGCTTGGGAGAAAAGGAAGGGGAAAAACCAAGTCTTAATATGCTGAGTCACTAAAGACGAAAAACTGTCTCGCTATACACAGTGCTATATTGATAGATTGAGTTAATCCATTGTTCAAAACAAGCACAGACAGATTAGGTGGTGGTGGCTTTAAAACATTTCTAACATTTCCTAGGGAATATCTACTCAGAGATCATTTGGTACCAGCTAAGCACTGTGAACTTTTTTAAAACTGACCTTTCCCGTTCCCTCCCACAGCATAACTAATCAATCACTTACACTACACCCTAGATCAAACCCAGAGGCCAACAATGACATCCTAGACTGATTTATTGCCTTACTCTAGTAAAGCTACTTTCCTTAATGCTGACTCCATTAGCTTGTTTTCAAGACTACGTCATCAGTATGAAGAAGGATGTCTTTCAGAAAAAAGTTTCCAAAAATGAAAAGGTGAAAAATAAGTTCTACAAAACTAAAAAAGCTTTTTTTTTGTCTGTTTGGACTCAGGTGCCAGGTATGTTGCCATCTAGATGTGCAGTATGCAGATAACACACTCTCCAAATGTAGATTACATTTTCTTCTTTATTATGTCAATTTCTAGAGTTTAAGACTACCACTGTAATTGCTAGATGTATTCAGAGTAGCACCTGTCCCCTCAAAATAGCTTTCTAAATAAAGTGGTAAGTAGACATTTGCAAGTATCTACCCATGATCTCAACTACCACTTCAAACCTCAGAGCCCCAAGCTCACCAGTGAGCCCAATGGTTTTCCATTGCAAAATCTGGTAATGAAATTTTGTTTAAATTCAAGTGTTCATATCCATATATACAGAGGTAGGTAGTAAGGAGATGCACAGCTTCTGAATCATACAGTTAAAACCCTTCCATGTAACACCTAATTTGCCAGACATTTAACCAGTTAGTTCTTGGTTTAGCAAATCTGAATGCAAGCTACACTCCTGGTTTTATAATTTTTTTTTGTTCACAGCATGATTTCTATGAACCTGTAGTCATACAAGTATATTTATTTTAATAAGGCAAGCTGGTTTAATACTCATGTTATTTAACAGTCAAAGAAAAAATCCTTTAATGTGTATTAAATAAAGGAAACAAACAAGGTAACTAAAACATACAGGATTAATGACCATAGAATGCAGTTTGGGTAGATGCAGCTGTTCACCACTTAAAAGGAAACATTTTGTCATATTTACACACACTTCAAACATTTCCTCTTTTACAAAAAACAAGCTAAGAAGGTCTCATAGTGCTGCACTGCTAACAGTGGGGCAAGAATTCACATTGGTATGGCTAATGACAATGTACCATGTCTTTACCTGTGGCATTATCATCTCCCCTTTACTACAACTACCTATGACAAAAGTGAACTAGACTCTATTTCAAGTTTGTGAAGCTAATTCCTTGTTCATGACAACATAGCTCCTAAGAAAACTCCTCCTGTAACATATCCGACTACAATCAAAAGGTGTCAGTTGCTCAGGTATAGGCTTAGTATGGAAAACATCTGACTTCAGTTAACTCATTATAAATCACTTCTGCTGTGCTTTAAAACAGTATCTTTATAGGAAGCTAACTAAAGACATTTAAAGATTGGGCGTGGGGGAGAAAACACCATACAATGGGAAAAGAACTTAAAAAATACATTCCTGAATCTAGTAAAACCTAGGGGAAATGATAGTGAAATCAGAAGAATAATTTCCATATTTAAAGTTTACTTTGTATTTTATGAGGAATAATTTCTCAGAGAGGTTTCCTTCGCATAAATAGAGAGTCTGCATTAATTTCTGCTATTATTTAAAGCAAAAAAAACCCCCACCAAACCCACAAAAAATCCCAATCCTGAATTACATATTTCTAGCAACAGAAATATTTTCACAGTGAAAAGTACACTTTAAATCTCTTCAGGGTAGTTGTGATTGAATAATGCTGATCTTGCCAGTTTTCCATTACCAGACTGAGGTCTAGAAGAGCTGAGTAACAGGTTGAAAAATACATTCTTTTCATTAAAGAAGCAGTCTAGCAGCATGTATTAACATAGTGTCTATTGTATATCAGGTTGCAAAATTATTCTGAGATCCAAGAGTCCCTGGCTGATGGCCCAGTAAGTACAGATTTTTCAAACTAGATGGAAGTGACAGCCTCATTTACTATCAATTTTTATGCTAGTAAAGACACACAAAAGCTGTCTTTACCACTCATTTCTGTGTTTTTAATCAGTTTTTGGCCACCTCTGTCCCTAACCTAGAGGCACCATCTAACACAACAGTAACCTCTGAAACCAGTAGTCATTAGCAAAGGGCACTCAGGAATGCAAAAAATTAGACACAATATTGACAAATAAGATCCACCAGGTACATGCACTATTGATCCTTCCGTGATGCGTGGCTTCGAGTCAACTGCAAATTTTAGAGAAGCAAACCTCCACCGCCACCTTCTACCACACGCCTGAAGCTGCCATCTTTACTCAGAATAATGATTTCCGAGACTTGACTAGGAACAAATCATTCAAGAGACTTGGTGGTCAAGCAATCCAAGCTATAAAAAGACTGCCAGATGCCTATTTTATTCCTTCATTGTACAGAAAAAACAAACACACTGCTTCCACCCTTCCCCAGACTGATCAGTTTCTTGTCCTCAGTCCAGTCTTCTTTTAGAACTTCTCTGTTTTACCTGGAGCCCCTAAGCCTAAGCAGTCCAATTTCAGGGAGTTTTGTGGTTTGGTTTTTAAACTACAGGACACAAGACACAGTCAAAAAATGGTCTAAATAAGGAAAGGTCCTTACGAACACAGAACTGACCATACAACCATCAGTCATGTTACCACCTGCATATTTTATCTCCTGCTACATACTTTGCATTCACAATAGTACAACGTGATTTCATAGTGAAAGGTAAATAGCTTTCATACAAGACCTGATCAAAACACTGTATTTTATTTGCCTCCTCCTTTCTATTTTAATTTTCTTTAACATTCACTAAGTCATTATCCTTTTTTTTAAAAAGGGTAGTTCTATGTTCAAAAAGTCAGAAAATTTTATTAAAAATGTAGTAAAGCCCCCAAATGGTCAGTTTTCCTTTACACTCCCCCCAATTTGTCTTCTGTTTATTATACAGCATAAAACTTGCGTCCAAAAGGCTGTAAGGCTGTTATTAAAAGGAGTTTAGCAGCTTCCAGTAACAGAAGGTTCCCATCACCAGATGATAGTAAAGATTACAAAAGAAGGATTTTATTGCTGCCTGATCATTGCAATGACAGCACTTAAGCAGGGCAATAGTTTCCTGGTTTGTTTTGGTTTTTTTAAGAAAATTTTTCGTATGAAGAAAAACACTTCACCCTTTATGATTTAGTTTGGCAAAGAGAAAAATCCTGAGATAAGGTCTTCCTCAGTAGGTGCAGCTATACCAACAGTACTCGAAAGTGGGGCAGACAGTATAAGCCAACTAAAAAATGCCCAGGCAGAGTAAATCAACACAACTGCATCAAGATCAGAGAAACCATATTATCATATATATACTCCAGCTCAGGCCCTGAGACCCTTGAAGTGTGTTTGTGCTTGAATTTTATAAAGTGCACATTGCGGACGCAATGGATGGCACAGCCTCTCATCTTCAACGGGAGCAAATGTAGGTCATTACAGGCACTTTCAGGAAAACTATCCCTGGAAACACAGCAGCCAAAAACAGATCTTACCTTAAGCCATAGTAATACAATGATGTTCTTATTCAATTCATGTTTATTTGACACTTAATGAATACAGCATTCTAGTTTTTGTGTCAGTCTCAGAAGTGGCTGGGACTCAGGACAAGGTGGTTACTCCCTCAGCAATATTATCACATTTATTTTTCTTCTTTTTTAAAAAAAAAAAAAACAAACAAAAAAACCAACACATCTTTTTATCCTTCCTTGACAAGATTCTTGATGATAGTTTCCAAAAGTACATTTCTTCAAAAACTTTGGATCCCTTGGACTGCTGGACTAGCCTCTACCTCGCAAGTGAATGCTTCTTCACTGACCATTTCTCAAAGCATGCAATTCTGCCTTCCCCCATCAAAAATTTTAAATCCTAAGCAAATATAACACTTCCCAGAAGGAAGAAACTTTTGGGACTACTGTGGAGAATTCCAGAGCCAATTTCCATGATGCAGTGACTGGAGAATGAAGAGGCAGATAAAAATTAATATATATGGAAGGTACCGTAAAACAGGAAAGTAAGAAAAACAACTCTACTGTCACATACAAGGTGATTACCTGCTGACTGTGGTCTCAGAGCTGGACCACAGCGTTCTGATAAATGTAGTAGTGGCATGCTTATTTGATATGAATCTAAGCATTTCAAGACCTGATTAAGGAATGGAACTGTTGCCAGGCTAAGGCTGTGCTTGAGAAAACAAGTATCTCAATTCTTGAGAAGAACTGAAGCATCTCCCACAAGTATTCTGCAGCATACCATACATATTATGGATGTGTATGTGTAAATACGTACATTTGTTGCCTAGATTTTCCACTGGAAGTACTCCAAGAGACTAACTATCCATTCACAGGGTAAGAAGAAAAACTGCACCATGTCATCTCCCTTACTGCTTTCTAAAACCCATTTGCTGTCTCACTGTAAAGCAAAGTGTGAACATGCTCACCAGCTTTGTGAGAGACACATTGCCAAGACCCCGACAGAAGTTACTGCAATTCTCTGAAGCTGAGACTTATTGACCAAATAAGACTTGGAGACCTTCCAGCTTGTTAAAGGTGCTAATGATTCATGCATGCAATTTTTGAAGAAATAAATGAGCTTCAGCAGTGAGTTTGATTTTTCTGTCAAAAAGTCAAACTGCACTTTAAGTTGTGCAGTGCTGTTATCTGCCTGAACGTGCTGAGACACTTCAGAGAAAAACTGTAATTCAATATGCCCCAAACACCTTGCCTTCAACAAGGCAAAGACACATATGAGGAGTTTTCTGCCTATTGTGAACCCTACTTTTTACACCAAGTAATTTCATACATGTGTTCAGCAACACTGTGCCACTAACACTGTTCCAGTATTGAAGGTACCTACAAAAAAGTGCTCGTTAGCTTAATGCAAAGTTTAACAGACATTATCTAAAGTCTTTTGAACCAGGCAAGCAAGGTGAGAGCTTGTGGCAAGTGATCCTGTATTCCTGCGCTTGGTACACGATGCCATGGAAAAGTTTTGCTGCAGTTCGTCTGTCACATTTCCTGTCATTATGAAAAAATACCTTGTTGAAGTGGTTTTTTGTCTGTTTGGCTACAGAAATTTTCATTAAAACCAGGGGAAGAGGAGAGGGAGATGATCATGTCTCATGCAGAAAGCCTAAATGTGGTTAATTACCTAAAGAGGATAAGAATTCTTTGCCCCTTTAAATGTATCATGCTCCTGAATTTTGGGAGGTTTTTCTTCATTATCATTCATCTTCTGGAGTTTCTAGTTAACTCATACCAATCAATAAAGCTTTAAAAAAGACATAATTAAAGCGGAGAAGATAACAAAGGAAAACTGAGTGTATTATTGAGTGGGGGAGCAGGGGGAAGCAAGCAAGAAGCAAAAAACACATTCTGAATCCCAGCCCAGAGAGGCAAGTGGGTAATTTGACACAAGACTCGTTTCCAATCCTACAGCTGGAAATCCCCTGTTAATGTCCTGTCTTACACATCACAGTCTGCAGGGCATACAGGAAAAACTAACATGACCAGCAGTCATTATGAGCAACAGTGGATCAGCGCGTTACCAGTCAAGATAAATCTAAATCAAATACAAAGCTGAATATGGTGTACCAGTAGTCTCAAAACACTCATTTCTGTTCTTTTTTTTTTTTTTTTAAGAGAGGAAAGCTTTTCAATAAATAGTTCCACTTAAAATATCTTGTGAAGTGCAGACACATGAACAAAATCAAGAAGGAGAAATCAGGTTCACTGTAAAAATTCCTCTTGCAAATTCTGGTAACGGTTGGTCTGTCTAAACCCTATTTAAAGAAAATAAAATGCATGGAAGATGTGTGTTGAGCTTAGAGCCCCTGTGTATAAATAAAATATGTAAATGATTGCCATGAAAAGAATATGCAGTAAGTTATTCCTCTTTAAAGATCACAAATGTATAGTGGAAAATAAATTACTCAAAGAAAGATTTCTCTAAATTAACTTTGACAGTAGCTAAAGTTTAAGTCAGGAAATATTTAATGGTGTATTGGACTTGCTGCATTATTTTTCCTGTTTTTTTAAAACCCTACTTAACCACACAACTCTCCTACATGCATATATGTGTAACAGGCTTTCTGAGGGCAAAGACTGTGTACAGAAAATTCTGGAGTTGTGTTTGATGGAACTGCTACATTTACAAATTCTAAACCTCTTTGCCCCAGTTATGCAATACACCAAACTGACTAGGATCTACATCTGTTCCATACAACTTCTTCCAGGCCTGAAACTACATTATCACATCATAATGCAGACAGAGTTAGTCACAGAATAAGACTGAGTTACAGTAAAATAATATAGCGACATGAAACTGTGGTGCTAAGGAAAAAAAAACAAAAAGCAAGTGGCAATGATACTTCTACCTGTCCTTTCAAGAAGGCTGGCATGCTAGTGTGCAACCAAACATCAACATTCAAATTCCTATGAGAATTTTAAACTTTAAACCAGTCACTACTTGTTAGTACCATGACTATCTCACTATTTGAGAAAATACATCACATATCTACCAACCCCTGACTATGAAACTTGCCTGTTTTATACCTTCAGAGTCAGCAAGGTGTGAAGTGCCTGGTTGCAGGACAGGGGAGCCTAAGTACACTGCAGGCTGGGTAGCAGCAGAGGGCACCTATGTACACACACACACAGAGGAAAATAGTTGCAGAGAAACTGCAATTAGCAGGGCGTTTTTCCCAAATTAAAAAAAAATATTAATAAAAGCCTTTCTGCAGGAACTAAATGTGTCTCACTGAAATTAAAAAAAAAAAGTTGGACTTCTCAGCATTTTTCCTAACATGAATGGCATACGCGTGTTTATTTTCCAGCCATGGCTCTGCTGAGCTATGTCACTCTTTGCAACATAACATTTAACAGCTCTTTGCTGCTTTAAATTCACACATATAAGCAAGAAATATAGCGCCAATCATAACTTCTTCATAGGAAAGACGCATTTGTTTTGAAAGGGAATTTCTGGTCAGAGAAATAAATGGAGATCCACAAGATAGGGCTGTTTCAAGAAGCCACACAATCCAATTACCTAATTTCTTCCATAATAAAATCATAAACCATTGATTAAGCATTAGTGGCCTGGCACATTACCAGCTGTATTACTGCAAAGAGGCATCAGCTGCCTACCTGGAGGAGCACAGCCTCCACAGGAGCCAGCTGTATCTCAGACGACATTAAATCTATCACACACCAGTACAAACTCTTAAAATACCAGGAAATATGATGCATGTGCAGAAAGGTCTAGCTAACTATTAATTACTGAGGAGCAGTAGGAACTTTATGATCCACTCAGTTTAAAAAACCTGAGTTTCCAGGCGTATGGATATTTCAAATATTTGAAAACATGAGTTTACACTAGCAGTTTCCTAAATACAACCAGCACACCATTCAGATAGCTCATTACTGCTCAAAAGAGCTCTTTCACACACCAGCAACCATTGTGCAAGAATATGCTACTAACTTCCACAGTTTTGCCCCACTCGCCCAATTCAACAAAAACCTGTTAGATCGACTTCTGTATTAAATGCAGTTTTTTCCAAAGATGAGTAAGACTTCATATTCTGGAACTGAAGAACACATAAGCCAATAGCATTTTTTCAAAAGTCACTTAAAGAAACAAACACCCAAAATACAGCCAGCAGACCACAGCAGAGAGACGAGGAATGTTTCAGCATCTCTCTACCTCCTGTTGCTCAGCCACTCTCCTCCCTCACCTAGGAAAGGCTAGAAGAAACCACAGGTTAGAACAGTTGAAGGTTTCAACAAGAACTAGAATACACCTGATAAAAGATTACAAAAGCAGGAAAGGAAAGTTCAAGCCTCTCTTTACAGTACATATTCCACAATGTCACTTTCATTTAAAGCTAAAGCTAGCAAGCTGCCTCGTACTTACACCTCAGCTCCTCTTCACACCCCATAGCAAACTTTTTCTGGCCTTCAGGAAACCTGCTAAGCTTTTACCTGTCTGCCTTCAAAAGTTTTACTTTTTGCTTCAGTCTTCACTAGAAATCCCTCCTCAGGCACCCCTCCAGTGGAAGGACTGTGTGACAGAGACTGGGGGTAACAAGTGGTGTCTTCCAGAGCTCTGTGCTGGGGCCGGTACTGTCCAAGCTCTTCATTAATGACACAGGCAGCGGGCTCGAGCACACCCTCAGCAAGTTCACAGGTGACACCAAGCTGAGTGGTGTGATTGACACACCTGGAGGACAGGATGTCATCCCGGGGAGCCTAGACAAGCTCAAGAAGTGGGCACAGGGGAACCTCATGAGGTTCAACAAGGAGAAGTGCAAGGTCGTGCACTTAGGTCAGGGCCACCCTCAGTATCAGTGCTGGCTGGGG
>VZRW01003874.1:65478-199355 GCA_013398125.1 Aegotheles bennettii | reverse complement strand
GGAACTGCTTGAGAGAGTCCAGCACAGAGCCACTAAGATGATTAAGGGAGTGGAACATCTCCCTTGTGAGGAAAGGCTGAGGAAGCTGGGTCTCTTTAGCTTGGAGAAAAGGAGACTGAGGGGTGACCTCATCCATGTTTACAAATATGTAAAGGGTGAGTGTCAGGACGATGGAGCCAAGCTTTTTACAGTGATGACCAACGATAGGACAAGGGGCAATGGATGCAAACTGGAGCATAGGAGGTTCCATGTGAATATCAGGAGAAACTTTTTCACTGTGAGAGTGACAGAGCACTGGAACAGGCTGCCCAGAGAGGTTGTGGAGTCTCCTTCCCTGGAGACATTCAAAACCCGCCTGGATGCGTTCCTGTGTGATGTACTCTAGGTGACCCTGCTCTGGCAGGGGAGTTGGACTAGATGATCCTTCGAGGTCCCTTCCAACCCCTAGAATTCTGTGATTCTGTAATTCTGTGATTCCGTGATCTCACTTCTTTTCAGGAGGAAACTTTGCTAAGCAAGCAATTATAAACCCTTTTTTTTCCACAAGGCATGCTGCATCTGAAATGAAAATCTCTGGCAACAGACCACAATTTAATGGGAATGGATTTAAGGAATATTTAATGTCACATGAGTAACATCAGTACAAGCCCTCATTCTCAGTTCCCAGATGACAGCAGTATACAACAAATTAAAACAGCACTTAAACTGCAGAATTACTTCACGAAAAAGTCAGTTTTTTTCACCAGAATATTAGAAGGAAGAATACCTGGGTTATAAGAAACTGATGTCAGAGTTGTTGATTACTTGCAGGCAGATAAGGAGAAAGCAAAACAAACATAACCTTGCTGCTTCCAAATGATGCTGAGCACTTTCCTAGGGGGAAAGCAGAGCTCTAACCAGGCGTGTGCTGCACTCAGCCTTGCAGTGCTGCAGGGCCAGAAGCCAGGACAAAGGGTAGTTCAGAGAAATACATTGTTGTGTTAACTCCTGGTCATTTGAAATGTTGAACGCACAGGGAATAGGGGCATGTGGGTTTGTCTAAGAGCAAAGCCTTCTGTGATAACTTTGGAGGACTATGGAAGATGGTGCAAAGCCATCTTGATGCAGTCTGGTCCATATGTGGGGCTGAAGATTTTGATTTACTGTGCATGCCCTCAAAATAACTTACAAATCTTAGCTGAAACTAACAACATCATGCTTAAAAAAAAAATTAAATGAGCATGTCACTGATGGCCCAAGACCACTTTCTGTAGGTCCCCAATCAAGGAATTGAATAATTGTTGGCATTTTCTGTCAAAAAATTTACAAAGCCTCATGAAAAAGATGACTTTCTTCTAGGGATAAGCAGAAGGATGAGAGAAGAAAGACTGGATTTCAGCATATCATGATAGAACTCAGCAGGAACCTCTACAGGAAGAGCTACAGAGCATATTTCATTTGAAGCAATGAACTTTAATAGGAATTTCATTTTACACATGGATGTTCCCTGTGTGATAATCTCCAGTCTGTTTATTCATCAGCTGGAACTCAGGATATGAAGGTGAAGGTGACAGGAGCAGTGAATTTTACGTTCCTGAAGTGCTAGAAAAGATATTAACCTTGTAATTGTTCTTCATTCAAACCCCGCTTTCACAGTAAAAAGTAAAACAATATCTCTTATTTTCTTTGCAATATTAAGTACAAAAGGAAATCCTAGTTCATAGTTGGAGAAACAGTGAATATAAAAGTCATGTAAGTGACACATAAACAGTGGGATCATCAATGTAGCAAAACAAAACCATATGCAATGTTTGAAATGATTGAAAATTTAGCCCAAAGGCCTTTCTATTGGCCCTGATCCAGACAAACATCTTCCAAAAGCATATTTTTTTTCAAAATATCTAAGATAGCCTAATTCCTATTGTAAGTAAATGTACTGTGAATTTTTTTAATGTGATTTACTGGGGGGCTGAACAGGCTCAGAGAACTGATAATTGATGTTATGGAGAAAAACTGTGCGAATTGCTTTAAAATAAAGGACAAAGGAAGGATTTGCCATTCGTTCTGATTTTGGTTTCCTGGGATGTAAACCACAGATAGTTTAAAACAGACAATTATTTTGCATACCATAAATAGTCAAATAGCATCTGAAAATTATTCCTAAGAACAGTAAAATGCCCAATTCCTAGTTTTTCACTACCCAGAAAAATATCCTAGCAGGCATAGCAGGAGATTTTTCCCTGTGCTCTACAGGCTTTTAGCAGGAAGACTTCATTTCTTTCTGTGTGTTATTTATCTGGATGAGGAATTAGATATAATATCCATTCAGTGCTTTTCCTACAGTTTGCCTTTTCAGTGGACTGTTACCACAGGTATTACAGATAAGATGTTTTCTTCCTCTATTTAATTATTCCTGCCTAGGTGAGTCATCCTCACATCTTGGATGCTGGGATGCCTTTCAGGAAGGTGCTGTGTGTTATCCTGTAATACATCACAAGTTAACAGCTTTCTTGACAGTATCAGCTAGCACATTTGAAACAGTAAGGATGTGGAACATCACAAGTCCCCATTCAATATGCCCCTCAAAACAAGTTTCTGGAGTGGAATGTTATATTTTGTTCAGACATGCATGTACTGCGTACCCTGTGGGAACGACTTGAAAAATCAGTTCATTGCAGCTAGAAGCCCAGCTATATAAACCGGTGCCATTCTCACACTGTGTGCAAAGAACCCCTTGTACACACTGTCCTTTCACCAAAAATGGAGGATCAGAGCTGTCTACACACATCATATCACATACATATTTGGAATTTAATATGTTGAAGGATCCGAGAAATACTAATCTTTCTCTCAAGTATCTACATGCTAAACTGGGGGATGCTAAAGTGCTTATGAGGTTGTGAGATGCTACCATCCTTGTTCCATGCTTGCATAATGTCCTTGCTCATTCCAGGTTTTCCAGCCTGCTCCCTTCCCTTTGAAGGGAGCCCAAATGTCACAGCCCAGGTAGGATCACACTTTGTTCCCAAGAAATCCCTGAGCTGAACCACCAGGGAATCAAGGCCAAGGGAGCAGTGGAGAGTTTACATGAAAGTATTATTTTCCTATGCTGATCTAACACTGTTGGCAGAAAAATTAAGACCCATATCTTTGGTGGCACTGTCTCAGTGTTTTCTTCCAGACTTCAGATATTTAAAGTGCTTTGAGGATGAGTTTGTCTTGTTTGTGGTCATGCACTTAATGTACAGCAGGGTTCAGAACAAAATTTACTGAGTTGCTGTAGCACTTTCTAGCATTAGAGGTGAGATTCTCATTGCAAGTAACTTCACTTCAGTGTACTTCAGACAAAATTTCAACAGGACATGTCATAGCTTCTTTCACTGACCTCTGAACAGAACCAAAACCCTTCTTCCCCGTATCATTAATTGCAAGTACAGGTCCCTCGTACAGCTTTTACACAACACCTGCAAAGGAAAACCACCAACTATCCATACAATTTCCTTGTAGTGCAGAAAGAGCTCGTCTCTTCTATTTTTTTAGATATCAACATTTTTTCTCTTAAAAAGTGCTGTGTAGATCTCAGGAGTTGCAAAGGATGCCATGTTGTGTTATAGTTGCTATGGTTACTAATATGGTTACTATGGTAAAAGGGAGAAACAGAAAAAAATTGTAGAAGTCCATTACTCACTACAAAGGGTGCCACTACGTAGTCTTTATTTTGCCACCTATTGCCTTCCTTTGTTTTACTCTTATTTATAAATGATCACAACTGATTTAGTACAGGGCTGTGTATTTTTTTCTTTCAGTCTGAACATTCTGAGTTTCCTGTTTCCATCAAGTGTCAGGAAAAGAATTTTACTGAACTTAGAAAAAAGTTGAGGGTTTGTGAAAAGGGATTGAGGCAATTCCAGATCTCTGGTTGATTTTTATTTTTTGTTAATGTGTGTCAAGGTATAATATTAATGAAGAATCTTTATGGGACGTACTTTGGGTTGGAATGGTTACACTTCCCAGAAAAATTACACCTACTGAAGAAATTAGAGCAAATTTGACCATATTTCTCTATTTCTTTCTCTCTGTCTAGAACCAGGGGGAAATCAGGACTGGAAAGGCCCTTCATGTCTTGGTCACTCTTTGACCCCAGTGCAAACCTCCATATTGCAGTGGGTTGTAGATTTGGGTTATACTTTCATAACAAAACTTTCTTTGCTGGTGGCACAGAAATCCTGAATTGTGTTTGCCGAGTCTGATAGTGGCAAACCTTAACTCTTCAAAGAAAAGTACCAGCATCAATTGGCTAAAAGAGAAGTTTCCTTCTACCTGATCTGTATCAGTCAGTAGTCTCCAAGGCTTCTGCCCATAGAAATAGTAGTAACAGTATTCATCAAAATCCATGAATAAAAATCAATACTGGTGTAGCTTTATCCCGGTGTAAGACTCAAACAGAGCAGTTTGGGAGCACTGCTCTGGAGAACCTCTGACAGTGCAGCCACTGTGAGGGGCAGCCCTTTGCTGACTGCAGGGGTACCCCCAGGAATAGACACAACAGATACATTGTGACAAAAGAGAGACAGGGCCATTTCCGAAGTTGAAATACGACAAAAGGTGATGGTGATGGGTAGGAATAAAGAGAATGTTTTTATAAAATCTCCCTAGATGGTGTCAAAAGAGTTCTCAATTGCTTTTCTTGTCCACTTCCTTCCTCACTGTTGTCTTCAGAAACAAGAATCATGAAGAAGTAAACAACCCAATTCAAAGAGCTGTATAACAAAAATGTGCTTTATATCATTCAGGGGCGTAGGAGAAAACGCAAACAAACCAGTGATTTTATTAATTGGCTTTCTTGCCAATCTGCTGGCAAAGCAAGCTCATACATTGCCAGACTGAAAACTACAGAATAAAGCTGTTTCCACACCACAGTGTGAGAACTGTGGCCATTTAATAAGTGATTCCATTTGGCATAACTCTGAACAATGGATTATATTTACTTTGTCAGATCTACCACGTTACTCACCTGACTACAATAAGAGTCACTTACAGGAAATTAATGTAGCTCAGGTGTAACAACACTCTTCTTCAACCAGTAGCAAGTCAGAATTGGCATGCTGTAAAGGACAGGAAATTCCTTAAACCTTCCAATCACTAGCCTTAGAACTGGACTCAAGCACAGAAAAATGAGGACATAAAGAATTCCACAGTATGTATAGTTAATGTCTATATTTATAACAAATTGTAGAACCTACAAGTGTTTATTGCAGAAAAGAGTTCTATGATCATGACTTATTTCCCAGTATCTGTATCAAGAGCTGGATTTAGCTGGATATTCCCTCAGCTAAAATCCTCTATATCCCAAGAGACATTGCAATGGAGATGAGGTTTCTCTAGAGAAGCTCTAATTCTGCCTTACAGAAGAGAAAATCTATTATATGAAATATTTTTTTTCATGTTCAAATGGTACAATGTCAGCAGAGCAGCTGCGAGAAGGAAAGAAAACTAGGTAGAAACTACCCTTGAAGTATGTTTGACAGGAAATAACCTAAAAGCTGTAGATCACTGAAGAAGTGGCACAGCCAGACCTTAAGGGAGAGGGGAGAGCTGCAAGAGCTTCTAGAATTTCTTAGGGTTATTTGAGACCAGCTAATTACAAAGTTGAGCGAGCTGAGCTCAGGCAGGGCTGGTGACAGGAACAGAGCTGGTTGATCTAGGTCACAGAACTGCTACAGCTCGGGTTTTTCTGTCTGAGAGACTTTTATAGTTCCCATCTGCATAGTGTCTAAGAGCCTTACACTCTTCTAATGTGTTTATTCTGAAAACATCCCTGTGAGGCAGGGAAGCGTTGTTACTGCTGTTTTACTCATAGGAAACTAAAACCTGGAAACCTGTAGAAAAGATCCTCAGTTGATAAAAATTGTCAAAGCTCTATTAAAATCAAGGGTGTCCACTGACTCTCCAATAAGGCAACTGGAACTAAGATGATTTAAACTGGCTGAGGTTCTTTCCCTGGATGATTTGTCCAAGGTCATACAGGATCATGATTTTATTGGAAAATGAAGCCAGCCTTCTGAGGAACACTAACAACCAGCCCATCATTTTGTTTTTCACGTCTAATATAGACGAATGTGACTAAAGAAGAAACCCGAGCCTCAGAGCTGTGAAACTCATGAGGGAGCAGGTGCATAGATTTAATTTACTTCTGCTATGGGAGTCTTTTCCTGGTCCTTTCTGACTTTTTATCAGTTGTTGGGTTTGTTGTGTCATTTTGGGGTTTTTTTGGGGGGAGTGGGTGGTGGTGGTGTAATTCTTGCTGTATTTCTGATTATAGATTTCTCTTCTGTCATCCCTGCTTTCCCTTCAGCATCTACTTGCCCATTAGTTATGATGATTCCCTCCACATTCCTCAGGCCCCAGCCCTGGGGTCCTGTACTCCCTCCCCGTGCTGTGGCACACTTGGTGGGATGCGTCAGCAGCCTGTGACCCCAGAGCTTTGTCCTTCACCCATGCCCAGCTGCCAGCAGAAAGCATTTCCAGGCTAAATGCACAATATCTTTCAAAGCCAATGCATTAGCATCCAAACACTAAAACATGGTTTGGCCAAGTATCAGCAGAAAGGTCTCCTCAGTGCCTGGGAAGACCGTTATCATACCAGCAGCCGAAAATACCAGAACTTGATGGAAGATTGTTGTTTCTCATGGAAATGGAGGTTGGGATACCAGTGTACACAATTGAAGTATTTTTCCAAAATTAATAGTCAGTTCTTTTAAAAATTCTTTCACTGAATTTAAAGCACTTTGAATTTCATATTGGTGAGACATATTAAATATTTTGAACATTTTCTATACTTCAGCAGCAACAGAATAAAACTAAATACTTCCTGCAAGTTGTTGTGCATATCAACTGCTATTCTAAGATCCATCTTACCTGTTGATACCACACCTGACAGCCTTGAACAACATTCATTACATTTGAATTTTTCAAATAGAAAACTTACCAAGCCTCAAAACAATGAGCAGGGAAGACAACTGCCAGTCATTTCCTCTGACAGGTCAAATGCAAATTTTTGCTTGAATGGTTAAGATTTTGCAGCATTTAAAGCAAGATAAGAATTATCACTGCAGTGTAAGATGAATTATTGTGCATAAGCAAAATGCCAGACAGATAGATGCACCAATAACATAAAATTAGTACCATGCAAACAAAGTACCAACTAGGGGCAACACAGAGAGCGTACTGTTGTCTATCAAGACAGAAAAAGATTTGTGCTATCACTGGAAATACTTTTACAGCAGTCAAAAGAGAAGCCTTGAACTTGACAAAGAAGGTCTGCTCTTTCTTGATCCTATCAATCAAGAATCCAGTAGGTCCTAACTCAAATAAGTTATATCTTAGTTTCACCCTTGGACAAATACCAAGTCTTTTTCCTTCTACCCTTCTGAAGAACAATTGATTTACACTTTTTTAAGAATGTAAGCAATGATCTTGGAAACGTAACTGATACCTGCAGGATTATTGACCATTGCTTCCACAGAAAAACGTCAGGGTGACAAACGCATTTGAGGGTGACTATTTTTAATGTTGGATGGCATGGCAGAAAACTAATTAAAGACATCACATATGTTTTATTTGTGCAGGGAAGACAGTCAGCGGCATACTAATATAACACAATAGGCCAGATAAATTCTGCTATCACTTACACCATACAGAACCCACAGTAAGTCAGCTTAGGTATAACAGAAACGAAAACTATAGCAGCAGAAAGTCAAAGCTGTGCTATCAGTTGGTTATTTGTCTCACTGCTCACAAGTACTGTCCTTTATGACAAGCAGCTTTGTGTTTAATCCTCCATCTATTATTCTGTCACACTCAAGCCAGGATTTAGAAAGCAGGAAACAGATGTGAGACAAAAATATTTCTGAAATAGTCAGCTGGGAAGATCAAAAAGTGTAAAAATTTTGTGAAATTTCTGAACAACATTCATTCTCTTGTTTCTCCATCACCAAATCTATTTCACTCCAGATTTCAATTCTTTTGCATAGTATCTGAATTCTGTCAGTTATTGCATTTATCTGCAGTGGGATCATTTCTAAAGTGCTGGACTCCACACCTCAGTTGTAAATCCTAGGAGCAGAAATCTATAGACAGATTTGGTGTGTGTAATACATCTGTACTTTCTACAGTTAGATACAGTTAGATCTCTTCAGCTGTTTAAACGCTACAGAATTTCTCATGTGTACATCTATTGAGCACCTTAGTTACAGCCCTGTTACTACCACTTTTCCCTTTATATCACAATCTCTATTCAAAAACAGTATGAATCCCACAAGCAGCACAAATCTTATGAATCCTGATACTGAAATACCTCATCACCACCATCAGATAGCTTTATACATATTATGCATCAACAGCAGAACAGGAGATGCTAATAAGTTTCAACTCAAGGGTACCGTATAACATAACTAAGCCCATATGGTTTAGCTAACACAGCCAGCTTTCCAAGATTATTTTAATATGCATACTTTGGTCCTTGCAGCCGGACAAGCTGGGGTTTTATTTGTTGTCTTTTTTTTTTTTTCCTTTTTTTTTTATGTCTCTACCATCTGTTTTATGAATCCTTGAATTTATAATATAAAGGTCACTGTTTCAGCATATGGGGAAATGGATTTCTCTAATAAGGCAGAAGTTGGTTAGAATTAAATGAATATATACATTTTAATAAATGTATATGTGCCTGCACTGTCATAACTGTTTTGGATCATGTAACTTTAAAGTATTTTATAAATTGCTAGGAGGGTTCTCACAGGGAAGTCTTGAACGAATGGCCCCAAGGAAGAGCTTTTAATCAGATCTTTGGGAAGCTGGTATGGATTCTTCATATGTAAAATAAACACAATTAAGGCACATTTCTGGGAGTTTTGGGGGGTATACCTGTGTAGGAAATACTGT
The DNA here is from genome assembly GCA_013398125.1 of Aegotheles bennettii. Lineage (NCBI taxonomy): Eukaryota > Metazoa > Chordata > Aves > Caprimulgiformes > Aegothelidae > Aegotheles > Aegotheles bennettii. The sequence continues at coordinate 190,436 of VZRW01003874.1, read as the reverse complement.
TGCAACACTGCATCAGAAATACAGCAAATGTCCACCTAAGATCCTACAGGAGAGGAAAGTGACCTTAAAATTAAAACCTAAAACAAAACAGGTTTCACTCAGGCGCTTGGAGACTCGTGTTTACCAGCACCTGGGTATCTGTGACATCCTAGAAGTCTGTCCAGCTGTCAAGGCAAGGGTGCTCACATGGTCCAGCCAGTGGTCAGGCACCCCAGTTCTCCTGTCCACAAATTTTAGGTCCAGGATCTGTTGTGATGATGGGAGAACAAGGGATGACAGCTGTCAATCCTTGCCACACCTCTGCAGTTCTCTGTAGACTGGCAACACTGTTCAGGTTTTGGGTAAATGTTTTTGAGACCATTTGAAGCTGTCAGTAAGCAGTGTCTCCATCCTCTGAGTCATCAGGAGGTATCACTGTCCTTTGTCTCCAAAGTTGGGTGACTTATAAAACTGCAGGTAAACACACTGGGGTCTTGAAGGTGTGCCAACCCTGGTGGGTTAACATGAGCCATTCTGAGAGCCTCTTTCCTGCTGTGAGCCCCTTTCGTGCTTCCACACCCAGACATCCCCACCCCCAGTCACACTGACCTTACCCTTTCTATTAGTCTCTACATCTGTCTTTTTGAGTGTGTGCATGTACTGCTTTTGGGGGGAATTGTCTAATGCTCAGAGCCAGGGATTACTTTAGTCAGTGCTTTGTAAGATATGAACTTTTGGTGAATGACTACTCATTCAGATCCTTAAAATGTAAAACCAGATGGTTACACAATCCTACAGTGCTTACATGCAGCAGAGATATGCACAGTTGGGATATCAGAAGACATCCAAATGGAAATGACCTTCTCCTCCTCTGCGATCACAGGAAGAATCTCACAAAACATCACTTCTGGCAGTATTAAAACAGTGGCTGTTCACATCAAGTATCTCACTGCTTCATTCCTTTAGAATTTCAACTGCATTGCTGTCCATTCTGGGAAGAGGGACATGGGAATCAAGTCACTGACATTCCAAGACGGACACAGCATGTGTAGGACCTCAGCTTGGGTATCAGGACAGAAGACTGAACAGCTAGTGTAATTTAACCAATTTCTAACATCAGGCAAGGGGAATATGGGAATTTGTGATACTGTAAATATGGCTATGCTACTATATTACAAGGCTGCAGGTTTGCTGCTTGGTGAGTCCCTCAGGATCAGAACAGCAAGCAGGGCACAACCATTCTCAACAATTCTCTTGCACAAGGATGGTATCTTCCTTCATCCAAAAAATAGTCTCAGAGCAAGGCAAAAATAAGAAAAGTTACATGGCATATCACTTTCAGTAATTGATTTTAACAATTGTTTTTGAGATGTGACTATTTTAGGATTGAAAAGGCAACCTTTCTTCTGTTGTATTATGACTATTACTTCTGGGGATAATTTGTTGTTGCTTAAACTAGATAATTGAAAAGTTAACTTTTAAACTATATTTATGTTGTGGAATTCAAAGCTCTGGACAGATATTTTAATCAGGATTTTGGGGTTTTCTTTTTCCAGCTTTACAGAATGCATACATTGTGCTACATAAAAATAAGATCACATTTTATGATCCCCTACTAACACCTGAGAACAGTTAAGAATCAGTCAGAAGCTCAAGTATTTCCAGTCATTGACTCCCATACTATAGATAAAAGGCCAAGGTGGATTTTAGAAAGCCTTTTCTTTCCATAATACATGACATTCCATCTAAATTAAGCACAGAGAATTTACAGGGAAAAAAAAGGTTAAAATTCCAAAGATCTCAGTTAGTAACATAAAATACTAGCCACACTTGGTATTCAAACGTTTTCAACACAACACAGCAGACTGCATTTTTATTTAGCACAGATTTCCCTCCTCAGCCTCATTCTCTATTTGCAGGTCAGACAAGTTTAACATATCACCACATTAGCTCTTCTCAGCTCACGCTGAGGGAAGGACCCCCACAGTATCACGGCTGTCCATCACACTGAAGTGATTAGACAAAATCTTGCCTCCCGTGGCAGTGACGAGCTGGCAGCAGTGAGCCTCTGCCAGCCCAGTCCAGCTCCCCACTGACTATTACAGCCAAAGCTGAAAATCCATCGCGCGTTGTCATCCCTGACAGCGTCCGTCAGAGGCTGCCTGTCAGCTCGCTGCGGGTCTGACCCTCAAACACTGAGCCAGCATCTCCAGCTTACCATGCCTCAGCGTACTGCCATGATGGGTATAACAGCAGGAACAAAGGATCAGCCTCTCAAAACCCTCAATTTTCCCCTGCTTTTGTTTTTCAGTATTTCTGAAATTACCTTTAAAACACTAATGTTAATCAATTTGAACACAATAAAATACTCAGAGTCCCAAATTCAGTTAAGAAAACATGTAATCATTAAAGTCCTCCAGACAGTAACCTTAGTTCCAGTTTGTGGGGGCTGAGATTATGAATTCTGATCTGTCACTGATAAACAGGCAGATTATACATTCACACGTATGAACAATTCTCACCGGTATCAGTGTCAAGCATACTGTGGATGAAGGGCAACATTTAACTTTTTTTTTTTGTTAACTCCTTACATAGTCAGCATCATGGCTCTGAACAGTTGGACACATCACAAAACAGAAATTCAGCTTGAGTGGAGTCCTTGGGAGCTACTGCAGCTTTAGAGTGAGAAGCAGCAACACAATCTGATGTAATCTTTGAGATACTTTGAAATCTTAGGTACTAAAGGATATTTTTTTCTCTTTCTGTTAGTATGTTTGCATGCAAATATTTATTCCACAACACAACCTAACTAATTTTTTAGTAAAAATAGAGGAAATAGAGGAAATAATTCCACTTGCTCCATGGGAAGGTCTTTTTTCTTTTTTGGTAGCAGAACACTCTTCATGAGTCAGCAGCAGTTTATTGCTTTTCTGTCTCAAGAATTTTTGAGGCAGGCTCTCAAATTAGTTTGGATTGTCACTCATGTCAGTCAGAGAGACCTCATTGATTTCACTGTCTGCAGACTTAAGCAGATCAAGTCTTTAACCCCAACTTTTTTCTTTCTCAACTCAACATTTTGGTAAAATGCGTACAAAAAGTTTTGTGAGTCCCGTCAACATCACTGATTTTATTGGCCCTTCTGCATCTTTACCAATGTATTTTAGAACTGACAAAGAATTTGACAATGCTATAAAAACTATTTAATCTATTATAATAAATATGCTAATCTCTTCTACATTTACTCAATAGATAGAATTTTAAAGCTGAGATAAATAGATGTAACACCCCACAGAAACCATGATTTAGGAGTAAAAACATTTAGCACTGCAATACATAAGAGCAATAAATATAAATATGACTACAGGAGCAGGCAAAATACTTAACTACAGATATGTACTGCTAGAGTGTATCTGAAAATTGTCACAATTACAACTCAAAGGACAGCAAAACAGTTTTCCCCATAAGGTTCTATGTACTAGTAGGGAAATGCAGGCACAATTTAAACATGCAGGGACAGTATACACCAACACAAGTTCTTTCCCATTCATATTTCAGTAAAAATGTCCAAAACAACAAGATCTCAATAGCAGGAAGGCAGAGCAAAGACAAGAGGCACAGCTGCACACAAGATGCTCTCTGCATTCCTATTACTGTGTAATAAAAAAATAATACTGAAATATGAAGAAAAACCTATGTTGTGCACTATTTGAATTCCTTGTAATTACTTTAACATTATAAAAAAAACCACAAACAAAGCAAAAAACTGGAAAAAAACCCCAATCATTTGTGTTTGGGAAGTGTAAAAGAAAAGGGTGACACACTGGGTAATAAGAACAGTTTAACAGAGCAGGCTAATAAATGATTAATGATTAAAAAAACCCAAATGATTTAAAAAAACCCAAACCAAACAAACAGAACAGATATGTGACCAAACATACAGTATTACCAGGATTTTGAAGTGCAAATACGCAGTGCACATGCTTTACCCACACACTACAATCCAGATCATGGCTGCTTAAATGCCATGTAAATCCAGACCAGAGCCAGATCACAAATAAATTTTTACCAGCCTTGTTTCAGTCATGAATAATTATGGATCTGTGAGCCTGAATTTGATGTTGAGCAAACTAAAGGAGCAGCTAACCTGGAATTTGAATACAACTACTAATGAAAGATAAAAGACTCAATTTATAGAAAACGTGTCTTTCTGGAGTTCTTGGGGATTTGGGCTCTAGTGTCATGCTGCAAGCAAGATGGTTACAATAATGTGTTTAAACAGAGGATTATTCCATACGAGTGGAAAGTCTACTTTATATTTGACAGACTGACTGGCACGCTAGAATTTTGAATTTGCATCAGCCATCTAAAGATTATAGGGATGACTGCACTAGGCAGATGAAAGATTCACTTAGCCCAGTATCTGGCCTTTAACAACAGCCATTTGTAGAGGCTCAGAAGTATATAAGCGTGGCATGGAATGATATTTCTCCCATCTCTGAGCTTCCAGAAGTTCCCAAACCGACAGTTGCCTCAATGGTATCTTGATTATCCCACTCTTCATCATTTATTTAATCATATTTTGAACCCATCAAAACTAATGACATCTAAAAATTCAATGGCTACGAGTTTCTCAATTATGCATAACACAAAAAAGTTCTTTTCATTCAATATAAACTGTCTGCCTGATCATTTAATTTCATGTGCCTTGGTTTATGTCCTTTGAATAGTGAACAATCATTCCCTCAAGTCTTCCTCTGTGTCATTCTGGACTGTATAGATTTCTATAACAATTCATAGTAATTTCTTTCCAAGCTATAGTCTTAGTTACTTCGTTTCTTCTGCATACATGAGGTATTCTGTACCTCTGATCATTATTCTCTGTGTTTTTCTGAAACAAAGTGAGCAGACTTGTAGCATATATTTAAACATGAGTTCCACAAAACTGTATGGAGCTGTATAATGATGTTTCATCCCGTCCTTTTCGGTATTTCCTAACACCTTCACTTGCCTGCCCACCATCTAACACCAAGCTAATATTTATAGGTTAACTACAGATAGGCTTACAGTTCTCCTTCAATAGTGGCATATTTAGAACCTGCCACGATATATGAAGATTTTGTTTATTTGCTTGTTTTCCTTTGTGTGCATGGCTTTTTATTTGTCACGATTGAGTTTCATCTGCTGCTTACTTGGCACTGTGAGATGGTAGAACAATGGTCTATGGTGATCCTCACTTTGATACTCTTTATTATCAGCAAACTTTCCTATTCATCCATTTTTCATCATACAGACATACGCTAAGTAGCAACGATTCCAGCATCTTATTTCATTGTAAAAATAGACTGTGTCTTCTGACTCTGCATCTAACTTTAAAGTAACTACCAGTTTCTGAGAATACTGTTTCTTTTGTCTCATGACAGATTAGTTTCTTTAACAGCCATTGTCAACGAACCTTGTCATATGCTTCGGTGTGCTTCAGGGAGGGAAAATGCAGCTTGTGCAGAGCAGAGCTTTGGAATTAACGAAGAGGTAGAAATACTATAGAGGGGGTAAAAATGCTCAAGGATCATGTTAAAAGGTGAGCTTATTGCAATTAAATATACATTCTTACTGAAAAAATATCTTCTCAAATTGGCTACTTAATCTGAAAAAAGCTGTGCTGGAAGTTGAAACGTGATTTAGACTGGAAATAGAGTGCATTATTTTTAAATGGTGAAGACAATCATTCAAATAAATAACCAGCAGCAGTGGTGGATTCTGTTCCATGAACAATATTTCTCAAAGGTATCTTTCGGTTAAACTTAATTTTTTCAAGTTCTGTATTTTCTATTATGAAGAAAATTAGGTTAGTCCCTTTTGATGGAATTTTTCTGCCCTGAATCTTAGGTCTACTTAATGACAGGATGCTTTATTCATTCCTTATTTGGTCCAGTTCCTAGAAAATGTACTAACAATCCACTTCTGTATCAGCTCAGCCTAGAAATCTTACACAGATATTAGTTTCTAAAAATAGTCAATAGTTTTCTCTCTCTAATCCCATCCCAAGAAATGTGCAGTATCAATAAGCGTTCACACTGGTGTTTACAAACACCAGTGGTACAGACTGTTTTCACGCAAACACTTCGGCTTTAAATTTTTAACTGCTACCTAATCTCTTCCTTTAATCCTTTGTCTGGTTAACCTGTACAACAGACATCCATATGTAAAGTTAGTAGCTGGCTGCTTTCTGATATACAGGGGTGTTTCAAAAAGATGGACCCAATTTCAAAGCATCTTGTCATTGAAGTTGGATCCATCTTTCTGAAACACCTTTCAAGTTAAACTGCTATAGAGATACAGCAACAGATGTGGAATACAGCAGCTGCCTAAAGGAGCAATAGATGTCTGCGCTCATCTCCTTGAGTGACGGTGATATAATGCCTTTATTCTAAAATTGCTATGAAGAGCTGCCATATGGCAAAAGGCAGCCAGCATAGACAATGGGAGGCTTTGCTGCTTTCAGCCTTATGATTATGCAATTATCTCTGTCTGGTAAACTGCTCCAGAACCATCTGAGCTGAAAGCCATAAGTCTGTTCAATGCTATATCAATTTGTGTAATATTATTTCCTGTAATCAAATGTCATTTCTGTTCTAGCCAACTTTAGCTTCTATTGAGACCACTGCCTTCAGCTTTTCCATGAACCATATGATCTCAGCGTGTATATAGAGCAATTGTCCTTGTTCCAAGTTCCATAAACAAAATGTAATTCAAAAAGGAAATGTATATCAGCTACAATTTTTTTCTTGCAATGCTGAAAAATGTGCACGAGCACATCTCAAGCAATGCTTGTAATTTGTAGTTTACTGTCTACACCCCTGACAGTTTAGAGATCAAATAATGAAGCACAAGGGAAGTGCTGATCACTGCAGACCTGGTTATGTTACATTTCGAGAGAAGATATGCAGCAGACTCACAAGCATCCACCACAACTCAACAGCTTATTAATCAGCAGCCTGCTGGTCCCTCATCATCTTTGCTATTCTGCACTGTCAGGAGATATGTTTACACAAGGGCTCTCATTGAACTCGTCCCTAGGAAGGATGCAAATACCTTTCTGGTCCCAAAAGGGGACCAGAAAACTGCCTGTAGAACGTGCTCACTGCTAAATCAAGATAGGGCTTCTCTGGATGAACAGATGTCATTTCCCTCAAAAAAAGAAACACTTGGGAAATCATGTAACCAGATCTGGCTCTCAAGTTAACTTGGGGTTTAGTCACTCTAAGACCACTAAAGAAGTGGTCTAAGACCACTCTAAAAGAATGAAACAAAATAGAGACATTTTCAACATTTCTTAATATGCATCCTTTTTTTTTAAAAAAAAAATCTTTTTTCCCAAACAAGAAGAAAAATAATTACTACTTATATTCAGAAAACAGATATTACAGGGTTATTATATGGGTAAATACAGTTAAACAGAGTAAGCCTGGGTAAGTTTACTTCTAAGTTGTGCAATAATGAATGTGCACCTCTAACTTTCTAGCTTTGATAAATAAACAGGTAAGTTATCTGCTGGCTATTTATGCCTAAGCATTTGGGTAGCACCATCTGGAACTTCCTTCTGCAAGCTGCAATGTCAGGAAGCACAAAATATGGAGTGGAAGGTTTTGCCAGAAATATGTGGGGGCAATAGAAATGGGACTACCCGATGAACTCTCTTGTACGCTCAATGCAAAGAGCAGGAAAGGCGGGGAAGTGAGATTTCAGCGTAATTTGCTTGACAAAGACTTAGTGAAGATCCAAGGATTTAGGCTATTACTTTTTATTGAAAATATTTTTCTCAGTGAGGCTGTTTTTAAATGAATTATAGACGCAATGCTGAACTGAATTGTGAATTGAAGATAAAATAGTAATTAGCTCTAATTAAATACAATGAACAAGGTCAGTCAAGGCCATCATGAGCATGGAATAGGGCTCTCCTATTAAAATAATATCCTTTACTAAATCTCTTTTGAACATCTGAAATTTTTGTGGTTCATGCTATGATTTACTACTCTAAATAGTTAGTTAAAAAAACCTGTTTCTGTAGAAAGCATCCAGAACAGTCACTCTCCATATCTTCAAGAAAGCTCATACCGTGGGGTTATATTTCTTGCTACCTACTAACTCAACAAGTACTACAGACAAGCCCCACACTATGGTGAAAACGGAAAGCCTGGGATGAAAATATTGTCAGCCACAATGCAGGACTTCCTAAGAACATAGGTCTGTTTCTAAACAGTGGCACAGGGGCCAGCAACATTACTTTTTAAGCAAATGGCTATCCCACTGTGAACACTTCACCTGGTGTACACTTTGCCTACTGTTAACTCTTCCACTCTCAAAATAATATTCTAATAAATCCTTAACAAGATGGCTTTTCATTATAAACATATGTTCCTTTGTGTGCATTATAAACTGCCACTGACTGATTTGCAGAAATTAGTCTCACTGTGGTAGGCTTTGGAAGTATCGTTTTATATTTCAAGAGAGAGAAGCTGTAATATGTGGTGGGATGATGGAACTGTTGTGAACATGTCAGAATTTCACTGTGAAAGTTACAGATCCAACCTTTTCTTTAAAAAAAAAAATCAGAACTCATCTATTTTGAATCCTTGATTTCATATTTCAGTAAAAGATAGACATCTTTTATCTTAGAGGTGGGGAAGAATAGCAATTACAATCCTGCCTTGCTAAATCTACTAATGAATATACGAGAAAACTTCAGGGGTAACAGTTCATTTGTTAAATGTGGTATATACATAGCATGGTATACCAAAGCGGAAATAAATTATTTCTATCTTATTTTTTAATTATGTATTATTTGTAAGGCATCTGCGCTCAGAACTCCCAAATGAAATCAAAGCTCTGCCTCTTTAGATGCTGTCAAGTAGTACAAATGTCACAATTCGGTATATATAATGGTTATATATAAAGTAGTTGAAACAGCCATACTGCCCAGCCAGCAGATAGCAAGACAATCCAGGCAATTAAAAAATATATAAGGAAAATGTTTACACTTATTTTTTCTTTTTTTTTTTTTTTTTTTTCTGATAGCAAAATGAGGGAGTAACAGGAAGTAGAAAATAAGGGAATTTCCTACCCAAACCAGTATGATTACACTAGTGCTTTTTCATTTCATTGACATTTCAAAAAATTTCAAATTAAATTCTGCCTGCAGAAACACTATTAATCAACCATCCGTACAATCTCTTAAAAGCAAAACACCTATGAACAACCAAAAAGAAGAAAAAAAAAAGTAGGAAGATAAATAAAAAGCAGAGAAACTTTTAGGATTCCTGTACATTACTTGAAAGTTTTCAGACTAGTAATGGAGAAACATCAGATCAACTCTCAGGTTAAATGGACAGAATTACTTGCTCTTATTTAAGTTCAGTCAATAGATTATGTTCTTTCTGTCAGGATTAATATCTAATTGGTTTTCTAAGACATTTTAATTTCTTTCTTCACTTCCAAGTTTAGATCATTGGCAGCTTTATCATTCTGTGCCTGCTGATGAAATAAGAATTAACACTATCTTTGGATGTGTGATGTTAAATTAATAATATTTCTAATATCTCTTGTAGGAAACAAAGTATCATGATCTGATCACCCACCTAATCGCTTCCTTCGCATTTGTCGTTTTGACTAGTAAACAAAACACTTTTTTGACTGTTTATCTTGTATTTCCTATAAATGAAAGAGTACCCTCAGTATTTTCTTTCCTCTTTGGTCAATAACAATAAGACACGCAAAGCCCAGCAGATAATCCAGGTGCATTTGTCTACATCCACACACACATTCTGCTCCAAAAATCCTGAAATCCATTTCCAAGCTTGTGCCTTGCAACTCTGTTCTGCTTGCAGAAAAACCTCTCATCTCTAGCTTCTAATAGTTTTCCACAGTTACGCGTGAACAAAAAGGCAACACATATAAAAATGAGAATATATGGTTTTTTAAATTGCATATATAGCATCATTGTGGTTTTTGTAGTGATAACCAGATGCTCTTTTCAGTCTTAAGTCCAGCTCTCCACAAATGCTAATAACGGGGCAAGTGAGAGAAGGATTGAAGCAGCCCATCACACTTGCTATTACTATCTGGAGAGTGCAAATTATGTTAAGAAAAGCAGCCACTAGAAAGGGACAAGCATTTATAGAGCTGAAGGCAAGAAAAATTCACCTGCTTCCCAACTCAGGAGGGAATGTCACTCTCATTCTTGTCTAATGTGAAACACCTGATAGGCTAATTTAGTTTACCAGCTCCCTACTTTTAGGAGACAGAAGAGGCTACAGAAATTCAGCATGGATTGCTGAAACAGAATGTTTTTTAGTTTTGGGTTTTTTGACAAGTTACTCAAAAGATTATAATTCCAAGATAACATACTAAACTGTTAAAAATGGAGCCTGTCCTGAATGTTATTGTCCAAACTGTGAACTAATGACTTCTCCTGTAGCTGTACGTACAACACAGCTCTACAAAGGACATCAGTTTGTCTGGCACTAATGAGAGGGGAACAAGAGCTTTGACTTTCCCTGGTAGCATTCCAATGTGCGAATGCACTGTCACTGGGCATCCTAGTAGGTACCTGTCTCTCTAATCAAGCCCTGCCATACCTTTGAGGTGATTATCATTGGCAAGTAACAGTTAAGTCATATTTAGCAAGACAGTTGCCTGATTTAAACGTGGTATGTGAGATTCTGTGTAGACATGCACTATGTATTTTCTCAGGACAGTGCAAGGCAAACAAAAAAATATTAAATAGACAGCATTTTTTTATCATTATTAAAGATTTAAATTCATTGTTGGGTAATGTGATATGGCAATGTCATGGTGCATACCATGCTTCAATCAAAAAAACTCCAAACCACTCTAAAGTACAGAGGATTGCAGAGCATCTCAAATTACTATTCCATGACTGTTAGTGCATCATGTTATAACAGAATACACAGGTTAGGCAAGAGAATGCTATTTTCAGCAGGCTTTATCAAAAGTCATAAAGCCTTATTTCAACAAGTAACATCATCTGTCAGTGTAAGAAAGAGAATGAATTATAATCTTTGTTTAAAAACTGCCAAAGCGTGTTTCAACATTCATCAGCTCACTTCATTCTCATTAGCAAAATTTAAATATCCAATTTAGCAACCTTTCACTTTTCCTTTTTAGATGATAGTGTGTTGCTAAACTCATTTTATAGAGAATAATTGGTAATAATACTTTCCTTCTTTCTGTGAAATCCTGAGATGATTCATGAAATAATTTCCATTTCATCTGGAACATTTTCTCTTCTGCAGTACCTGTGGAATCAACCCAATTGTCTGTCTTTTTCAGAAATCGTTAGCTCTCTAGTGCAAACCAATTCTTAAGATGCTTTTATTACTTCTGAAAGCCCTACCTCTTAATGGATGGAAAGTAATTGAGCACAGATGCTATTTGTAATGAACAGACAATCCAAACTTCCAAACAATTGCACAGCATTGAGTTACTCTGAGTACACAAAAAAGCTTGTTATTGTTTTTCATTTTTATCCATTGGGCTTGAAAATTGCAGCCATATGAAAATGTTAGGCAATCCTATGGCTCGTAGGCCCCGTTCAGACTCCATATTACCTGTCTCAGAAAAGCAAAGAAAGCACTACATGTCACAGAACTACAAAGACTTTATGATCTTGATCTTACTTGTTTTGAAAAACCTCCTGCAGACTGAAGTGGGATTTGGAATAGACCTTTTGCGAGTTACAGAAACAAAATCCACTTTTCATATACTCATATGAGTTTTATAAATAGGAACTAATTAATATTTTGACATTTTAGAGTAGTAGTTGGTATTTAACAGAAATATTTCCATCCTATAGATGCCCTAGACTAAGGAAAATATCTTACAGTTGTTCAGTTCTGATATCCACACATCTTGGATTTTCTTGCAAGTCCTTAAAATACATAATATTAATGCATTTAATTCATTAATTAATCCCTTTCTTCCAGACACACTGAAATGAAAAACTAAATAGAAAAACAGGACTTGTTAAATGGCTAATTCTTGCTAAAATTATTATTACTAATCTACTTTTCTTGTTTTTTGGGTTTTTTTTTAATATTTTTCCATCTTAACTTGGATGAGTCTGAAGAATTTCATATGAACTATGAATACACATCCTAGGTGTTACAAATGTCATTGGCCTGACATCTGCAGATAAAAAGCATCTACACAAAACCAAAGGCTATTTGTTGTGGGTTTTTTTTTCAAGCCTCAAGTGTCATCCTCGGTGAATTAGGGATACAAGTCCCAACATTCAACTTCTCTGGCTGTCACTTGTCCACAGGACCCCACTCAAGCTACGTTAGTGCCTTGTATGTGCCTGTTATATGAAAAATCAAATATGGGGGGGAAAAAAAAAAAAGAAAAAAGAAGTTACATAGTAGTTTGTACGCAAGACAATGCCTGTCTATTCAGAACAAGATTTTTTAGCTGTTTTCTCTCTTATATTTCTCTTTTGAAAAACAAAAGAAGCAGCAAGTATTCGGCAAGGCTGTCTACAAATCACCACAGAGAAGTGTTGCAACATTCGCAATACACACCCTTTGCAGTTTTAAAGTCTTTTGCATATTTTACATACGTGAAAATGTATTTTTTAAACATAACCTTAGATTAAAAACTAGACAGTGCACTTAAGATAATTTTTGCAACTTTTCCCCTTATCCTTTTTCACTTGACAATGTGTCAGTCATATGATAGTATGGGAATGCTCCATGTCAGTCAAAAGTCTTGTTCCTCAGGGGACTGACATCACATCACTGGAAAGCAATCTATGTGGTCAGTGAAGGATCTTCTCAAGGGTTTTTTCAGTGAATTATGTCAGAGCTGTGTATGCAAAACTGTCTATTAATGTAGACATTTATATTTGGGAAAAAAAAAACCACAACAAAAAAAAAAAACCAAACACAACAAAATATTATCTGCATTACTTCCTGCTGTAGTATTGTGCAATAACTTTTTAACAAAGCACACAACAAACCCCTGCTTTAGGCTTGGAGTTTATCATGCAAAAGCTTAATATTTACATACAGTGGTGTACACATTCCTGAATGGGGATTTATTTTCCTCCAAGTTCATTTTCAAACATCATACTTGGATTAATATGTTAGGTCTGATTTTATTCCAGCTAAGTCTAAGCATGTAACTGATATTTCAGAATCCAGGAGCGTTAGTTCCTCCCCAGTCAATTTACCAGGGCAATGCCCAGAGGGTACTAGAGATGCTAAGAGGGTTCAGTCATTTCTGGAAGTAACTATTATTCTTTATAAACACCCTGAAGTTAACCAGAGCGATTATGGCCTTTTGACAGGCAATCACATGAATTTCAGCACCATCATTTAAGGTATGTTCCTTCTGTCATTTCCAAATGTTCTTAGGTAAAGTGCCAATGCTTTATTGCCATGAAATGTATGTACTGCCACATTTTTCAGAAGCATAGGGATGCTGTTCAGTGGGCCATAGACATTTGTGGTCAGATTTTTGAAGGCACAGATACACGTTTGAGTTTTAAGACATCCTTAGGCCCTTATGCAGCAGAGGCTCAGGCACCTCTTTGCATCTGTAAACAGAATTAGAAATGCTGCAGAAAGCTTAAAGCAGAATCATTAACAGCAACACTGTAAGCACTGTATAAAGGTTAAGATTTTCACCCATATAGCAAGAACAGCTCAAAGAAATGGAAGTGCAAAAAGTGTAATAGAAAGGGCTCTGGATCTTAATGTGTGTTTTTGTCACAGGAGAGTTAACATCTAATCAGTTATTTAAATTAAAATGTCTAAGCATCAAAAATAACTAAATGCCTTAAGCAAGGGCATTTAGCCAGAAAATGCTAAAATACACATCAAAGACTATTTCTAGCAGAAGAGTATGAACTCAAGGGTCTAAAGGTGAAAAAAAAGCTCTGAGCATTTTACCTTTTAAAGCTTAAACATGTAGAGTAGTTGATACATATCATGTTAAAGACGTATAAGGTAGGCTCTTACCAGTAACAGAGAAATGATGGATACAGGTACAGGAGATTCTGGTATTTTGTGATTAGACTAGAAGAAGGAAGCAATATGTGGATGAAGCAGGAAGCATTGATGAATGCTGTAACAACTCACTAAGTAGGTCCTGTCTTTGTTCCTGTAAAACTGACACACCAAAAGCAAAAATACTCTGCTATTAAGCAAAATTATTATGAGAAAAAAAATCAGCTGGAAATTTTTATCTTAGGCCCTAACACAGTACCAGTGTTCAAGAATTCCTGGATGTATATTCAACTCTTCTAAAGAAGGGTTGGGGATATAGTATGAAGGTCAGGAATCATATGCAGAATTAGGTTTAGCTAAAACACCTGAAATCAGAATTAGTTATTACCTCAAAGAAAAAGAAACTAATTGAGGTAAACAGACAACTTTGTTTTACCTGCACAATTTTAAGGCTACAAGTATACTAGCAAGCTCAGCTAGAGAAGAATTGAAGAACACACAGTGCTGTAAAGAAAGTGCTGTTATTACCACAAGGCTGCTATACAGAATATTGTTAATATCTGGGATTTTTCATATAGCCAGGGAAAATATGCCTATCCAGCCTGTTGAAATGAGGGCTGACAATACTCTCATTGCAACCAGAAGTGGTGCTGAATATTTGCCATCATGAGAGAAGGTACTGCAAAACTGAAGGCAGCTAGGACTCAGTGTCAAAAAAGTGGGTGCTTCTTTGAGACTAAAGCATAGACATAGGCTGCAGGACCAAGGAAAAGATGAAAATTTTTCTGTGAGGGAAAAGCTCATAACATCTGAATAAATCTGTCCTGTAGAACACAATTTGGCATATACAAATCTGGACAAAGAGTGAATCTTTTCTTGTTCATCCTATGTAGCTGGAGCAATTTTGTAGTATAATATGAAAAATAGCAAAAAAATGGTTAGTTGGGTACATTTTCATCTTTCTAGCTAGTGCTTTTCCTAGCTGCAGTAAAACTAAAAAAAACCCACCAAAACTAAACAAAACCAAAACCCAACCAACTTCAAACAATCGTTTTTAGGTGTGAAATCCCTTTTTACCGGCTTGACATATCACATATGACTGGTACGATTCAGCTATGAAGTCAGCCAAAGCAGCCGGTTGTGCACAGTGCTCAGTTTTGCCTGAAACTCAAATGATTAAGTCATAGTAAAAGTAGGCAGCACTGTGCTAGTACAGATTGGCTCTATTCACCTAAACCAAGCTAATCCTGTGCTCATCTTAGATTGCATTATTCACAGAAGATCATAACGAGACACATGTAAAAAATTCCTCTGTTAGGGCTACACAGCCTTGTAACATGTCTCTAGGACAGCAACGTGTACTGTATGTACTGGGGCAAGGTCAGGCGTACAGAATTAGGGTTATCAAATGAACATAGGCTGTGGGGCACAGAAGTCATCTTTCACTCACAAAACAAGATAGGCTATCTGCAGTTCAATTACCTGGCATTTTTTGTGTGTGTGAAAACCGTGGTTGATAAGAGCAGACCTGAAAAAAGCAGCAAAGAGATATGAGCAGTGTTATATATGGCAGAAAAAGCTTATAAGCCTGGTGACCCTTCTTGCTCCTGAATGCCTGAATTCTGCCATGACACAGACTCTGTGTGTCCGTATTAATGGCAAATGTTCTTAGTAGAGCAGCTGCTTGTTCAGAAGTGTTAGAAGGACACAGAAACATCTTGACAACCAATGCTACAGCCAACAGAGAGCTCAGATAAACCTTTCCTAAACAGGCTCTTCTGGATGTCCAGACACAGGCACTGCTCCTGGTCCCCTGAAACAAGAATGGAACAAAACATTATCAGACATCCCCAATCACAAGGTCCAGTTCCTAGATATTTTTTTTAAGAGGGAGGTGAAGAAGTTGATAAAAAGCAATTTGGACAAAGCAATTTATTTTTAGGTGCGATTTAACTCCATAAGCTCTGATAAAAGCAGACCTTCACCACCTTTGGATGGAAAGGAAGACAAGAACTCATTCAGATTTAACCTAAGCCAGGATGGTGAGAGAATTGTAAGACAAGCTTTTCAAAATTAGTCTGTGCATATCACTCCAAAGAATGAGTTAAGCCAAAAGGACCTGACATGTATCAGACATTTCAAGAGCTCCCCACCCTCCAGGAGACCACATGTCATTCTGGAGCAATCCAGATCCTTGTTATTCAAAGGGCATGACAGTAATGTTCAAACTGTAATGAAACAATCAGGACAAAGTTTGCTTATGAAGTGACATGGAGTGCAAGAGTCCATTGCTTTTCCTAACCGTTTTCTGAAGGAAAAGAGGCCGATTTCATCCTTCTGGGGACAGCAGACACTGGGACAGTCTATAGAGCTGAGAGACTGAAAGGTAGGGTAAGAAAGAGCCACTTTTCCCATCTGAGATAAAAAAATAAAGAGATTCTCATAGCTTTAAAATGTATCTTTTTGTTCATAAACCAGGAATAATAAAGAGATCAATACAGAGGCAGCCAGTTGCCCAAAAAGATAAGGGATAGAGCTATGTTCTTCCCTGTTTCTTGTTTCCTGTCTATTCTATGGAACTTTCTTTTCCCTTCATCCTCTTTGTCGTATGATTAATATAAAGCTGCATGTTTCCTGTAGTAACTAAGTAGATTAGTTTCTGGTGAACAGAACAGCTGCTTTAAAAAGGTCCTGTATCAATTCTGACAATAGGAGTTAGACACCCAAGTAACTTACCAGTCTCTGTTGAAAATTTCACCCTTAGCCTACCACATGCTTCTCTTCTCCATCTGCAGACTGGAGATAAGAGCTTTTGAATGTGGCTGCTTCTATCTTCTTGGGAATAAGAGTTAGAGGAAAAAAAAGACACAGTGGCAGTGAGCACTCAAGCTGGCATGAAGGCAGTGCTGCACTGATAGTATCCTGTTTCGTACACAGTGCAAAAATGTTATTACTCATCTTATCAATTCAAGTACACCGATTCTCACCAATGTAGTATTTGACCTCCTGTGGTTTGTTTGATTCAGACCTTATGAAAATGTCTCTATATAAAATCATATAAAATAGCTAGGGTACATTCCCTGCTCCCAGACTTTCTGTACACCATAATGGAATAGAATGCATGTCTTTATGAGGATTTACTTAATGGAATATATTCTACAGGATCACTTATAAGACAGTCTGAACAAGAGATGATCTCTAAGTTCAGTTCCCTGCTAAGCAGAGCTGATACTGACTGCTATGTTTACCTTTCAAAATGCCTCTATCCAAGCAAAGGAAAACAAAAGCAGCAGGCAATAAGATAGCTAAGGTCTTATGTTGAATCTGAAAGCAAGGAACAAGTGTTTTTCCAATTAAATCATTTAGCTTTAATTTGGGATAAACTACTTTAAAGAGAAAAAAATAATTAGAACTTATGAGCACTTTTTTCTAATCAGTTGTGGTTATTCCAAGCCATGCTGAAAGTTTTATTTGGTCTGCTTCTGTCAAAAACCAGTGAAGACTGATGCTCAGAAGGTTTCGGATGAAACCCCTACAATACCAGAATTGTGAGGTGAGCCTTGTGGTCTTAAACTGATGCACAGGTAAAACATTTAACTGTGAAATCTGAAAATACATGTTGGTAAGTGTTGTATAAATTTCAAGTTGTATTCATTAATCCTTTATTGCTAAACAAAAAATAATTTAAAATTTATTTTTTATTAACATTAAATTATGTAATTTTTTAATGTGCTTTGTGCAGCAACAAAAGATAAGTTAACAATGCCATGGTGTTTAATTCCTAACACATTCCTACAGAATGAGAACCCCTACAGGAAGAGTGAGGATTCAGCACCTATTTTTTTCCTTCATTTGTCACCATCTCAGGTAGAAGTTCTGTCCCTGAGTGATCTAGTACTTTCTGTACTTTGTCATTGCGCCAGTGGGGAAACCAAATGTTTATGATTTAGACCAGACTTTTTGAATACTTGTCTAAAATGCACACAATCAGAAGGTGTATTGCCATATCCTTTGTGCAGACAGGACCATGGTGTTCCCTCAGAATCTGCCCCTTCATCTTGACCTCGTTACCTTGCCTTGGAGGAGGCAATTCCATCACTTACAGATCACTTTTCATATGAGATTTTATAAGTATGATGAGGGCATCAGTTGCAACTAGCACCAGAATCACCGAATCACCAAATCCTAGGGGTTGGAAAGGACCTCAAAAGGTCATCTAGTCCAACCCCCCTGCCAGAGCAGGGTCACCTAGAGTACATCACACAGGAACTCATCCAGGCGGGTTTTGAATGTCTCCAGTGAAGGAGACTCCACAACCTCTCTGGGCAGCCTGTTCTAGTGCTCTGTCACTCTCAAGGTAAATGATACTTCTCAAATATTTGCACGCTGTTCAGCCACATAATTTTGTCAATTTTTCTGGTAATGTCATGAGGCACGAGCACTGCAGGGAAGCCCTGCTGTCCTGTACTGATCAATCAAATCAGAAGCAGTAAGACTCTCAAGAGTTGGAGGGCCTGGAAGACAGTGCAGGCAGAGGCGTAATAATCTGCTGATGAGCAGAGCAAGGAGAAATGCAGGGAACAACAAAAAAAACCCAAAACCAACTCTTTGAAGCTGTAGGAGCAGAGCAGCAGACTCACTAATGGGAGTTTGTTTGTTCCCTGTTTCTAAGCAAGAAAGAAGAGATGGTAATTAAGATCTGGCAACATTTTTAAGCTCAGACTTCCATGCTGAGCATACTGTAAGTGTTCATAGTTACAGTTAGTGTGTTCTGGAATTTTAAAACTCAAGTGTACAAATACCATTGATGCAAACCACACTTGAACTGTTAATCTGGGTAAGACATACACTTGTTACATTCCTTCTCCTATTGCCTAACATTCTGAACTGTGTTTTCTGTAGATTTTTTGCACTCCCTGAAATTCAGTGAAGAATCAGAATTTATGCTCCAGTGTCATTCCCTAGAGACAATAAATGTCCAAAGATTCATTAAATGACATATATATGGATACAAGAGTAATACTTATCTGTGAATGATAGGAAGCAATGCTGTTCAGAAAGGGTATTCAAAGCTTCTACTATGGGAGAATACAAATGGTTAATTAATCATAGCAATGCCATGTTGCATCTGTGAAGCCCCTCTGTATCTTTGTAGCAATGAAGTTTGCACAGCTGGCAAATTTTAAAAAAGCAATTACAAGAACCATTTTGAAAGTCTGGGTACTCTAAACAGTATTAAAGAATAAATATTAATTATAACAAGTATCATTCAAATGTCTTATAGGACTCTGAGGTACTAATGAACTGTTAAGAGAAATAATCAGGTTTACAAATTAAACTACTGGATTATACATTAGGCAAACTTCAGTTTGTTGGAGCTTTCTGTGTAATGAGGTTATTTGCCTCTTGATACAATAAATCTAATTTTGCATGTTTATTATGACATCTTATTAAACTGCTTTATAGGAGGAACATTAGAGAGGCATTTTGGAACTTCTCAATGTCCAAGCTAATTTAGAAAAGAATATCAAGTGCTCCTCTATGATATTATTTTTCATTCATTTGCCAGCAAAAATTAAAAAATCATTAAAAAAAATAAAAATGTTAGTTTCTGCTTTGGCTATGATATGAGTATGTACATACTCACATTGAGCTTTAAAGCCTGAATTTTTTGTTGTCAATAGTTTGGAGGTTTTTTAATTTAAAATCTGAAGTCTCTAGTATTAGCAAGTCACAAAGTAGTTGTGATCACATGTTCTTCTTTTCTGCTTGTGCTTCTGGCTATGCTACCCAGACAGGCTGTTTCACTATTTTGGGACACTTGAATTTAAACTGCAATGAAAATGATAAATGAAAAGCAAGGAGTGAGAACAGGGGGACCAGGTAGTTTAGAAGAGGGAAGGAAAAAGGAAAATAAAGTTTCTGTGTACACACCAGGTAGGGACAATCCATGTGTTTCTGTTGAACAAAACAAATGAAGGCTGAAAAGCATAGAGATGTGTGTTTTTTAAACCAGTAGTAAATACACATAATCTGACATGTCAAACTTGCATTATGAACTAAGACTGAAAAACAATGGAAAAGAAATGAACAACCAACCAAAAAAACCAAAACATATTTTCCAATTAAAAATGCAAAAAGCTAATCTCAATATATAATCAACTGAACACACACAGAAAGTCTTCCATCCTTAACTAGATTCCTGTATTTCCATTGATTGGCTTAGCTTCCAGGCAGTATATGAAATATCTCATACAATTCTCTTCTGTCTCCAAGAAAAATACTCTATTAGAGACATATCAAAGTACTAACAGAAATTTTGTTCTCATTTTCTAGTAACGATTTCTCCTGATTTGTGTTGCAGATGACACAAGCCTCGACATCTTTAGGAACCACACAGAAAGTTCAGTGTTAAATAAACATTATAAAATGGTTAGTCTGTTTGACTAACTCAGAATAAGTTACATGTATCTGTAATTAGTCACTTGATGTGTTTGTTCTCTTTAGTTTTCATCCTTTAGAAAAAGTGCTCCATGGGCAATTTTCAATTTTTCCATAAGAAATTTTGCTACATGCATAAAGCAATTTCCAGTAATTGTCACAACTGTAGCAGCAATGTTCAAGTTTTACTTTTCATTAACTAAAGCTTAAGAGAAAGCAATGCATTTTTTTTAAGTTTAAAATTTATGACTAAACTGCAACACTACAGATGAAATGTTGGTTTTACTGCTCATATTACAAACACTTTCAAATACACATACTGGCATGTGCATAAAACCACATAATGCTGCACAAGCCCTGATTCTTTTTCATCAAGTGGGCTTCAGAACCCACTTGAAAGCAAAAAGACTAAATGAAAGATGATCAAAAGGTTAACTTGTGAAAAAAATATACAAATTCTAGTATAAATACAATTGTATATATGACTTTATTTTATTTGAGCATCCAAACCAGAAAAAAAAT
This sequence comes from Aegotheles bennettii, assembly GCA_013398125.1. Lineage (NCBI taxonomy): Eukaryota > Metazoa > Chordata > Aves > Caprimulgiformes > Aegothelidae > Aegotheles > Aegotheles bennettii. The sequence continues at coordinate 169,470 of VZRW01003874.1, read as the reverse complement.
TGAATATGCTTTCTAGTGGCATGAATTTAGCTAAAATCCCTGTGCAAAAGAAAACATCTCTATTGATATGCAGAACTCAAGCCTGTGGTTCATTTTCTTTGTTCCCAGTGGCTTTAATAGAAGGCAAATTTTCTTGTATCCCCTCGTGGAATTTAAACTGCCATAGAAAGTTAAATGCTACTGAAAACAGAGCATTCAGTGGCAGTACTTAAAGCATAAATGATAATTGTTACCATGCAACTACCTAAGATGGCTCACAGCCCAAGCAGCAAAATAACTGTTGCAGTAATAAATACCCTCTTTTCACAGAATCACAGAATTCTAGGGGTTGGAAGGGACCTCGAAGGATCATCTAGTCCAACCCCCCTGCCGGAGCAGGTTCACCTACAGTACATCACACAGGAACACATCCAGGCGGGTTTTGAATGTCTCCAGGGAAGGAGACTCCACAACCTCTCTGGGCAGCCTGTTCCAGTGCTCTGTCACTCTCACAGTGAAAAAGTTTCTCCTTATATTCACATGGAACCTCCTATGCTCCAGTTTGCATCCATTGCCCCTTGTCCTATCGTTGGTCGTCACTGTAAAAAGCTTGGCTCCATCATCCTTGACACTCAGCCTTTACATATTTGTAAACATGGATGAGGTCACCCCTCAGTCTCCTTTTCTCCAAGCTAAAGAGACCCAGCTCCCTCAGCCTTTCCTCATAAGGGAGATGTTCCACTCCCTTAATCATCTTAGTGGCTCTGCGCTGGACTCTCTCAAGCAGTTCCATGTCCTTCTTGAACTGTGGGGCCCAGAACTGGACACAATACTCCAGATGTGGCCTCACCAAGGCAGAATAGAGGGGGAGGAGAACCTCTCTTGACCTACTAACCACCCCCTTTCTAATGCACCCCAGGATGCCATTGGCCTTCTTGGCCACAAGGGCACATTGCTGGCTCATGGTCATCCTCCTGTCCACCAGGACCCCCAGGTCCCTTTCTCCTACACTGCTCTCCAGCAGGTCAGCCCCCAGCCTGTACTGGTGCATGGGGTTGTTCTTCCCCAGATGCAAAACTCTGCACTTGCTCTTGTTGAATTTCATTAAGTTTCTCCCTGCCCAACTCTCCAGCCTATCAAGGTCTCGTTGAATGGCAGCACAACCTTCTGGTGTGTCAGCCACTCCTCCCAGTTTAGTGTCATCAGCAAACTTGCTGAGGATACATTCTGTACCCTCATCCAGGTCGTTGATGAAGATATTGAACAACACCGGTCCCAGTACCGACCCCTGAGGGACTCCACTAGTTACTGACCTCCAACTAGATTCTGTCCCATTGACTACGACTCTCTGACTTCTTCCCTTTAACCAGTTCTAGATCCACCTCACTGCCTGATCATCAAACCCATACTTTATCAGCTTATCTGATACCCAGATGCCGGTGAGCTGTGGAGCAGCCAACTAGACATAGCAGCCCCGGCTGTCAGCAACCCACCAGCTCCCAGCTCCCTTCCCGTGGAGCAGAGGCAGCCCTACGCATCCTGAGCACAGGGCGAGGTGCGGGAAGCCTGGCCAGACCTGCCACCTTCAGAGTTTTAATGCATTGGGATGTGCTTGGAGCTCATTCTTCTCCAGCTCTGGGCCATTTCTTTCCGGTTTTCTCCCTATCCATCTCCCCTAAAACACGGTTTAACAACTCTGCTGCAAAACATGAACATATGGAAGCACCATTTTTCCCCCTACTTCTCATGCCGTTTCTGATAGAGTAAAGAAATTGCTTGATATTAAGATCCATTTCTCTTTCAGCTCAGACTCATTAAAGCAGAGTGATTGTGCAGAGCTGCTGGAAACAAAGGATGTTGCTTCCTCACTGGCATTTGGCCTGGCCAACTCTCTCTGTGCTGAAGATAAACCACAAATGAGTACCAGCCATCAGACCTGATCAGACTGCTTTAACTCCCCTTTTTTCCTAAGGAGGACTTCTTCAGCATTCACAAGCTTGAAGACATGCATTCTGTATCCCACAAGCATTTGGCCATTTATAAAGCATTTTGCAAGGTGCCAAACTATCACTTACTTATGAAGTAAATAACTTCTAGAAACCTCAGTAAATCCAACTTCTTTCTTTAGCCCCAGCTTCTCAGCTGTACCCCTCAAAGTGAACTTTGGAGATTTCTAAGCATCTCTTCTTAGTCTCTAGCCTGCACTGGCAATACAATGGGGAGGGGATACTGTCCTAAAATATTCTCTTAAATAGCAGAAAAAGAAATGGGTTTCAGATGAGAATGAGAAAAGCTGCAGAGCTCCTGGTTATTTGACATTCCTACTGTCAGATCCTTGAGTTTTTTTCCTTACAATTTGATTTATTCATTCTATTTCTTAGTGTCATGTTTCTACAAGCCTCATTACGTGCCTATGGAAAAAACACTGCAGATGAATTTTTGTTGTCTGAGAAATGAGTATGCTCCCCATACTAAGTGGTTCAAGGTTTGTTACGTAGTGAAGTTATTATGTAAAAAAACCTCTCTTACAGGCGACTCCAGCTTTTCGGCACCAGGCACTGGAACTAATGAAGGATTCTACATAATGATACAGAGTCTGTGCATCCTTTTGGCAAAATATAAATAAGTAAAAAAAATATATAAGGAAATTCTTATTGGAAATTGAAATGTATGAAAGAAATAGAATTATTTGACCTTTGAGTTTCTTATCTTTCTTTTTCTCCTCAAAGGACTGCCTTGAAAATAAAATCTTTAATGCTGGCTGAAGTAAGGATGTTATAATTTTATAATCCAGAGTGCTCTTGTGTATTTGTTTTGAAGTGCTTTTGAAGCCCACACCTAAGGTGAAGTTTATGCTATAGAACTTAATTTTCCATGTCATATTTCACAGATACCTTCTCAGATTCTTGGAAATCATTTTTTTTTAGGTGTATGAGAAAACCAATAAAATTAGTTCCTTCATTTTACTAGTTCCAAACTGCAAGCTGAGCACAGGATGCATCATACATATCTCTATACACTCATAGATTCATGAAGATCTGTTTCTATCTCTGCCATGCCTTAACACATGGGTAAATCTAAGCATGTTATCTAGTGGCCATTCTAAAACAATTCCCACTTTGGGTTTATATGTATTAGGAAGAGATTCAAAATCTCTGTCTCATGAGCAAAACTAGAAATCCCTCTAACGTGCTGCTCAGCTGACCCTAGTCTGCTTCATCGGTACTGAGGGAGGAGGGAGGACTGAGTCCTGTTCTTAACATGCTTTTTCTTTCGTGTTATACCTGCTGGTTATTTGAAGAAGTCCTGGACTTTTTGGTGCCTACTCAGCTATACCACAACCCATCCTGTAGTAACAGAGACAATTGACTCTTTCGGTTAAATGCTTGGTCAGAGTAAAACATGGATATAATATGTCCTTAAAACATATCTGTGCCTAAAAATGAACAGTATAAAAGTTACCAACACTCCTAATCAATCCTGATGTTAAACTCTGGTTTTATATGCATATCGAAGTAAATACATATGCATAGCAAAAAAGTATATTTGAGGATTTTAAACATTATCCTGTTTCATAAAACTTAAGTTCATACTGCAACAAGCTATTGCTGGGTTTTTTCTGCCTTCACTTAGTGAGTACATATTTTATTAAAATGTTCTTTTTTCCACATTTTTACATTCTGGGGATATGAACTTGGTTATGTTTAAGTATGAAGTTCTGGCAGGTAAAGTCTTTTATTTTGAAGCACCATATGAAATCTCCTTAGCTACAAGGAGAAAATATTCTGTACTCTTGCACTATAAAAATAACTCCACATTTGAGTTTTGTGAAGCATTAGCAGAGCTGAAATTAGTCAAAATCCTGTATTCAGTATTCCCCTTAACCTTTTTGAATCAGAGAGAATGAAAGAGAGAGATACCCAGAAGGGCAAACAAGTACATGAGAAATCTGTGCTAGAAATCTGTCACTAGGACTGCAGGCTTTGCTACAAACTGCACAGCAGTCAGCAGCGTGGGCAGCCAAAAGAGCAAGCAAGGTCGTTCAAGAAGCTGCCACCACAGACCTAAAAGCTACTAGAAAAATATGGGAATTGTAGCAAGTACATTTAAATAACACAGAGTTCATGGTATACATCGTTACAAAGCACCAGGATTGCCACTCCATCATCACTTGGTTTAGTCACTACCAAAGAGAGTTCAGGAGATCTGTGTATTTGCTTCTTCACAGATGGAACAGAAGCTGCTCATTCGTTTAATGTTAGAATGCTGAGTTGTATTTTACATTAAGTTACACAGAGTCAGGAGGCCATAATCTTAGCCACAAAACCAACAAAATAAGAGAGTTATTTCTCATGGCATCCTTACCTCTCAAATAAAAGCAACACAGCCTTTGAGAGTGAGGCACATGAAAATACAATACATGGGTCTGGGGTTGAGAGAAAATAAACAAATGCATCCTCCAAAGAGAAATAGAAGAATGTGGGGCATTGTGACAAAGTTCTTTGTTTGCAGTCCTATACATACACTGTAGACAAGAGTAAAGGGCATGTGTATGATTTATTTTTTCTTCATGGCATAAATCCAGGAGTACCAACAGAGCTGGGAACTCTCCCAGTCACAGGAGATGAATGTAAGCAATTCAGCACACATGCTTTCAAAAGGACTGTATATTCCCCTGCTCTGCCGGGGGAATTTGATCTTAAAATCATATGCAACTGCATCAGCAAGGAGCTCTTGCTGCTTATTGATGTTGTAGAGAAAATGAGGAAGAGATAAAATTATTTGCTAAGCATAATTTACCCAGATTAGTTTCCAAAGTTCAGTCTCAAAAGACACGTGACAAAGCTCCACAATTCAAAACTTTCCAGCATAGCAGAGAAAAAGCCACGGGGCTTTTTAAGTGATATAGGATCAGGTGAGTCCTAAACTGGGACTTAGCTTTATCTTTATGTAGCTGTAGTCAGGCGAAGCCTATTAATACTTTATGTCTATTATATCTGATTTTACTTTTAGATGATATGTGAAAAGCTGCAGTGAAGATGGGCAAACACAGGCCCATTGGCTCTTTAAAAAATAGGGGTATAGTGTTGAACGCTACTTTTGTCTTAGGAGAGGAAACACTCCAGAGATTATTGAAATTACCTGTTTAATCGTGGTGGGTTGACCCTGGTGGGACACTAGATGCTCACCCAGCCACTGTATCACTCCCCTCCTCAGCTGAGCAGGGAGAGAAAATATAACAAAAGGTTTGTGAGTCAAAATAAGAACTGAGAGAGATTACTCAACAATTACCGTCAAGGGCAAAACAGACTCACCTTGGGGAAAATTAATTTAATTTATTGCCAATCAGAATCAAAGTAGGATAATGAGGAATAAAAACTAAATCTTAAAACACCTTCCTCCACCCCTCCCTGCTTTCCAGGCTTCACTTTGCTCCTGATTTCTCTACCTCCTGCCCTTCAGCAGTACTGGGGATGGGGAATGGGAGTTGTGGTCAGTTCATCACACATTGTCTCTGCAGCTTCTTACTCCTCACACTCCTATCCTGCTTCAGCATGGTGTCCCTTTCATGGGGTGCAGTCCTTAAGGAACAGACTGCTCCAGTGTAGGTACCCCATGAGGCCACAAGTCCTGCCAGCAAACCTGCTCCAGCATGGGCTTCCCATGGGGTTACAGACTCCCTTGGGCACCCACCTGCTCCAGCATGGGGTCTCCCAAAGGCTGCAGGTGGATATCTGCTCCTCTGTGGACCTCCAGGGGCTGGATAGCCTGGCCCACCATGGTCTTCACCAGGGTCTGCAGGGGTGCTCCAGCAAAAAATCAACTGAAAATAAGTTGTTTTAAAAATTAATAGTCAGAAAATACATTCCACCAAATTGAGACAGGCAGCATATGTTCTCACTATATTACTTTCTTCCCCCCTTATTTTTATTCTGAGGTAGTTGTGCTACTGTAACTTCTTAGGAAGAAGACTGCTGTACACTTACTCAGCCCCTACTTCAAAGAGGATTACTTAACAGTAAAAGGTACCATATCTTCTTTATGAAAGGTGCTACACTGTCATCCAAAGGAAATGAAGTTGCAACTACAGGCAATTTTAATGTATAGCTCATTTTAGCTCAGGTTCTTGTCTGATTCCAGTGGAGCATCACTGATTTATAACTACTGAGCATCTGGCTTAAATTTTCCATGTTACTGAAGTTATATTTACAGCTCTTAAGGACAAAACCTGTATTTTCAATACTGAAAAAAACCCCACAGTCTGCTTGAACACTCCTTTTTAATTTTTTCCCCTCCCTTCATTCAAAACCAAAAAAAGAGTATCTAAGAATTAGGCTTTAGCCATAAATTAGGAGGAAATGGAGTAAAAAAAAAATCACAACTTGAAAAATATCATAGTTATCATAGGCCAAGGTAAATTATATTGTGCATAAAGTTTTGGGAAAAAAAAGGAACATCATGAGGAACATCAAATGGGAAGATTAGAAAAATGGACAGAAGCTGCAAGAAAAACTAATGTGTTAAAATTAATAGCTTTTAATGTTAAGACTTATAACCATGGCCTGGTCAGGACAATCAGTCTTTTCATGACCAATAATAATCAAGTACCAATTGTCTAGATTTCTTCGTAATGAAATAGGTGGGCAAGAGTTTAGACAGATATTACCTGAAGGGTTTGCTTGTTTTTCTTTCTCAGTTGTTGATAGCATTACAGAGATGACAGCTGCTGATAAACAAAACTCTGTAAAGTTGAATTAATAAAATTTTTGCAAATAACAGAAGGTTCCCACGCTACAAGGCTGAACAAAAGAAGAATTTCCAAAACAGAAACCCACGTTATTTTAATTTGTGTAATTTCAGTAAATAAATGTAATTATGCAGCATTTATGTTTTTTATTTTAATATTATGTTCTGGTAGTACTTTCATATTTTCTCTGTCAAATATGCATACTTCCTTCAATTAATATATCTATTTTAATTTACTGATATTAAATTACTGTGTATACTTCAGTTAATTTACCTATTTTTACTTTGCTATGAACTGACATTAATTCAGTTCATGATGTACATTTCAGAAAGTCTTTATTGAAAATGTGACATCATGGGTTTAGTCTAGAAATGCAAAAAAATCAGAGGGGAAGAAATTGAGTTGGAAGGGAGATGGGGTTTTCTCTCTGTTTTTTTCTGCTGAACTCAGAAAAAAAATTAATCTCTTTAATTCACATCATTTACTTTAAAAATAATAAAATAATTATGTGTCATCCTTAAAATATTCTTTTTGCTTTGCATTTTGTACATACTTCAGAATGCTTTCCATCTGACAAGTACTTCAGATGAGTTACTTTAGTTAGTGAATTGTGATCTTGCAGTTTGCAATACCAGATTTGAGCTCTCACAAACATCTGTCTGCAAAGGGGAAAAAACCCCACTGTAATTACAGGATCAGGGGTTAAAATTTTACACCATTCAGATACATTTTCAGATATTGGCATACCAAATGGTCTTGGTATAACAAATCATGTTGCAATTCTGGAGTCACAGTTTCTTTGAGAGAGTACCTAAAAGCTTCTGCTATTTGCATAAGCCTTAGCAGTTGAGCTTAAATGGGGGATAGCTTTTTGAAAGGCACTATTAAACCAGGATACAATTTGAAGGCTATTGTGTCTTGTATTTTAGCTGAATATAACATAGTGTTGAGTTCATTATCTGAGAAGAATATTTGAAAACTTCTTCCTTTTTCTGCCTGTGACAAAGCAATCTCTTACTTCCTTATGCTTCCCAATCTTCTACGCTAATGATTAAAAAGCCAAATATTCTACTAAGGACAATTGATTCAGGCCTTTAGCATTTAATGCAATTATTTTTTCTTGAGATGCATAAGAAAACTCTAAAAAAGATTTCATTGCACCCATTTCGTTATATCCAGGATTAATTCTGAAGGCTAATTTTGACTCTAAACCAGAACTAAATGTATGTCAACTGGCAAAAATACACATTAGTTTCATATGAAAGCATATTTTGGAAATTATTTTTCCATATTAGCAGCTGTGTTAGCTGATATGATCTAGAAGATGGTAGTATGACCATGCATTTTGTTGTTTACTAGAAATATGATTAAGCCTAATAACAAATTCATAATGGGATGTAGCGCAAGCTGCTCGCCTAGGGCTCCTTGAAATTTTCCTCAATGCAGACAGTCATGGTATCAAGTGTCTGTGTATGATAGGTAGGCCAGCATCAAAAAGATGGTGGTTAATGGATTGAAGTGCAGCAGTCATCATCCTACCAATCCCAATGGAATGGAATGTACAACTACAGAAATCAATGATATGTTGCTTCAAGGAGCCCAAAAGTATCACCGGGAAAATATAAAGACAAAAGTGATGCATAAAATGATCTTAAAGTTTTTTTGTAATTTGGTGTTCAGAAAGAATCGGACAGATGCCTCTTTAAGGTTAGATGTCTTCATTTGTCCTTATATATTAATTTTTAAATAACGGCTTTAACCACAATGAGTATCACTCTCAGAAACCAGGAGATTCATAAGCATAGGAAGGTCAAGTCCAGTAATAAGAGATTACTGTGTGGTATGATAAGGCCGTCTGAGCATTTCTGATTTGTCTTACAGGAAAGCAACATTACTCCAGAATATCTTAGAAAATATAAGACTATCAGACTAACACTATCGGAGAACTAAGTGTTAAAACCAGGAAGAGAGCTGAGCTCTTCTCTTGACAAAAGCTCTCGCTCAGATTTTGCTCCACACTACAAGAAAGGGCAAAAATAACAGTAATTTCTTTGATTTAGCACAATAACATGTCCATTTTTAAATTTTGTCTTAGAAATGGATTATCTTTTTCCATGGAGTCACTAGCAGAGTCATTATTTCCCTTCAGCAGAGAAAAAAACATAGTGAGCAAGTGTACACAAAGTAGCTGTACACCAGTCATGGGCTGAAGTGGAAGAAAATAAAAATTATGCTTTTTAGAGCTGAGATAATTTAAGAGACACTCACAAAATGATGAACAGGCTTCAGAAGTTAGATTTGCTTTTAAAAACAGATAATTTCTTTCATGTGTTAGAGAACCTAACCTGGCGAATTTCAATCCCTTAAAGATCATAATACTATAACTATAACTAATGCTATAACCCTTATTAAAGTAAAGGGTTTTTCAATTATTAACACAACATTGATCACAATTCAAATTAATCTACTTCAGGGTTTTTTTCCATTGTCAGCTCATCAGGTTAGCTTAGAGATCAAACTTAGTGATCTATTAACCATCTATTTCTGTTACTTTATAGCTGAGGTAAACAAATAAGAATGAAATCCATGGCAGCTTATAAATTGAAAAAATACATATTCACAGCTTAGCTTTGACCATTTTAACTTTTAGGTCTATAGCTATAGCTGGGTTAAGAATCGTGGTGAGGAGGTGCTAAAATGTTGCACAAATTCTTAGTTGAAACAGTTAAGAATCTATCGTTTTTCTCTTTCTTTTGTGCACATCCCACAGAATGATGTATTAGGACTAAAGCTTAAATAATAACTAAATTTTGGATACTCACCTGTAATGTATCAGTTAACGTTCTGAAACACAGCATGTTAATATCCTGATACACCAGAAGGCTGCTCTGCCATTCAGCAGGACCTGAGCAGGCTGAAGCGTTGGGCAGAGATGAAATACATGAAGTTCAACAAAGGCAAGTGTAGAGTCCTACACATGGGGAGGAATAACCTCAGGCACCAGTACAGGTCAGGGGTTGACCTGCTGGACAGCAGCTCTGGGGAGAAGGACCTGGGAGTCCTGGTGGACAAGTTAACCATGAGCCAGCAATGTACCCTTGTGGCCAAGAAAGCCAATGGTTCCCTGGGGTGCATTAAGAAGAGTGTGGCCAGCAGGTCAAGGCAGGTCCTCCTCCCCCTCTACTCTGCCCTGGTGAGGCCACATCTGGAGTATTGTGTTCAATTCTGGGCTCCCAGTTCAAGAAAGACAAGGAACTACTGGAGAGTCCAGCAAAGAGCTACAAAGATGATGAGGAGACTGGAGCATCTCTCTTACAATGAAAAACAGAGTCCTGGGGCTGTTTAGCCTGAAGAAGACTGAGAAGGCATTTCATCAATGCTTATAGATATCTAAAGGGCGGGTGTCACAGAATCACAGAATTCTAGGGGTTGGAAGGGACCTCGAAAGATCATCTAGTCCAACCCCCTTGCCAGAGCAGGGTCACAGAGCAGTGTCAGGAGAATGGGGCCAGACTCTTTTCAGGGGTGACCAGTGACATGACAAGGGACAATGGGAATAAACACAGAAAGCTTCATCTAAACATGAGAAAAAACTTCTTTACCTTGAGGGTGACCAAGCACTGGGACAGGGTACCCAGAGGGGTTGTAGAGTCTCCTTCTCTGGAGACATTCAAAACCTGCCTGGACTTGATCCTATGCCACCTGCTCTGGGTGAACCTGCTTTAGCAGGGGGGGTTAGACTAGATGATCTCTAGAAGTGCCTGGGAAGATTAGGACAAAAGGAAAGCAACTTTTCAGAAGAGGAAGACAAACTGTCCTCGGAATTTAAAATCCAATATTCTGTTTCAGTATAATATTATACCATAAATATATATAAACAATATAAAATATATAAAAATAATATCAATATATATAAATAATATAAATTAGCCATGTAAGTCATACAATTTAACCCCTAAGGCTAAGGCTCATTAGTCCTACTTTGAAGAGTTACGCAACAAAGACACTAGGGACAAAATTATATATAGAGCTTGTATGAGCACAAATAGCTGTTTCAAAACTCATTTTAGCAGCCGAAAGGAAAATAAGGTGCAGATTTCTGCATGCCTCTAGCACTTCTATGAACAACTGTAGATTTAGTTTTAGCTATTTTTGCAATACTATCAGGAACATTAATAATAATAAAAGACTACTACATGTACTTACATCAGTTCTGTTGGCAACACAACTGAGAACAGATGTGGAAGTCGGACTCTGCCCCTGGATTTTAAGCCAAAATCACTGTGTAAGCTTCAGTGCACTAAGACTTTACCTATTCTGCATGGAAATCATACCAAAACCGAACCCCAAGGGGTCAAAATGTTCAGCTATGGTTCTTAACAGAATCTGAATATGCAAATTGCTTCCAAACTGTTTCAGGCTTGCCTTTTGAGGATGCTCAGCACACGTATATATTTATAGTTCCCTAGTTTTACAAACTTGCTTATTCTAGTGGAACATTAGGGAAAACAACAGTCTAATTTAACATCTCTGTTTATCAGACTTAGCTATGTTACAAGACCTTTCCAATTTCAGAGTGAAACAAACAAAACATAGGTGCCAGGTTCATTAGCATTTAATGAATAACAAATTAACTTGCCTCTGCTAGTAATCGGAACTTGTCTTACTCCTGAGTTTTTCAATTATATTATCTTCTTTCATGCAAATTGAAGGGCTACACAAGCACGACTAGATGCGGCAGCTACAAACATCAGGAAAAGAGCTCAACAAAATAAAGCACAGAACTCTTCTTTACTCAAGCGGAGCATGTATCAGTTCAGGTAACTGGCAGCTCCCTTCAGATTTTATCTATTGCAACTCAGACAGGAAATAGGTATTAAGTTTGTGTTTCTATGAAAATAAAGTATGACTTGTTCCTCCCTTCTTTCATTCTCTCTTCTTTCCCACTGCTTATGAACTCAGTTTCTTAAACTCATGCACTGTCTAGTTCCTCTGTTTCACTCACAGATCTACTAACTAGAGTACTTAAACATAGATCCCTCTGCTGATCTTAATTAATTCTCTTTTTATGACATTATTTGTGCAAAGATATTCAATATTTTTCTTGAATTCCAGTTATGGTTGCTTTTAGCCTCTTGGGCCCCTGTGTTTCTTGCCCTCAGCAATCTGCTACAAGGGGACAGAAAACTACACCATAGGAAACCTTTAAACTTAGGTATTTCCATTACAAAAATATTTTCATTGTATTTCTCTCTAAAGTCTTACCCTATCTGTTGGGAGTAATGGGAGTACATAAGTCTTACCATTGCATAATTTTTGCTATAATTTTTTTAAATTGTATTTTTATTATTAATGTCTAAAAAGAAAACAAAGGTTTTAAGTGTTTAAATGTGGTTTTCTGAAATGTTTCTTTGTTCTTAGGAAACCAGTTGTTGTTCTTTATATTTAATCCAAAAAGAAAAAAATTGCTTGATTTAACAATAAGCATTGCTTCAAAACAACAGTTTTTAAATGTTTTAATAGTATAATATTCATATAGATTTAATAGCATAATTTTTCAAAAAATAAGTTATCTAGTCAAAATTCCCTGCTGTTTTTCGAACTTGCAAGGGGTGGTAAAGAATCTCAGTGTTAATTTACATTGCTTGTAGATGGTGATGTTTGGCACCTTTGAAAATTAGAGTACTCAACAGCCTGAACCATTAAACATATAAAGGAGCCATGTACTGAACTGATGGGTCTTTTTGTCTTTGTATCTGTTTCTTAGACAATTATGCCTGCAGAGCTCATGGTACATTTTCTGAGGCAAGGCTTAATTGACAATGTTTAGCAGCTAGCACCTACACAGAATGGAGTTTATATACAATCAGAGAAGAATGGTCCAAAATAAAAGCTCTGAAACATACATCCTGGATCGCCTCATGACCCACAGTTTTTGTTTTTTTTAAAAAACAGGAGAGCTTATTATGTCACTCTCCTTGCTTTCATCCATTTTATTAATTTATGATTTATTTATCTACTTAAGGACTCAAGAAAGTATGAAGTTCAGATGGGGAATCAGACACAGAAATTCTCAGGATGACTTAGAAGATTGAGATTTCATTAACAAACTGGCACAATATATCACAAACCGACAATAGTTAAATGCAACCTTGAAGTTGCTCACTGCTCATTTTGAAGACCTTTATTCTATTTCTTCTAATTGTTTCAAAATTTATTTCCTTATTCATTCAATACTGATAAAAGGCCCTACAAAGCAACAGCAGTAATGCTTCTAAAATCCACACAGAGTTTCACATATAAACAGCTGGAAAATGGGCTAAATTGAGAATTGCATATGCACTCTGCAGGGACTGAAATTTTAAAGTGGCAACTGATGCTATTCAGGGAAAACAGGAAAATAGCAGTGAATAATGGAATTAGATGAGATACAGTCAAACATCTCCTTCAATTTCTATCTGTAAATCACTAAATATGTTTCTGGCAATAATAGCATAGGAAGTCATATGCTGTTTCAGTAATCCATTTGTATTTAATTAAACTTATAAAATATAAGCCCCAAGTTATAGTTTTTGCCTTTTTGATTCGAGCTATGGTTCATTTATTTTAATGCCTTTGGGAGTTTTGCCAGTTAATAATTGAAGAAGTCATTCTGTTATGAATTGCTTCTTGCTTTTCCATGCTATGTATTTATTTTGTTTACAGCGAAGAGAATTTCAGATTTCAAAAGGGCTTCCAGTAGGCACAGCCACTGCCAGCTCTATGTTTTAGCAGACAGTGAGGCTTGAAACTCATATTGTAAAACACAGAGGCAATTTTCAGATCACCGGAGTTGGGTACCTATCTTTGATTTGGTTGCTAAAATGTGGTTCTGCAAGTGATCTGTCATAACCTATCAATGTCTGCAGGAAAGTTCCTGCTAGCAAGGCCCCATCACTAAGAACTGCAACCAGCAAGCAAAGCCCAACCATACTCTACGGTCATAAAATCTTTTTTGTCCCCTGGAATTTCTAAAACAATGTGTTTCTAAAACATTACCCTTAATAGCAAGATGTAGTATAAGTAATGTTTTATTTGCTGTTTGTTTTGTTGGGGTTTTTTTCCCCAGACAAACAAAATCAATGTTCATTAGAACAAAATATCACGCTAAAAAAAAAAAAGAATCACAAATATTTTTTCAAGGACAGAACAGGGGGAAGAGGGGAAGAAAGAAACAGCCACTATTTCAAATTACTATGCCATGTCTGCTGATATATATCTTGTGAGAAATCCTATAGATACATTCTAAAACTGTAAGATAATGTAAGCTACCTCGTTTCCTTCATATGGAAAGAGAGATCATATCTGGAACTTCAGCAGCAAAGTCAACAGAGAATCTCAGGCCAATAAGCAAACTAGAGCTCTGATGGCCAGAGTTGAGGAGATCCAGGAGAACCGATGCTTTGTTCCTACATCTGTGTGCAAATGAATAACATGGAGCCAATTCAAACATTACAGAGTAGCTTTAAATCCTTTTACCATACCTGGCTCCAGTATTTGTGTAATCACAGTATTAACTTAAATGCCTTGTATCCAATCTAGTGGCATATATAAACACAGACGGTGTGATGCCAACTCATAATGTGCTTTATTGCTCAAAATGTTACAGACCAATTAAAATGCAGCTCTTACTCCAGCTTTGCAACCCATGGTATTTGCCTTTTTTTAGAGGTGACACTTTGGGATTTATCTAACACACTGTTGGAACAGTCACAGACAATCTGACTTTCTTGGAATATATTAGTTTACGCTGCTGCTATAAAGGATCCAAATTAAATTCCCCACAGGGATTTTTAACTGCCATACTAAGATGTACAAAGTAATTTTTATTTCTAACAACAGGGACTACAATAATGACTGTTGAATTTCATTTTGATAATGACAGATGTTACAAAGACAAAATAGGAATTCTTAATGAGATTTTGGATGCCATTATCCCAATTTCATATACTTACATATTTTCAAATTTCATAGTAGTAAAACTGTTTCCTTCATTATAAGATACTGCTTTTCTTATTATTTTAGATAAATTTTCTACATTGCATCAGATTCTCTCTATAAGTTTCTCTAATTCAGAGCCCTTTACTTGAAGCATTATAAAAGTCTTTAACTTCTTGCAGTAATCCTAATACGTGGAGAAGCAGATGAGTATAAGATCAGAAGAAGGGAATTTATACAAATCTCTGGTTTGGTACAATTTGTTCTCATGCTGTTGCATTTTTATGTGTGGTTATAGAAATGCAGTTGAATAAAATGACAAAGCATTCTATTTTGATACAATGGTGGATAAAAACTTCATTTTTTTGACTTAGAAGTGCAATTTCCTTTTTCGAGAAAGTGGAACACCTACATGGTATAGGAAGACAGATGACAAAGTTCTTAAAAGATGAATACTGAACAGACTGAATAAAATAATCAAATAAATAAATAAATCTAGATTCTATTTGGAAATATAACAATGGAGGATCTAGGTATCTAGGTTTTTTATTTATTTTTTACTATCAAATTCTTTTAAGACCTTATCCTTTACCTTTTACCCCTTCTTGCCCATTTCCATCTCTTTTACTAGAATTAAAATATTCTAGTTTACAAGGACTTTAAGAAACTCTGTTGTGTTACAGATTTTGAAAGTTACTGAAATTGGCAGCCTTTCCGAATGCTCCCAAAAGTATTTGCAAATTCACAAAGCAAATGCTGAATATTCTATGCGGTTTTAAATTGAAGTATATTCTTCAATTTCTACAGAATTTCATTTGCCAAATCCCACCCAAACTGTGATATCTCTATCTTCAGAACACAGCACGTGTCTAACTCCTGTCTGCCAAGAAAATAGCCGTGTCTGAGTTACCTCAGGGGCACAGATGTCACTCATCAGATGTGTTGAGTTGTATTCAGAAATAAACGTGAGAATGCTTACTCTTACATGCATATGGCTGACATAGAGACACAAGAAATTAACACTTCTAAATATCTTTATATATGTTTTGAACACAGAATTCACACCACCTCTCTTTGAGTTCATTAATCGCTATATGAATAATGCTATGTATCCTGCTTACCTCCAGAAAGACTAGCAGCAAAATATTCTTATAAGAAAAGT
This sequence comes from Aegotheles bennettii, assembly GCA_013398125.1. Taxonomy (NCBI): domain Eukaryota; kingdom Metazoa; phylum Chordata; class Aves; order Caprimulgiformes; family Aegothelidae; genus Aegotheles; species Aegotheles bennettii. The sequence goes on along the minus strand of VZRW01003874.1, from coordinate 153,604 downwards.
TGCTGATTTCTTTCCTTGTCCCCAAGTGGTATTTTCACTACACAGTAGCTACTGTATTCAATACAGAGATCAGGAGAAGAGATCACAAACTAATGGCAGCCATTTGAGTAGCCTCTGAATTATTAATAAATTAGATCTATGGAAGCCATTTAGAATGACTCATTAAGCTGATTAACTCCCTATTTTATGAATGGAAGGCAGGAACTAGTAAATAAATAATGATTATTAGAATGGTAGAGATTTTTTCGGAGCAATTGTCAAGCTAGAGAGAAAGCATTGCTTGAAAGTCTCAGGAAAGACGTTCAAAAACTGGTGTGACAGAAATTTAGCATGAGCTAGTAAAAAAAATAGATACTCTGATTACATAAAAAGTGTACATGACAATGTAGTAAATAAGGAACACTATCTAATTTGTACAGGCCTTAAAACACAGCAGCTGTAAATTAAAGCTACAGGTATATCACTAGCTCTGCTCAGGATTTAATACCAGTGCTTAGGCACAGTGGATTAAAGTGTAGCCCCTAGTAAATAAACCCACTGCATGCAAACAGAGAATTCCTGTTACTAGGGGATGCTTCACTTTGCATTTCATGATTTGTGTTTGCCTGTGTAGTTTCAGCATTATCTTACCATAGTGTTCATTACATTTTAATTGATTAAAGAAATAAACTTCACACACAAAAAAATCAAAATATATCTTTTCACACTTAATGAGATTTTCTAAACTACTTTCATCTCCTTTATCAATTTAAATGTGAACTGGCTGAAGAGGAATTAGCCATTTTATGGTGTACTGGAATTAAATTAATGATGATTATTTAGTGATGTAAAATTAATGCATTTTAATCAGCTATTATTAGTGCATCTATTTACATGCAATTATTTTCCTCAAGTATTAAATGCAGAATAAAGATGTAGCAGCTGAAAATTTTGCAAACAACGATAGTCTGTAGCACAGAAAATATTTTCTTCTAATTTTAGAAAACGTCATTACTATAGCACCTTGTTTTTTCTGTATACAAAAGATGAATATAGGAGAATCTAGAAAGAGAATATTAGTGATGTTTTGCAGCTCCATTCATATAGCAGCTTTTCACAGGATAACACAGATTTGCATAGTCCGTGAAAGCCCCTTAAAATCCTTCCAAAACCCAAACAGCATGCTGGGATTGCTATAAAATTTCTAGTAGATACCTAAAACCAGTGCTACTCTAATTACTTGAAACCAAAACAAAATCAAGCCTCGTATTAATTATGCTGTTAAACAGACTATAAATCATGAGCTCACATAGTAGGAAGAAGTATTCCTAACAACTTGGAAGACTTAGAAATTTTAATAATTAGCTATTCAACTATTATAAAATGAGTAAATAAATGTCATATAATTTTCTATAACTTTAGTGTGTATATATATGTAATTTATTATCCTCTTCTAATAAGCCAGTATAAATATTTACTATTTATTAGCCCCTTAATCCTTACAAGTTAATACAAAGTATTCCAAATTTTAAATATCTGTAAGTTTTTTCTAATTTCTGTTCAATCGCACAAAGAGCCTAGAGACCACCAAATGAAAGTAAGATCCCATTTGTTCATAAGGTAGGCTTTCAAAGGATAAGCTGTTGAAAGAAACCAATAAATTCCTCCGTAATTTTTTTCCTGAATACCATATAACCTGGAACAGAACTTCTGAATCTAAGTTTGTTAGATCTGTTTTTATAGAACCCATAAAAAGAATCCAGAATCTATAGCAGATGTAATCACAACTTCAGAATGCAAAAATACTTTTTAAAAAGCAAATTTTAGACTAGAAAAAACAAAGCTCATTAAAAGAGGCTATTCTGAGAAAAATCACAGGCTTGAATCAATCTGTTAGTTCACATGTTGTACTAGACAGTGCCATAAACAGGGCTATAGAAAAAAAACAACAAAAAAAAAACCAGTGAGAAAGCAGTAAATATCAGCAGTTTCAAAAAAAACCAAACAACAAAACAAAACACACCTCTACCAAGAAGTTGCTTTATGACTGTTCGTTACAATTCCTGCTGCCTTTACAACTTGAAGTATATACCTCCAAGTGCAACTGCGCTTGAAATTCAGGAAACAAATGCAGAACTGGGTATGTGCATTGCCTAAATATAGTTATTTAAAACTGCAGGGTACTTGCACTCCTGGAGTTCTCTCTATACCCAGATCAACCAGCCAGGCAGATCTGCTGGAGCAGGTCTCCCTCCAGGTTTCCTTGCAGCATGCCCAAGGAGGACACAACCCAGACTATGCCCTGAAACGCAGTCAGGACGTAATCAGGGTGCACATTAGATCTAGAGGATGCTAGAAATATCCACCAACTGCTGGGTGCTCGTTTATCTATGTACCTTGATGTAGCCAGTTGTATAAGTGTCCCACACAGTCAATAAAGAAAGGCAACTCTTAAATTTTTCTTCTCTATAATTTGTACAACAAATCTAAGACTAATTTAGGCTAATGCATATTTCTTCTGAACATGTGCTTATTTAAGAGAGAATTTTTTAATATTTCAATGTTCCATTCAGGTATTAAAAAAAATAAATCCAGTATTTCTACTTATGTATATATATTCAATCTATGAAGAAAGTTAAGAGCTCCAGTGGAGCCTGGGAAGTCTATTATATTGATACTACCTTGGCTAGTTTTTCAGATAAATCATCTTACCTCAGTTCTCTTAGCTACTAAGTGATAAAACTGATTTTCAAAGACAGGTTTGTTTTGGGTTTTTTTTCTCCTTAAAATAAATCCCCAATTCTATACTATTTGGATAAATAAAAAGTTGCACCTATTTTCAGTAGCGATTAATACAAGGAAAGTTTGTGTCTTGCAGAAGACCCGACTATGCAAACGTAATGGGTCCCCTCCAGCCTTATTTATGAATGAATCTTTGAATTATTACTTTTATTGTCCCTGGTGAGTGCTACTTTGCATTTCAGTTTGTTATTTATAGCACTGTGCCTCAAGGAGTAAGTACAAACAACATATGGAGGATCTACCAACTCATGCATAATACCTCAGCTTGACTTGTGCTTCTGTGGGGATTTACTCATACTGAATCACTTCATTATTGGGTTGGAACTCTCTGAAGGCAATCCTCACTTTTCAAACCATATGATCTTTATTTGAAAAGGCGGAAGAAAAAGAATGGAGCACAAGCTGCAATCATCTTGTTTAGTTGGTTAAAAAGATACACAGCACTAAATACTTTTTACTGCTATATTTATAAAGATTTTTTGGTATTATCTCAACTAGTTCAGAGAGTGTGAACTTAACATAGTTTTGGGAATGGTCTGCATTCCCTGATCAGGTGGTTTGCACTGATCTGATGGCACAAAGCAGATAAAGTCAGTCTTTTCAGGATTGCTTCTTCAGAAAAAAGGCCTAGGGGAAAAATCATGGAGTGGCTATTCCTGATTTTTCGTAATTTCTCTCACTATACTCACATAAATGCCAAGTTGTGTATAAAACTGCTATCTCAAAGGTGTGGGAAATATTTTGCACTTGCAACCTGTGCATGGAGCCTGCCTTGTTTAGGAAGGAAAGTTAAGGGGTGAGCGGGAAACAGGCGAGATGCATCTGAATGAGTGGGCCTGCTGAAACTCAGGGAAGTTCAGCTCTGCGCCCTCCAGGTGATAAACACCAAGTGCTTCTCCTGTGGGAAGCCTGGTGGCCAGTGTAGGATTAGGTCCTCTGCTTGGCTGTAGACACTGAGGCAGGACACCAAGATGAATTATTGCTGGTGGCTTCTGGGAAACAACACTGGTTAGGAACTGTTCAAGCCAGGAATCTCTTCTCTCATTCCCAATGAAAAAGAGTTAATACTCTCAGCTGAAAGCATGAAGTATGTTCTGTCCAGGAGAATACACTTTATTGTATCTTCCTTTAACAGCCAACGTTTGCCAAATTTTTCAAACATTAATTTTTTTTAATTAAAACATGGCCTTTTCTGAAAAGTAATTTCAGAAATGTATTAATTTCTCTTACTACAGTAATTTAAATATTTACTTGTTCTTCATTTGTAAATAAAAACTTTCAGAAACCACATCAAATTTCTGTTATTTTTGAACTAGAAAATGGAACCAACTTTGAAACTTTTCCCCCCTATTTTAAACAGATTAAGGATCACATTCTTTAATATTGTGATATTTTTCTGTCTCTGTCTTCCCGTAAAAAAGTAAGGTACGATCAGTACTAGATGCAATCTCAGTTGAAGGCTAATTTTTCCTCTGGGGTACCATAATTTCACTGTTGCTCATTTGTAAAATGGAAGAGGTACTCAGAAACTGTATAAGTGCAATGTACTTAACCTTCTGCTCTTTCCCTCCCTCTCTCTCCACCCACTCGAAACCTGATCATGGACAAACATTCAACATATTTTTGAACTACCACCATTTTTACTGAGGTCAGTGAAGCTTTTATTCATTCTTAGGAATAATATTTCACAATTTGTCAACCATTTTACTCACTTTAAGAAGGGAACTTTTATTTGTTCACTTAAGAAAAAACTCCAACAGATAAACAGCAGCACATTAACATCAATTATCTAAATACAACTGTGCTAACAAAGTGTTTGCCTAAGCTTAGACAATGCCCTGGTTTTGATAAAATGCATATTTGCATGTTCATCCTTATGTTTCACCATATGTCATTGCCTGCAATGATGTTGAGTAATACAGCTGTCGTATTAGTTGACATGGTTGCTGTTTTAATAGATTGAACAAATAGAATCTGATCTCCTTAAATTAAATGTGGGTATTTTTGCAATATGGTATTTTGCAGGGCTATATGCTGACTGCAAATCTAGTCACTATCATAAAATAAAATACTAGAGAGACTATTTATATAAACACAACTTAATATTGTCTCTGACAAATGAAGTGGAACACGTAAGGCAACTTTTGAATCAGATTTCAGTGTCTGGGGAGAACTTCTTTTGTAATTTGTTATATGGTTGTAAAAACAATGAATAATGCATTTTATGATTTGAAAACTCCATTTATTGAAATTCTAACTTTATGATGAATATATTTGAATAGTAAACATATACTGAAATATATGGAGTACCAAAATACAAGCTTTGTTTAAGAAATACAAAAATGCTCCTTTTGCGATACGAATGAACAACTTTGCAGTTAAAAAACGTTTATTTGTTTTCTTTATTAAATTGTAGAATTCATTGCCACAAGTTGTTTTGGATGCCAGAATTGTGAAGAAAATCCATCAGGGGCTATTAGCATACACAAACTAGTGCAAGAAATCTGAGTTGAGAGGATATATCAGATTAACTATCATTCTGACACTTACTCTCACATTATTTTCCTTCCCCAAGTATCAGTTACGGCCTAGTGCTGAAAAAGGTGCAGCTTATGATTAAGAGCCTCATCTTCCTCGGTGCCTCAATTTCTATTCTCTTAATAGTAATTGGCAAAAAAAAAAGACAGCTTCTACCTTTCAAATACAAAGGCAGCAAAAGCATTAGAGTTCCTCTTTGAGGCAAAAAGGCTTTGATAAAAGCTATCACTAGGGCATATTTTTAAGCATAAAGATCATCCTGTACTTTAAAATCAGATATTAATTTTTCTGTAGAGATTATTTAATAGAACAGGAAAGATGTGTCAGTGTTACTAAAAGCTTGCAGAGCTCACCTTGAACTATTTTTTACATACAGTAAATGCATTTGTCTGTACTAAACATAAATCTTGGTAGCAAGATTTGACAAGAGTGCTTATAAAGACATGCCTAAATTTCTACATTTCTTTGCAAATTACTTTTTCTCCAACACTGCTCAGATTTAAATCTCTGTATTATCTTCTATAATACATTTTTGTAATTTAAAAAATATTTGCTAAGGATGGTATTTATTTTTTACTATAAAAAACTTGTTGTTATATAAACATATCTGCAGTAAATTCTCTAATGAGAATATAATTTTTAAAAAATCAAAACTGCAAAGATAGGGGATTGGGAATTGTGGATTTAAAGCAGAATTTTCAAAGTTGATAAGCTATCTAAATGCCATTTAATTGTGCTCTTCCTTTTATAGATAAGATTAAGCTTGCAAATGGGAACTGCATCTTGGTTTTAGTATACAACCCTCATTCCATTCTTTGAAATACCATGAGTGTCAGGAAGAGTAGAAAAATATGGTACAGTCCTACCCTCCAACAGTGGTTCAAGTTTTCAAAGATAAATTTATCCTTTGTGAAACTCTTATGTCAACATTACAGAGTGAATAAGAGTTTAAACACCAGAAGGAATACGGTGTATCCTATCTAGCCATTAATAAGACATTAACTTAGAGAATTATTCTTTTTAACACTGAAGAAAGCATTTTGGTAGTAATTCTAAAGTCTGTCCTCATTTATCAGTCAAGATCTGACACTTCCAGGTTCCAGGTGGCAGGAAAATCAAGTCCCAAAGAAAAAAGAAAAAAATCCAACATTATGGAAGTTAACTGAAATATAAGTATGCTGTTTATTAATACAAGATGTATTGATTCAGACAGCTGGCCCGATAAATATAGGAAGGCAGAAATTTTTAAGCAAATATTTTCTAGAAACTTATTTCAAAAAATAGTATTAAATATCAGTTCAGGAATTGAAAGGAAATTGGCCAAATGGCAAGACTTTATTGATGACATTTTCTGTAAAGATTTTCTTTTGCACTCATAATCTAGAACAATTACACTGGGCTATGGATTTGAGGTGTGGAGGAAAATTTTTTTTGCAGCACTGACTGTCACTATCTCCAGCCCTTCCCACACTGAAAAAGCGGACACAATGCAGTAATAGAATTCTATTTCAAAGAGCTATCTTAGAGAAAAATGACTAAGATCTCTGCAGCTTGGAGAAATTAATACATTGATTGATAGAACTGTAATTTTACTTCAGACAGGAAGTTTCATGTGTGTTTTTGTCTGCTTTCACCTCTCTGATACACATGGTGAGTTTTCAGGAATGAAATAAAAGCAATTGGTATGTTACAAGAATTTATTCCCTCTTTTGAGTGTTTACTTTGCAAACAAACCATAATTACACCACACATCCCAACAGGCTGTTATCAGGGACAGAATAATATCAGAATATACTAAATCTTTTGAATGCTTTCAATTCACATTGCTGAAGCCATCACCCCTAATTCCAAATCACAGTCAAATCCTGTCCACAGCTAATTCCTATTTGCACTCTCATAAATCCATTGTCTCAAGTGGAAGCATTTAAGAATAAAGTTTTTGTACCTCAGCCTAACAATCTCGGTCAGTTGTTGTTTCAAAAAGGAGATGTGTCTATGGAAGATATAAATTAAGTGACTCAAGTAGTGTGAAAGAAACCTCAAATAGAAGTACTTTTTGAAAGTTGCACCATGAAATGATCACTTAACTCAAGGAGGAGTTGTTTCATGTTTTCCCAATTAAAAAGAACAACACAGAACTGAGGTCTAAATTTTAAATATATCAAGACTGTACGAGATCCTGGTTTTGAAGAACAAATTCTCTAGGTGCTCTCCTGAGGTCCCTTCTGACCCTACGTGTGCGATGCTCTAAGTTTTGTGCCAAGAGATTAATTTTGGAGCATGTAAAGACAAAAGGAAACATTAGGAGTCACAGTCAAGACTCTCTAAATTGTTAAGGGATGGAAAGTTTGTCAGTGATACTAAGGCAAAATTAGCTTACACAGTTCAATGTCCAAATAACATGTTAGATAAAAGGAGCTTTCAAACCTGTCTTTCCTCATGGACTTTGATTCCTTTATACTTTAGCAGTTCATAGAGAGACTTACAAGGAGAACTGTATACCTATTGACATCTGAGATTTGAATTAAGGTGAACTGTAATAAAATGCCCTCTATTCCTGCACCAATGAACATCCCAAATGTGGCAACTTTTATTAGTGATGGAACTACTGTTTTATCCTCTCCATTCCACAGTTTTCTGAATGTTCAAGGTAGCAATTTCAGTGGCAGCCAAGGACATTGAATACATTGAATTTCAGAAACAAAACATCTGCTGTAATTGTTCACTGGTATTCCTACCCTGGAAAATTAGAATGCCACAGCCCATACTGAAATTAATAAAATGCTTATTATAATACTGATGTATGCTGCTGCGTATTTAATACTGTCATCTGCATTAGAGGAATAGAAGATGACATAGCATAAAATAAAAAGTCTCAGGACATTCATTAATCTAACCAACAAAATTAATTAGAAATTAGTAAATTAGCAATGTAGGGAATATGATTCTAATCCTATTGTCTCTCGTGAAAAAAAAAAATCAGTTCCAACAAGATACTTTATTTGCTATGATATCACCACAAAATTTGCCATTATAATTGTAGCTTGAATTTATTACAAGTGTCTTGGTATGAATCTATTCTGTTGCATCAACAGAACTTTCAATTTTTTTTCTTCACTAATAGGTGAGTTTTGTATATCTGTACTGTCCTGCAAAAACCCCACACTTATGTATTCACTTTATCCTGCCAAAATCAGAAGTGTCAGAACAGATCAACAATACAGTTTTCAAGGGATTATCTAGCATGAAAAAAGCAAGCCATGAAGATTATGTAATTAGAGAAAAAAAGCATATTTGGAAACTGTGTAAGGTAATGATGAGGAAAACCTGAAGCTGTCAAGAGTTAGCAGAAAGGATTCAGTTGTGTATCAGTGAGAGATTTGCCTTAAATAATCATTTAATTAATTTAAAATTCCTTTGCTTGGAAACACAGAGAATTTGACAACCTCTGAAAAAGTTGCTGGTTTTCCCCAGTGGTCTGGAATTCACTTTTAGGCTTTTAAATCTTTTCTCTTGGGACTTCCTTGAAAATAAGAGTGGGTATAAGACATTCATAAAAGTATGTACTTGTTATTAAAAAAATATTTGTTTTTTTTAAATTTACCATGTCTTCGGAAAAATCAAATGTATAACAAACATGGTCAAGCACAGAAACAATATTTAGAATCAATTTTCAGCAAGTTAGCAATTTCATTTTTCATATTTCACCTCATCATTGTTATAACAAGTCAAATACCGCAATCGAAGAAAATACATTTTTACATTTTTATAATTTCTGTCCATGAAAAGTACTTGTGATCCTCTCAGAGTCCCAAAGAGGATTTCTAACTGACACAGCTTTGAAGAGCAATCAGGTATCACTCTTTAAAAGGAGGCTTTAACATAATCAAAAGCAGGGCAGACTGCCAGCTTTCCTGGCAATCCCAAATGGACAGTGTTCCATTACTCACTCCTCCCTCAGCTTAAATTCACACTGAACTTAAATAAAAGCTTTGGTTGTGCAACTTCAGGGTCTGGGACTTGTTTGAAAATGGCAAGCTGTCACTCACTCCAGTGAGATTGGATCAAAGAAAACAGGATAAAATTACACCATTGCTCTAAGCTGCTCAATAAATCAGCAGCTTGGTGTGTGTGATATCTCAAGAACCTCTGTTTCAAACTATTTGTAATTATTCATCTCCATTTAGTCCGTATCTTGGCAAGCCATTGAAGCAGTTGCTGCTGAAAACATGACCCACTGTGGTAGTAAAACCCCAGTTATGTTACACATAAGGGACTTGGCCAAAATAAAGCAGGTTTTTACTGGAAATTAATTTATGTATGGTGACTTGATAAGTGTAGCTATTTTGTGGCTATTTTAATTTACTGATAACACATTTTGATTTTATTATGAGTAGATCCTAAATTCATCCAAGCAGAAATCAAGACTATTTGTTAGTCCTTTCAGATTTAGTCTGGTTTAGTCCCTTCAGATTAGTAAAAACCCAGTACTTCAGGCTTTACCTGCAACTGCTAAAATGCACAAATGGGGCTATATTTTCCATGCAGCCAGCAGCTCTGATTTCACATTTTTTTTCCAAGAGCTTAACTTCCCTAATACTGTTTGAAAATGTAGTCCACGTACTTTTTTTGGGTGTATTTTTCACATTTTGGATAATATTAAGAATTTTTATCTTGGGAGATTTTGATGTCAGAGATAGCCTAGATTGACTGTTAACTGGATATTCCACCAGCATCACCATAAGAAGCAATAAAAGGATGAACTTAAGCACTTCTCTATAAAAAAGCAAAAACCCAAGAAAACACAATCCAAATATAATTATAAAGAAAGAAAAAGGATTGTTATCAAGGAGTTAGAATGCCTCATTGACTCCACTGGTATTTTCTAGGTCCTTGATATTGCCCTACTGTTTTGATATCCATTCAGAACACTGGTTTCAGAACTTTCCTCGATTGAATTTTCCATTTAGCACAACAGCACATAAGACCATGACCTGAGTAGGCAGATAACTTTTCAAAATAATTGTTTTTTTTAAAAGTAGTGTTTAATTTAAAACATTTCTTCCCTCCAAATTCTTGCAAAAACATTAGGTGAAAATAAGACTATTACCTTTCATCATTACGTTCAACAGGAGTTCTAGCTTCAATAGAAATATTTTACATTCTTTGACTTTCTCATAAAATATTATTTAAGAGGTTTATGCATACAGTACGGTTGCTTTTTCCATTCAGTCTTCTATTGCCTACATTATTATAGTTTCTAAATACTTAACATACTGAAAAGATACAATGAAATGTTGCTGTACTTAGAAAAGAGAAAAAGAGAGATCATTTATTCAACACAAAATTCAATCCATGCCTGTCTTTTGTTAACTGCTTCTAGCAATTCCTTATTGCAATTGAGCCACCACACAGAATCTTCTATTTCAACAGACAAGAAAATCATAATTTTTAGTTATAATCCTTGTTTGCCTGCATCTTTTTGGACAGTACTATGCAGGACTGACAAAGCTCTTCCTCATCCTAAAATAGTACCTTTCAACAGGATAGAGCAGTTTAAGAAAAACTGACTGGAAAGTAAAGCTTAGCAGGAATCTGAAGAAATTTTGTTCCATGATAACTGTTTCTTGTTTTATAATTCATTACTGGTGCTTCTTTCTAGCCTGTGTAGTGAAACCCAAACAAGTTTGAATAGAGGGGGAAAAAAAGGTCAGTAGTATTGTGTGAATACTACCAATCCTACTGCCAAAATCAGCCACATGGTAATTGTTTAGATGTTTAATTCCTTATGTGTGGACAAAGACTTGGTTTTGGTCCTTGAGGAAGAAAGAGCTCTGTGCATTGTTTTAGTGGATGATGATGCTCACACACTTGGGGTCAGCATTTACTCTTAACATTAGATCAAGAATGCGACCTTCTTGGTGGATTGACTGTTGGAATACTACAGTGGTCATTCTACGGAGTCCTCACCACCAGAGTACTGAAATCCGGGTGTTAAGTTAGGTATTTTATCATTTTCTCATTGCTGACAGTCTACCATAAAGCTGAAGAAATACATTTCCATAAACGCTAACTTTTCAAACTACACTAGTCAGCTTATTGTCCTTAGACCATCATAGCTACAACAACATCACTACATAAAACATATGTGACATTTGGCTTTGCTTTCTGTTGGATGAATGCTGCTAGATAATATGCATTCAAATAAATTTGTTTTACTTGAGGCACCTTTTCAGCATTTGAGGTCTGAAGAGAAAATGAATCCAATATTATCTTTCCGTGGAAAGGCAATTTGTCGGCAAATACAGAGCTCCATAAAATGAGCAGAAAATTTTGTACTTATGCCAATTTGACTTTCTTCTTCACCTAAAGCACTTAATAGTACAGTAAGCATTCTGTTCTGTCTCTCCTCATTGAAGCATTACTGAGGCAGGCCCATTTAATTGGAGCAGGAGGGAGGTTTTCTCCCTTGAAAAACCTTCAGCCTCAGTGCATCTGCCTTCATTCCAATATTATGACAGCAAGAGTCAGTGGATTGATTTCACTGAATTACAGTGGTGCACTAGGAAATTATACCAGCTTTTAAAAACTATTTTCTAGGCAGATAATAGCACAATCATTAGATAAGCACAACTCTTCATTTATCAACAGCTTATTCAGGTAATCCTGAAAAGAAGGTATCTTAGGATCTAAGGAAAAATTGTAGAGAAAATTAATTCCTGTCATATCGTTGACAGGAATGTGATAATAGTTCTGTTTCAGACCTCTATTGACCAAAGCTTATAAAGCCTTGGGAAACTCTGAAATCTTCAAAGCTGAGTTGGCTTCAGGTTCCTAGAACAGGAAGAGTTATCAGTAATACCTGTGTTTGCCATCTTCTGCTCTATCTTGATAAACAAGAGGGAGAACCTTACCACAGGGGGGCATAATGTCTAAACATCTGCACACACTAACTCAATTGCATGGGCTGCTATTGCATGCTATCAAGCAATAGAAATTTCACAGATTACAGTATAATTCATGATAGGTTGCAGTGGAGGAAGCAGGAGAGAATATTTAATTACTTCCCAGAGCAAAAAAGATAAATATAGCAGAGTAATAAAATAGATCATGTAACTTCTCACCTTGCCTTTTCCATCATTGTTGCCACAATTACTACTACATTTTTTGCTGCTGTTTCAAACAAATGAGGAATTTGCACTGCAGTTCACATCAGCTTCTCTCTCTGCTACAGGAGGATATGGTTTTTTAAACATCTGAAGTTTCACCACTCTGATTATTCATAAAAACACATGGCAAAATGCACACATACTGAAAATATGCCAAATCCCAACCAAACCCAAGTGAAATATTTTTAATGTCCTCAAAAAGGATAGGCTGAGACTAGATACACACCATTTCTATTGAACTTTTCCAGGGCCAGGTTGCCACTGCTGTCAGTAAGATTTTGCCTTCTTCCTCATTCCCTCTCGCATACTCCAGGGAAAGCTACAGCCACTCAGAGTGACAAGCAGATATAGTGACACTCAGAGAGAGGTTCTGATTGTACAAGAGTGTAAAGGAAGAAACATGGCTTTGCACAAACTAGAAATGATACTATTCTTACTTAAAAATTAAAAGTCCATAATAAATTTGTAAAGAAAAGTAAGAACATTGATTTGTAAATAATAATTTTATCACATACAGCTCACAACAGCTGCAAATATTTCAAGTAAGCCACAACAAAGTTGTGAACTGACCGCAGTAAGGCAGGGCACAGAACTAAATGCACTGATTGTGCTGTAACAGGTAACCCACATCACTAAACAACAGCAAGGGCTGCAAGAACTGTACTAATGATTTGCCAAGTTTACTGAGAGGACTTGAGCACTTGCAGCTCTACGGAAGTTCGCATGAGTACTTGGCATAGATAAACCACTGCCAAAGCCAGCGAGTTCTTTTCATCAGAGGAGGAACTCAGAGCTCCCTGGATGGGATTAATCTTTTCTATCATGTAAACAGCTGCAACTCAGCTAATTTTATGGGGTGCCTTTGTAATTGAAGAGAATCAAGGGTCAACATAGCTACCTAAAGGTAAGAACAAGAAAATCTATTCTTCTAGTTTCTGTGTTCCATCCTATGCAAAGGCAGGTCAAACACATTTCAAAACAAACATCCCTTTTAACTTTATTAGTAGTGAATTTGAAAACATGTGTAATAGGAGTGGGTGGAAGCTTTCACCATAGCAAGCTGCAAAATCATAAGTACTGTCCTTCCCAAGTCCCTCTCTCTAACAGCATTCTGAAATGGTACTTAAAAATATACATTTTGGGATCAGTTCTAGATCCTGGAGGAAGCAGTCCATCTTCCTCTCTTCCTAGTTCAGTCTCGAAGTAGTTGCTCTAGAGGTAAATGGAAGCAGAAATAAGTTTCACTCACTAGAGGAAGGGTAATCATTTACTTATAATTTGCTTTTAAGAAAATAGTGAAGCATAACAAGAAATGGAAAAGTTCTCCTAGTCTTTGCATTTTAATACCAGTTAGTGGTTATCTAGCTCACTAGCTGCTAAATATTAGAAAATGAAACGTTTTGGTTTTGACACAGCAATTCATACTGATGACAGTCCTCCAATGGGACATTTCCTCTCAAACACTAGGAATCAGGAATTTGATTTTGTTACATTTACTTCTAATACTATACAGAGAAATAGGTGAAAGTAAGGGCAAATCCATTAAATGCTTACAAATCCATCCTGAAAAAAATGTAATTTTCTTTGTCACTTATTATCCATCAGTCAATCTGAGCATATTTTTCATTTTCTAGCTGTCATATCAAACTCCACTTGACTACAATAAACCTTTAAAATGAAATGTTGATATACAGTATGATATCTTCTGGTATCTATACATCATTTGGCTATTTGACTAGAATTCCCTTTTCTTTTGAATGAGCTTTCATACCTTTTTGACATGTCAGTTATAATTCAGTCATTTTTCTCTACTAATCACGGATATTAATGCAGCAGAATACCAATAAACATGATTCCAAAAATAAGAGATGGATAAACTCCTCTTTCTCATAGTCAATCAAAGACACAAAACTCTAAAGAAGACTACAAGAGCATCGGTCTTTTGCTGAGTTAATGTCCTCTGTCAGCATAGGTCCTCATCTCACTCAAGCCTCATCACAGCACTCTGTGGGCATTTTGTATAAATATATAGGGAAAAAAAGGAAGAGTAAACGAACTAAGAAGGTCAAATTGCTCAGGCCACTAAGCAGGACAAGAGACCTGTGATCAGTTCGCTTCTTTCCAAAGGATAAAGTAATTCACCTCTCTGTACCTCTGGTTCTGAGTTTGTAAGGTGGAGTAACAAAACTTCCCATCTCCCATATAATCTCAGACTATAAACCTGGAAGAAATGCAGATTCATTTAAAAAGGCATTGGGATCATGTAATCATCCTGGGCAGAAAAACAAAAAGTGATGCAGAAATGTTCTTCCTTAAAACACATGAACAGTAGTCCCGACCAAGAGCCCATCTGCCTCACTACTCTGGTTTCAAGCAGAGTTGAAAGATATTTAAAGTAAAACCAGGGCAAACATAGATGACTTCTTCCCTTTCATATACACCTAGCCTCCAACTAATTTCAGCTCAGAGGATTTCCTTTTAATTATTAATTATTCATCTTACTTTTTAAAAGGATTAACGATCAAGCATTACATTAATTGTTAATTCTTTGACAAGTACCACTTAGTTTGTTAATTCTTGTTTAGAGTTCATATACCATAAGTAATCCTTACTCCTACTTGTCAGCAATATTTAGTAGCAGATTCTTTATAGCCCCAAATACCTGACCATTAAAAAAATATTTTTAATATAAAATACTAATTTGTATTGATTAGTGGAGTGTCTGCTTTCAAAGGTCTGACCTAATTATTTTTAAGCTGATTTGGAATTTACTTTGAACCTCTAGATGTCAACTATCACCTTTAAAAAAACAAAACCAAAAACCCAGACTCAGAATTTTGGTTTAAACTAATTAGGAGTGGTTCAAATATCCATCTTAACCTTAACAACTAGATTGGTTAGTGGGACGAAGAAAACTGTTTTGGATAAAATAAGCAATTTTCAGCTTTGGAATTATTTGGACTTCAATATTGTTCACTGTTAGAAATGTAACTAATGTTTGGGAGGGTTAACTGTAACTACTAACTCATAAGCATTGTGAGAGATTATACACAGCTGGTAGTGTTCTATTAATCATGTAAGATTTCTAATGCTTTTGGCAAATGTTTCAAGTTGAGCAAAGCTTTCATTTTCACATGTTCTGGCCTTCCATATGCTAAAACCTCTACTCAATTTATACTCTAAATTATTTCTCTACTGTAGCTCAATGTTATCCCACAGTTTCATTTTACTCCAGAGACAGGTAAATTTCTACCACAACAGTAATTCTAAATTCATATTTTCAAATTATATAAAAAAAAAAATCAAATGTTTGTAAAGTATTTGGGGCTTCATTTGACACAGGAAAGTAATTTATTCATTACGCAAACAAATTCTTGGAGCCTCACTTCTCCGGGCAATTAGAAATATTTTGGTCTCAATTCCAGTAGTATCTTTGGTTTACCTCTATAGTTTAGCTAAACAATCAAATCTGAGCCTTAACCAGATCATCTAATTCTAGTGTAGACATGTACGACATTCAACTTCATTTGTCCTGGCCAGACAGAACAGCAAACCTTAAAATTTAATAGGAATGAAAGACAACATAAACAAAAACAAATATATTATTTATTTTTTTATATTAAAATTTATGAAGACTAAGGTATTTCTGTCTTTCATTGTAAATAAAGTAGGGTTTTCTCCCCCACCATAAACCATATACCTTGACTGCATCATGCGATTTTCTTTTATCACTATCTAGATAAAGTCTACCAAAGAACTATGAAAGACAAGTAATAAATTTCCAGTAATTCCTAACAATAATGCTATTCATTCTGAAAATCATAATGCTCCTCAGTAATCTACTTTGTTTTCCTGTTTCTCTAGGAAAATTTTGTTCATGAGGTCAGCTTTTGGCAAAGAGTGTGAGTCAGGGCTGTACTGAAGGATGACAGGGAGAAATTTGTAGTTCAGGCTTCCAGAGAGGCAGCTACTGCTGTGCAATGTACAAGCAGTCAGCCTGAATATATTGAGTCCTTTTATATATACGTGAGTATATGTACAAATGAATGTATATAGAGTGAGTCCATTTCAGATCTGGTATCTCTGTGCAGAGTTAACTGGGTGTCTGGGGTAACTGGTGTTTGACACAAGTGACAGCAAGTAGACAGGGCCTCACTCCAGAGCTGATGTGCTGAAAAATATCTGTCTCGCAGGGCCCAGGGCAGCCTCCTGACAACTGCACATTAGTCAGGACACGCCAGATCACGCTCACATACCCCAGGGACACTTGGAGTCCAGGGTGATCAAGAATACGCAAGTGACTAGGAAGGCATAGAAATAGTCACTGTTGTGTACTAGGATTTCTATAGATTAGGATATGGTACGTACACAGAGGTTAAACAAACAAAACTCTAAAATCAAAACCCATTTGAACCCATTTCCTTTCCAACATTGCTATACCACAGAAGCCAAAACCATAAGAAAAAATAAGAAGCCTCCTAGGCTGTCCTCACGTATTTTTATGTGAGTTTTTTTAAGTACTAAAAAGCCCAGAGCACCCATCATATGTAGAAGAGGGGAGGTTTGATTGGCTGGTTTTGTTGTTTGTTTGTGGGGTTTTTTTAATACTAACACAAAGCATTTCATATAAAGCTATGCACCAGCTGGGTTACTAGCCATTTCTTGTCACCCTAAATACAGTTTTTTGATCAGCACACAGACATGGGCTTTGTGAAGTTACGGAACCGGTGTTCAGAATAGCAATTCATGCCTGTCTGCCCCCTAGAATGGAGACAGTCAAATCCTTGCAGCAAGTTTCTAACCAGCATTTTATTGTTAGTTAGTTTGCAAATATTATATTGGCAGCTCTGTAGATGAAGTTGCTTAACTATGATCTAAGGTAGATGTAAATCATTCAGACCTAAGGGGGAAAATGTGTAAGTGTTCTCAGGAGAGGAAAAATAACTTTTGCCTTGAAATAGTGCCTACAGACTAATCAGCTTGCTTTCCTAAAACAATTTTTTTTCCCTAGTGCTTTCCTCCTACCATTTGATCCACTCCTACTAGAAGAGCCTTTGGGAAGTAAAGGTCATCCAGCCCACTCCTTGCACAAAGGGGTGCTGCTACTTATTGATATATGAAATCTAGATTGTGGTATGATTATTCATCCTTGTTGTCTGGTCTAGAGCTAAACTACTACTTTATTAAGACAGCAGCCTTGCACAGCATGGTGATAGCTTTTGGTTACTACCCAGCTGTATCAGCCGCAAATTGGTAACTTAAAATAAAATGCCCTAAACCCATTTCAAATTGCATGAGCCTTCCAGCCTTCCAGAACCTTTAGCATTCACCTTTCCAGGCAGCAGCTTAGACTCAGTTTTAGTGCCTTACCAATTGACATTGCATTACATAACAGGTGATTTTTCAATTTTACTTTGATCAAAATAAAATTTGTTGCTTGTGTTGCATGGAAAATCTACCGTCTGAAAAATTAGCTGTGTTTCCTGACATTTTATCAATAGAAGTCCCTGAAGAACTAAAAGTATGTACATTTAATAAAAATGTAAAAAGACTTCTAAGTATTGCTACAGAAAATAGTTACTTTAGAAAGTAATAATTACTTTCTACAGTAGCATTATCTAAAATCTTATTTACTGGTAGCTAGCCTATAGAAAACTCATAGTATATTTAAATTACTTTAGAAAGTAGTAGCATTATTAGACCTATACATGAAAAAATTATCAGACTGTTTTAAATCATTGCTTATTCAATTAAAAATGTAGATCTTTCACCGTACCTCACCAGAGTATATGAAAATTACTTTTTCTATTTACCACATATGTTTTAAAGTAGTATATTTTTATGTAGTTGATGACTAGCTGTGATTATTAAATCAACTATGCTGTTGATCCAAGTAGCTAGAACAGAAAATATCACAGAAATATTCTAGAATAACATGGTTAAATGACACCAGTTCACAATTGTCCAACACTAGGCAGTCCATGTCTTTTATTTCACACAGTCCATGTCTTTTATTTCTCCTTGATTTTAGAATAACTGGAATAAATTTCTACAATATCAATCTTCATGGAGTGGTAATAACCTCTCAGAGCCAAAAATGCTGATTCACATTTTATAAAACTTATTTTACCCAGTATGTGCATATCATAAATGTGATTTTCCTCCAGAGATTAATTTTTAGAGTGGCAGAGAGGGAGAAAGAATTGGCCGAGAGCAAGCACTTCAGTATCTGCCCAGGTCTAAAAAAAAATATTTTAAGATCTTCTGCAAGTACAGTTTTACACAAAATGGACATTGTTCACTCGATCTTTGCAAGAAGCCAGTGATAACTCAGTAATTCTGTATGCATAAGAGATAGATGCTGTAAAGAGGTAGATGCTCAGAGTCTGTTTATTCAAACGAACCAAGTTATCATGCAATGGCCAAACCTGATGCAAGCGAAGCAGGAAAAACTAAAATAATGAAAGATTTCATTATTCACTGCACATAAGTAAGATTTTCCAGGCATACAGTGCCCAAAAAAGACTAGGGCAAAAAGGTCTGCTTTTTTGTAAATAATATTGAGATTACATGATATTATATAATCACAATTTATTATAAAACTATGCTTGAACTTTGCCTATACTCTTTATACAGCCGTGTACAACTGGCCTGAGGAAAAAAAAATCATAGGCATTTTCCAAACTACTTTACTGTCCCTTAGGCTTTTACAATTGTTATCACTTAGAGGTTTTTTTATTCATCTCAAAGAATGTGGATTCAGATCTGAGTTTTGAAAAGATTTCCATCTTATATGTGACATGGAAATATACTGCTTTTTCAACAGCTGGGATCTATCACTCCTTCAGAATCCACCTATTTCATGATCTTTTATTTACATTCAACAGTGCAAATTATTCATTTTAGTAAGATTATCTATGGAATAATTGCTCACTGCCATGCCCTGGCTGATAGCTATGCCATAGCAGAGGGATTGCTTTACTGGGATATTGGTCTTTTTTCATTATTTTTAAAATATCCTATATTTAAAATACCTTAATTGTTATTAGTCACTATAACCAGCTATATAACATATGTAGCTACATAATACTATGTTCATAAACTACTTTACTCAGTGAGGAAAACTTACTTATGAAGTCAGCCAGGGCCACAGTTTGCGGCAGGTCAGACTACAGAAAGCATGAGCACAGGATTGAGTACTAACCATCACTTGTGCCGAGGGTATTGCATTTCACTACAGCTTGATATTTATCTGTATTTGGTGCCAGATAAGAAGCTCTCTGGCAAAGTTTCAGCGTGCAGCACTGGAAAAATCTCACACTGACCAAAGGAGAGCATTAGCCTAATTGGGTTGTTGCATGCAATGCTATAAACCTCACCAGAACCTTTCTGTAACAACTGATGTCCTTACCAAGCAAGGGCAAGCTGCAGTGACCCCATCTTTCCAATTTTGTTTTGTAGTCACATCGTAGTTGTGACTGATGCCTCTATACTAACAATATATTGCCATGGAGTTCAACTGTTTAATTATTATTCTGAGTGAAAAAAATCTTCCTATTTTCCCAATTCTCACTAAGGCAGACTTCATACTGTTACAACAGAATGAATGACAGGGAACTATGAAGTCTAAACTGGCAATGGCATTAGAGCTGGCCTATAGTTTCAGGTCTGTCTTTGATGGAAACATAAGAAAGATTTGTACAAAAAGACAGATTTCCAAAACTCACAGAAGGAACAATACCTTATACAACTTAAAATGTAACAGGACAACTCAGTGAGTAGTACAAGCATGTATATCCAAAGACTTCACGGGTTGGCTCCCATTGTCACATAATACCAAAAGAAAAAGTTTATGACATTGATTTAACAGGGGACATGCTTCCTGATTTTTCAGAACTTACATGAATTATGAAACATTAAGTTTCTATGTCCAGTTGTATCATCTGGAAAACAATGTGAGAAAAAAAAAAAAAGGATCTGTCCAAACAGTAAAGATACTGCTATGCCTATTGCATGAATACTGAGCTCTCTTCTAAAACAATTTGCCAAACTTCCCAGTGAATTTGAGTCAACAGTTTTATAAAAGGCATCTGAACCCTGAAAAGCAAATTTGTTTGGAGGTACTCAACTTAATAGAGCCTCAAGTGACCCATTAAATTTGTTCATTAGGCTCACTGACATAATTTAAAACACTTCATCCAGATAAATCTTATGTCAAGCACAATTTGTTTTGTACCCATGTGAAAAGTCCAGTCAGCAGAAGTTCAAATGGGACTTAATAGAACAAGCAAAGTACATTAATGATGGCTAGTAATAAAACCAATAAAACCTTCAGCAAGCATATTTCTTAACTAGTAGAAAAGCACACAACCCTCTTTTCCATGTGTACTGATACATTCATTCAACAAACCTTCAGTGAGATTTCAGGGACAGTCCTGATTCACATTAAAACAAATCCAAAGCCATCTTACTTAGCTTATGATTTCTCAGCAGTGTAGGCAGAACTTCATTTTTCTTTTATGAGGATTTTGTACATGCTTTGAAGAGGGTAAAAAATCAATTTTGCAGAAATGACAGAACCAATCCTGAAGAATAGTAGAATACCCGGATCAGTTCAACATTATGAGAAAGTGAGGGGTGAGGAGGACTTCAAAATACTTTCAGTAGAATAGGGGATTTTTTCCCCCTTTTGGACACCCACCATGTCCACAGGAACATCTTTGCCTTGTTTTCTCTGTTCTCTCTCCTAGTCCTGTGCACTTAGTGACTCTCCAATTCCAGCAACCTTATAAGAAACTTTACCACCCTACCACGGTGGTCTTATTTACTGTCTCATCCCCCATGGGCAACTTATGCACATTTTATGAACATATCAAAAGGCTGAATCCTGTAGATGCATATTTACTGAGCTACTAAATATATTTTGGATGTACAACCTTATCTTTAGTCCTGTCTTTTCAGTTCCAGGTTGTGCTGTAACAGAAGAGGGACAGGGCATGTTCAAAAGTAAACATCTCAATCACCGTAGTGAATTTACTGACTCCTTTTTTTCAGGGTAATACTAACACTGTTAAAGTGACCTGGGAAATCTGTGGTCAGCTCCTCCTGAGCTCACACGTTATACAAAGAATGAGACATTTGAGACATTTTTTCTTTGTCTGCTATCAGTGATAAACAGAGTGAGAAGTGGGGACAGAAGCCAGCGGCATAGTGGAATTGTTGCTTTCCTGGACATGGACAGGACTCCCAAGTGAAACGCAGAATACTCTACCGTTATTTTACAAAGCTCTCTTATCTCTTGTCCTCTGTCACTGAAGTGAAAGCACTGACAGCTTTAATAATTTTGGACAAAGCTTATCTTTTCCTGCATGCTCCTCTCCCCATGCATTCTCTGAAGAATTATTATGCAAAATTCTAGGAAACTTTTATTAAACCTCTATTAAATCATTGAAGTATTTGTGAAGACCACTTGACTGAACAGCTTAGACCTTGGAGTACCTCCACAGATGCTAAGGACTGAAGGACTCTGTCCAAGAATGGTTCTGTATCCAGTGGTTTAATAAAATAAAAGCTTTTAGTGGAAGATCTGACAGTGTTATGAAGAGCTGGGCAGTAGGATGCATTCCTGGCAAGATGCCATAAGCCCTGCCTTAATTACTGAGGCTGATCACCCTTCTTTCCTCCTTCTCTTTGGAAATTCCATGCAGAACTTCAAAAACCCTATGCGGTAGGACTGCCAGCAAAACTGATTAGTTTCTGTGAAGAGTTTCCATTAAGGGAAATAAGGATTTCCATGATAAAATTTTAGACCTTCTGTATGTTTCATATATATTTGTTTATTTAAATTATTTTAACACTTGTATTTAAACACTGACCTTCAATCTACAACTCTACTTATGCAGCATATAATAGAGAAAAAACTATATATTTTATCTCAATACAAGTGTTTGAGAGAGATAAAGGAAGCATATCTGAGATGTGTACATTCTTATCAAATTGGTCCATATTTCCGTATCTTATGTATGTTTTATTGACAGTGACAAAACAAAAAAAAAATGGAAAAGGTACAAGTGAGTACCTGTGAAATTTCTTTACTAAAAGCTACTTCAAAAGAGAGTGCAGTTTTTGGGAAAGGCTAAGACTATAATAAAGACACTTATAGTGAAAACGTTGAGTTCCTTAGTCCTTGCGATTAGTCTGGATTAAAGTAACATGGTCAAAAGACAGACTTTTCACCCAATTTTGAAGCCTTCAAATTGTGTAGGCGTCATACAAATACATGCAAGACACAGCTTTGTTAGCCCACTCTTGAGACGCAGAAAAAGTTTACGTGTCTTGAGTCATGATGATACCTACCAATTTTGTCTTTCTGTGCACTTCAAAAAGTAATTTTTATGCTGTCATTCAGATTCATATTTCAAGCCTGGCAAGAAAATTAACTTTTCTGTGAGTCTTTGTATTAGTCCTCCAGGGCCTAACTAGTCTGGAGTTCTTTCGCAATTAGGTGTCTAGAGATTAATTAGGAAGAGAAAACACTTCTTCCATTAAGAAACCAAAACAAAAACACAAACACAAAACCCTCCTTCTAAAAAAAATATAATTGGAACCACAATAATGTTTTCTACATAGTCAGTCAGTTGGAATTAGTGGAATTCTTTCCTCTCCATTTGCCACACGTTGGCACGTTCTCATGGAGGCCTACAACAGACTTGGCTGTCTCAGAAATGAGCACTTCTGCCTTTGAACCTCAATATTCCCCCTTTTTCAACCTGCTGCCAAATTGCAGACCATGAACTGATCATAAATCTCTCAGTATAGTAACTCTTTCAAGAAGAATGAGTGGCACAACAGGTCTATGTATTCCATAGCAAGACAAGATATTAATATTGTCTTGAAATATTTTCCCAGTAGAAATATAAACTAAAGTCTAAAAAGAAGGCAAATTATTGTGATTATGAGGTCCAACAGATATCTGTGCAACTAGACAACATGAAACAAAAGATGCTATTTAGAAAACAATTATCAACCTCACTATTAACATCATAATCACAATTACAGTACACTTTATAGAGAAGATCATAGGTTTTAGAATAGGAAACAAAACAGATAGACAAAAGTAGAGACGTAAAAGTAAGAATATACTTCTTTGTTTTTATCTCTCCATCTCAGAAAGGATGCAGAGGGATTAAAAGGCAAATATACTTAGAAAACAAATGAAAAAGTGAAGGATTTGTTTGTTTAATAGGTGGATATAGCATGTAACAGTACAACAAATTATACCATATTATCCAGAGAGGGTCACCTGCATGTTCTTTACATTTTCTCACAAAACAAGAATACAAAGAAAGTAAAATAAAATGCAATTATCAATAGGAAAACCTTTATAATTCTAAGCATGATATACAATCCCTGGAGTTTAAGGCATAGTGAGAAGGCCAAGCATACAATAAACTTAAAAATTACCATACATGCACACATACATACATTATGTGTTTAGAGTATCCAAAAATACTCTAGGTTAGATATAAAATTATAAGAAATTTAAATTCTCATGCTTCATGAGCATAAGACTTGTACTAATTGCAGTAGTTAGGAAGAAAGTGGACCCAGGAGACAGTAATTTAACTTAATCCATTGCAAAGTTTTATAGTTTTTTACTCCGAGATTTGTGACACTAGACAAACCGGAAGAGTAGGTAGACCAATAGTGTGCTGTAATGTAGAGTTTATATTAATACAGAAAATGAGTTTGAAATGATCCTAATATTCAGCTTGTTCTTACCAACTACTTGTTATGGACACACAGACATCATAAAACCGCCACAGATTAAGTAACATCTGCAATCTGGCACAAGTCCATCATAAGCACATGTGAAAGGAATAATAATACATAACCCCAGAACTAATTGAAGAGCTGCAAATCTTTGGGACAATTGGGGCTACTCAAATACAGATTTTGGAATTTTCAAAAATATTTGTCTCAGTTAAGTGGTCAGGGTGAACCACAACCCAGAGAACAGAATTTGCTGTTACTCCACTCCACGCTCCCTGGGGGGAAGAAAAAAAAAGGGGGCGGGGGGGTTGGAAATAAGGAAGAGAGACAAAGGTTGGAAATGAAAACTGCAACAGATATAATGAAATGGGGAAGGGAGAGTAACAGGCAGAGAGAGCTTAGACAAACAATTTAAGTGTGGTCAAGATTTCATCTCTTACAGTGATGAGAAATCTCCTGGACTTGGATGAGCTTCTGTTTACTCAATCAATGATTTTAATCAAGTTTTTACTCCTCCAAAGTCCTTCACTGTTCAGCTAACATTATCAGAATTATTTCGCTTTTATTGCACACATCCTTTATTATACAAGACCTACAAAGATACTCACAGGGAGGTCATCCTCAATAAGACTCAAAGGGAACTAAAACACATGACATTTAATAATATTTAGCAAAGTACATAGCAGGAAAATGAAATTTAAGTCTTGAAAATAAGGGAACTGGCTTTTACATCTACTCTGTTGATTTTTTTCTGAAAAAACAACAATATTCTCATCTAATCAAGAATTTCACCATCTAACTGAATGTAACCCCGTGAAACTGACACACACAAATCTTTAGCTACATTTAAACCTTCCTTCAAGAAGTTAAGAATAGCTGTGAGAAAATGATTTTATGTGCATTGAGATGTGCTTCTTCACTTTCAGTTTAGCTCCATAAACATCACCTCCCTCAGAGGACTTGGAGCAGTCTGTCTGTGACCCCTGACTCACTCTCCTGATAAGATCCTTTATAATTCATTATACCATGTGCAAAGACAAATTAATGAGATCTCGTAATTGCTTCCCAACAATATACGCTCAAGCAGATTACATTCATTAGCAGTCATACATAGAGCCTCATAAATGTATGGTAAGAGTATGATATTTCTTTCCTTGAGTAGTTAGCAACCTGGCCTAGTGGGAGGTGTCCATGCCCGTGGTAGGGGGGTTGGAACTAGATGATGCTTCCAACCCAAACCATTCTATGATGAACAGTGTCTGGTTTAAGCCCATTTGCTGATGGTTCTCTAAGTCTGAAGTCCACACTGATGGGCATGGTTATTTTCAAGACCTGTCCTGGCACAGATGTTTTCACCCCTACTGTTCCATAGCAGATTCTCCCCAGGGAGTAAAGCACAAATCAGGGCTGTCATTGGAAATGCCAAAGCCCAAAACATCAGTGTGCAGTACTCAGTGCTGTGACAAACATTGCACTCACAGGAAAACACAAGCACATTTCAGCAAATGTTCATATCTTCAAGCCAAGAAGCCAAGCTATAGCTAACAAACATTTCATAAGGAAGTGGAAAAAAAAAAAAAAATCTGTATGTGCCTTGTCACTTATTGCTTTCTCTGAAACTGTTCTTATGCAGAAACCTTTTGTTACACCAATTACTATCAAGTAACTTTTTACACCCGAGTAACAAACTCATCAGAAACAGGAATAAAAAATAAAATGCTAATAAATCTTCAGCTACAGTGACATGAACATGAGTTTATAATTACTTCCACCACTCACAATACGTTTTTAATACATTTCTGTAGGGTAAGGTCCATCAATTATTATTTCAACTAAGACAGACAAACCATATTATCTTTTCTAGTATAACATTATATAGAACTGTAATGAATTTGTGACTCATGCACTCATTCAGAACATGTGACTTGACATCATTTTACTTAACTACCAAATTCTCACCTCTACTGCTACAATAGCAGACCTGAACACTGAACAAAAACAAGTCAGAGAAACTAAGGTAAGAATTTAATGGTACAATAGTTGAAATATTTAAGAGTAATTTGAATAGGTGCTATTCATATTAATAGCACTATTTATAAATGCTCACCAGGAATAGAGGCTCTCTCATGATAAATGCTTCTATTAGAATTCAGTAATGAATTAATTTTTAACAAGGCAATGATCTTGTTAGCACCAAAGGTGATTTCCTTTTCTTTTTACATTAACAGGCCAAATTTCTGCAACTGGTTAACCTCTAGGTGTTAGGTATAAAAAATAATCATTTCTCATACAATCTAAAGCTTGTATCTGAAGCATGGGTGACATGCTATGAAAAAGAATAAAATATATTATTTAATGGTGCAAGTAAGGTTCAGCTCACTGGAATGAATTACTGCATTTATTTCACCTGAGGAACAAATCTTAGTTTTTGTATTAAGTTCAAAATACAGCTACTTTTTAAAGCATTTTCATAAGTGTACTTCAGTATTTTATAATTTTATAAATATTTTGATCATTTACTAAATACTACAATTTACACTACTATACTGTATTTAACTACTACTATAATTTAATTATATATATTTATATAATATATTTAAGCTCTGTATCAACTTATTACATATTTATATTTTTACTTTTTAGAGCTCTAAAATTGTTTTCTAAATTGATTTTACTTCTGGTCTAAATTATTGAGTTCATAACATTTGATGACAATGAGAAGATAATATTTTTCTCTCAGTTTCGTAGCCTACCTTTTCTATGTAGCAAAAATTAAAAACTCAAATCCATAAATGAATGAAAATCTTGATTAATTAATGACTCTTGTTGGGAATAGAACAGGAATTCTCTCTCTACAAAAAGCGTTGTGCTAGATATGGGGATAATTAAATTATTTCAGTATGAGGCAATAACCATTTTACTGCCTTCAAATATATATTTCATATCTGTTATTTTTTTCCTACTGGAAAGTTACTTGAAAATCTTTAAAGTAGTATGGAGTTATTTAGGGATGCTGCCTATACAATCTTCATATTTGTCATGGATATTGTCTATGTTCACTATGATATTATGTTTAAACATTTACTAGTATTTATTTAATAAAGAAAGTACAAGGAGGGAGAAAATTTGTAAACCAAGTGGCTAACATATGTAGTCATCCAAGTTGGTTTTGTGGTTTTTTATCAGCATCTCAACCTGTTACTTAAACATTAGGTAAATTACACTTTGATTTTTAAATACCTTTCTAATGTTTGCATAACAATCTGAGGTTATTTGTATGGACCTGAGCGCTGACATTTTCAGAATTTGTTTCACAGAATGGAAGTATGAATGGTACAACAGCAACCTTATTTGTGACAGAGAACACCAAAAAATATGAACGTTAAATTAATGCACAGCACTTGCTGAATCCTGACTAGTTTAACTGTCATGCTCCATTTGAAGACAGTAGAGCAAGAACAGATTAAAGCAGCTCAGGGCCTGGCTTGATAAGTACAATAAAACCCTGTTCTTACAAAGAGCATTGAGAAAATGCTTAGAGTTCCCACTAGAGCGCTTGTGGATCTAACAGGATTTGTACCAGACTGTACCAGCCTGACAGGTCAGGCTGTTCTCCAATTTCTTGTTTTGTTTTTCTATAGTCACAGAGAAAAGTATGTTCTTTTTGTCTCCTCTTTCTTCAAATAATAAATGAGATATTTGCAAATTATCAGGGGTGCTCCTGTTTACCACTGTCATATTTGATACCCTGTTACACCTTCCACTTAAGTGTTTTACACCATGTTTCAAATTGACAGAAATTAAATACAATGGTGAAGAAATCACAAAGCAAGAATGAATATTTGAATGAAGTGATAAATGCTGGAGAAATAGAAATATGAGCAGAAAGCAGCACATTTAAATGTATGTCAAGCTTTTTAATCTCTGCTATACACAATAAATAACATAGGAGTAGTGGCTGCACTACTTGAGAAGGCACGCACCAAAATATTTTGACATATTCAATAGGCTGTTGAAGATAACTAAAATACTAAAGCAATAGGTGAGCTGTAACAAAGAAATATGTCAGCATGGCAGGAGAGATGAACTGAGAAATGCAAGGGATGACCCCTTGTCTCTGTTTCTGTGAAGCAGTAACAGAACCAGTATAAATCTGAGATAGTATAAGAAATTTAATTTCACAAACAAAATCTGTTGTCTCAAGTTTGACAGAGACAGCCTATGCTACTATCAACAAAAACATAGTATGCTACTATCAACAAAACAAACAAAAAAAATTAATTTTCTTCTAAAGGACAGACCAGTGCATCTGGAGGACCAGATATGTGAATCTGCATTAAAAAACCTGCATAACTCCAACTGTCTATTTTGTTTCTAAATACTCATTTACACACTCATTGAAGCTATTGTTTTCCAGACACTCAAATACTAGCATCATTTTAACATCAGATCCTGTTTTCCTCTCACAACATTAGTTTATATAAATACATATATATTTATATAAAAGAATTGTCAGAGATGCTGCACTAAAATAGTGAATGATTTACCTGATATACTCAAAATGTCACTACTATTCTTTTAGTAGTATGAAATATCATATAACAAGTTTCAGCTGTATTTTGTCTCTTTAAAAAAAAAACAAACCAACAGATTAATGCCTTTCAGATACCTTTAAAGACACTCATTACTATTTCTTTTAAAGACTGCCTGCTTTGATTTATAATGCTGTGAAGGAACTGCAGTTTGACTTGTTAAGAAATAGTTTCCTAGCAATTTGCAGAAAAATGTTTATCCCAACATAAAAAGCACACAGCTAGAACTCTTCTGTTTTCTGCCAGCAAACGAGCTATACAAATATTTTTTTTCCTTATAAGAAAGCAAGAGAAGCTGGATGAGAAAACTGGCAAAACAAAAGAAGAAAATAACAACTGCAGCAAAATATTAAACCTCTGCTCTATCGACCTCAGTACAGTCCAAATTGACTTCAATGTGGTCAGAGTTTCACAG
Organism: Aegotheles bennettii; assembly: GCA_013398125.1. Lineage (NCBI taxonomy): Eukaryota > Metazoa > Chordata > Aves > Caprimulgiformes > Aegothelidae > Aegotheles > Aegotheles bennettii. The sequence continues at coordinate 124,337 of VZRW01003874.1, read as the reverse complement.
CCATCTGTTGAGGCTGAACTCTAAGCACTTGGTGTCAGGAAGCATCACAGTCAGGGAGCTGAATGCCTTGGTACTTCAAGTCGTGTGTCACTTGCCTTACTCGTGCTTATATCTAACAAGCATCCCCTCTTGTTTCTCTTGGACTGTTTTAATCCAAAGTCATTTTCAGCCAGGGTCTTTTCATCTGACACAAATCTATAAATTTCTAAGAGACTCTCATCTTTTCCAAACCTCCTTTTCCAGCCAGCATTGCCTATCCTTTAAATCAAAGGATATATAAACAATGTACTCTTAGTTCCCAATCAACTCCTCTCTTCCCTGCTTTCCTTGGGTGTCAGAGACCTTATTGCAACCATCCTTCTGTGTTAATTCTCCATCCTTGCACCACTACTGTTCACCTGCTAAATTAATCCTGCCACCCTATATTCATGCTATTTGAATGTAATAATGTGAAACATTGTGTAAGTCCTGTCTGCATTAATGTAAATTGTTTTAAATTGCCTAGTTAAATCACAGCAGAGACTGGAAAACTAGAGCTTTGAAAAGGGGATAAAAGCTGAAGGGGAGGAAGAAAAACCCCTGAGATGTAGCAATCGTGACAGTAATTTCAAGTTAAATGCAATCTTCAGAAAATTGATTTGAGGTTAATGTCAAAATACTAAAATTACCAGTTTAGTGCAGAGTAACAATAAGAAAAGGCAAACAAGGTTCCAGTTCATGTCAGAATAGGGAAAGAATGACTAGATTGATATATTAATATTATGCAAGGCACCCTTTTTACACCTGAAACATCTAGGAAAATATTAACCAATGTGTCGTAAAAGGATATTGACTTACAAGACCAGAAAACTGGAGAAAACTTGGATATTTCCATAAATATCCAAGATACTTTGTAAGGAAAAGAGTTACTCTCATTGCAGGTGTATTTGAAAGGAGAGGATTCAGTTCAAATTAGGCCAAGAAAATACTGCAAAGTGCATTTGACTGAATTTTAAAAGCATTTTATGATTTTCATCTGAGTTTCTGATCAGCAATATTTTATGAGGAACTCCTCAACCAGTGTGTATTGCTTGACTGGTGAAATTAATCCTGATTTTGAAAATACACGGTTTATCCATAAATAAAACAAAGGCATTATGACTAATAACAGATCAAATATTTACAATTGTCCCCACACTCTGATATCTGCATTGGCCTGAGTAAGATAAGCATCAATCTAAAGCAAATACACCATCGCTTCCTGAGACAAGTATGTGGGAAATGTAACACAATCTGCATAATGTCACACTTGTTCCTAGATTCTCAGTACAAAAGCATGGATGTTGTGCATAATGCTGTATTTAACCAAGGCAGAGGTAACAGTTGTTATCCACAGAGTTACATGCTGTGATCTCCTCTTCTCTATCCTACTTTCTTAGTATGTTAGTTAAGATGTGGGAAATAGAAACATGAAATCAGTACTGCATTCACGAAAAGTGTCATACAAACTCTTATTAAAAGACTGTTTCACTTACAATAAATACACAACTTCAGTGTCTTTACACAAAAAAATCCAGCATTTCTCAAAACAATTGTGCAGTCTTCTCATCTATAATTTTAGCTCAATACTTTTACCATAGCAATGACATTTTTGAATGTGCATTGGTAACAATTTGATAATAAGGTAAGCATGGATGACAGCCCATCAAAGCGTAAAGGAGATCTATGAGATACATGTAGTATTGTACAGTGAATATAAGCAGATGGTTATAAAAAATGTATGGAATATGCAATGATAATGATTGTTACAGCTTGAGTACCTTTTCAGTACAATATAATGCACCAAGTAAAACATTGTAAGAGATTATAGTAAATAGAAAAATATGTAACACAAAAGAATTGATTACATATTTATAGAGGGGAACCATTGTCAAAATTCTTTGGCCTCAAGCTGCCCCACAGCTGCATACACCACGTGCTGCTTGTTCCTGAGAGCACACATTGGTTGTCATCTTCACAGATTAATGGAAATTACAGTGACAAATCCTGAATCCAATCCTTACCTAGAGGTGACAAATAATCAATATATTTGCATTCCCTCACAAGCATGGATGAGGAGGAGTGTGATACACTGAAATTCTGCAAGAATAAATCATCTTGGCTATAAATATAAGAACCATCCATCTTTCCTACTTATTTTCCCTATCAACTGCCTGCCAGCATTTTTTCAAGCCAGAACCAGGGTACTGGACATGGAAAACTGCCTAGACTGCAGGAACAATGTGAACAGGTCTCAGGTTATAAATTGTTGCCATAGTCCCGTATGGCACATAAACCTCCTCCAAGGCCAAACAATGAACTGCTAGATTTCACATTGCTCTTTGATGAGCCCACACAATTAGCAAGTTTGAAACAAGCAGCTCCTAGAAGACGTGAAGCAAAGCAAACTCAGCAGAAGTGAGCTGCAATATAACTCTCTACTTGTAGTCTGTTACACAATTCTAAACTCATCTTTGCTTCAAAATTGCTGTTAAAGCTGAAATAAGCAACAGACATCTTCCTAGTACTGCTGCAAACAGCAACCTGAATCATAAAACTTGCACAAAAAACCCCACTACCCCACTCGATATGACTAATAGAGCTAATGCATCTTCTGCTTATAATAAGGGACAAAAATTGAACTTGAAGGACTACTGAAGATTAGAGTTCTATGTTCCAAAAATCCTTGAAATAAACATTCTTCAAAGCATTAGGAAGTAAGACAGGATCTATGATTTCAAAGTTGGATGAGCAGTATCTGTAGCTCATCATTAGAACTGCTAGCAAGATTTCTATATGCGTGAGAAGCATTCACTGTGCTATTACTCAGCCATGGCACATACATCTTCCAGTAAGCCATATGGAAGAGACAATGGAGCATAAAGGTGTATAAGCCTGAAATGGATTATGAGGGTTGCCGATTATATTCCCTGTGTTTTTCAAATAAATAAATTTATTCCCACATTTTAAAAATACTTTCCACACAAAAATTGCTATCACTGAGACAAAAACCAAAACTGTTTAAAAAATTATAAACCTCTATCCAACTTCTAATGCACAAAGTTGCATTAAAAATACAAGATACACATGAAAACCAAATGGAAAGAGACACATCTGAATACACCAGCAACTCCTTCCTTCACTCAATCGTGAACATCGTAATTAAGCAACTTTACAGTGATTCAGGACTGAAACCCATACTTTCAAGTCATTCTTCATCCTAAATTGACAACAAAACTTTCTAACCCTCCAGATTGAAAATAAGAAATATAAAAAAGAGCACAGAACATTTCACAGATATTAGCTTGATAGTAACAAACGTTGCCACACGAGACACATCTCAGCAGCACCTGCAGTTGCTGACACTAACGCTTGGCCATTTTTATTTCCATAGCCAAGGGGGTAGGGATATCCAGCTTATCCTTGGAAAGATGGAATTCACCAGTCCATTTCCCAGCTGCAAACTAAAAGAGCAGGCTTTCTATCCTTTCATCTGCTTCAGTTTCATAGGGAAATAATCAAGAATGCTTCAAAATGACACTTTACTAAGAAAATGTCAAAACAGATGCATCCCATTACAATGGTGAGCAAGAAAATCCAGTTCCTTGTTTTCTGTCACTTGGGTGACACTTCTAACCTCACTGAAGGTCACTGGAAGAAGCCAAAGAATGGAGAAAACATTAAACTTTAAATTTTTGCAAAGAGAAGAAACAAGATACTAAAATTGGTTTTTCCAGTCAACATCAAATACAACAGAACTAGATCAAATCATAAGGTGCAGATTCAACTGATTTCTAAAAACACATTTCACTACTTTCTAACAGAACACCATCTTTAGTGGTCATTATAAGAAGGGCATCACCAACAAGTCTATCCCCAGCACGCTGTAAAGGGTCTGTAATATTTTTGTTTTCATTTGAAAATGTTTTTAACCCATCAGTTTGAAACAGCATCCAGAAACTGCTGCTGGCACAAATGTGCAATAGGAATCTGAATAATAAATTTAAGAATGAACTCATTCAAGTCGCTGCAGGTCTAAAACGAAAGTTGCCCAACAATTCTGGTGGCTCCCAGTGCTCCCCCTGCGACGGTGCAAGCACTGTTCAGCCATTGAGGCAGAAGACTAGTTTTAAGCATTCTAATAGATGCCTTTCCTTAATACTAGTAGTTAGTCATTAACGTCACTTGGAAAAGATAATGTCTGAAACTGCATCTATTAAAGTCTGTCACTAACGAGCTGGAATGATTGAGGGATAATGAAACATGCACAGAGATCCCCCAAAACTGTGACATGGTGTATTATTCGTTTGGGAATCTTACACTTTTATACAGTCTCCCTCTAAAATGTAAAATGTTTGCAAGCTTGAATAAATAATCTGTTGTCAAAAACATGGAACAAGCACTAGGAAGTTAATGATCTGGCATGAGAACTGTGGGCCATTTCTGTGACTGCAGTAACCATACTACTACATTTCTTAACTACTTTTTGAGAACTGAATTATCTTGACAAATATCTAATGAAGTAACTCAATATATTTTCTTTATGCAGAATCCACATTTACAGACTTTTACTTCCAAATAATACATTAGATACAGCCCCATTTTTCAAATAATTAATCTTTGTTTTTGTCAGCCAGTAAGAGGTAGCTCAGTTCATATTTAAATGGCGATTACTTTCCTAGACCTATTGCTCCTTTTAAGTTATTTATACAGATTGCAAAAATTTCTATTAAACTGTTCGATGTTTCTATGTAACTATTCTAAACATTAAATGGTATATGGATCTTAGACCATCAATTTTTGTGACCAGATATAACAAAGAATAGCTATTACAAAAAGAAATGCTATACCTGTCATCTAATTCTAGATTATAAACAGATGGCAGGACATGAAACTCTGCTAAACTATAAATGACACTGAAGTTCAAGGTAATAAAGCTGCCCTTACTGGATAGAAAACTACATTCCAGATCTACATTTTTCAACAGAAAAAAAGAGTGAGAAACTGAAGATCTTGCATTACATGGGATATTAGGAAAAAAACCCAGTCTGTATTTTTCTCAGGCCCTCATATATATCATGTAGAGTATTATTTTTTACAGATGAGAAGCGAAGAGCTCCTCTTGTTTTCTTTCTGAATATGACCAGAAAAACAACTGATAGCTTCAGCTTTTTTTTGAGCTGGCAGTTTCCACACATGCAGTGATTCTTCTTTGAATGTGAGTAGATGCTACATTTTTTTTTCCTTTCTTTTGACAATTAACTAATCAACTGCTTTTTTGGATGTCACTGAAACATCCCTTAATTAAGTTAAAACTTGCATAACTGACATGAGTTATCAACATGACTGTACTTATAGAAACTGCATATATTAATTAATTATTAGGTACCTGAAGATATGATGGACTGTCCCCTCATCCCAGAAGATACAAAGTGTGTCAGTGCTTCTTTATGTACCTTTTGAGAGGTCTGTACAAATATAAGGGTTTGGACAAATAGAGTCTGGTGTTCAGAGTGTAGGATTTCAAGGAAAATTCCACAATCACTTCCAAAATAAACATGCAGTGTAATGCCTAGATTTCTTTCAAGACATTTGGATTTTGCTTGCTTATTCATCTTGGTGGCTAGGTCATGAATCTCCCCAGAGACAAGAGAAAGTGAAAACTAATTTCAGAAGAAATACCACTGAATGGCAAAGCCATAAGGATTTCTAAAACTAAAAATCCATTTTAAAAACTCACTTTTTCCCAAGAACCATGCTGTCTTATCCATATTTCTATTTAGAAATAGATAGGGCTTAATAAATTTCTAGGGCTTAATAAATTTCAGCCTGCTGACTTTTGGGCTGTAATATCAGACTTTTAAAGAGGGATGAGTATTTCACTTAAATACTCTTAGCACAATCCTGTGAATTAAAATTTTACCTTTGTGGGTTTTTGGATTAAAATTCCCTTCTTCCACCAGACACTATCGTGACTTCTCTTTTGTTGTCTATCCCAAAATATTCATGCTACACCACCACCATGACAGGTTACAAACAGATGAGAACAAGGTGAATCTTCTACTGAGTCATTGCTTCCTCAGTTTCACTGAAAAGCAGTTATGATTATGCTATAAAATTTTGTCCTTGTAAAACAGAATGATTATTCTTCAATCTAAGAATTTCAGGGATACATTTTAATTGTTTTTTCCTCTCTTTCTCTCACTCAGTAACCTTTAAGAAGTAACAAAGCCTGTAGTTTTAGAGAGTTTTAGTTATAAGTTGGATGTTAGAAGAGTTACATAACACATCAAGATATTAATAGAAATTAAGAAAAAGTGCACCTTTAACAGGGAGGACAGCAAGTACACATTTCTAGCTAAAGAGCTCAAAGTTTATCCTATATTCAGAATAACTTCTTATCAGATTGCAACTATTTAGACCATATAACAAATCCATCTGAACTAATGAAAGTTCTTCCACTGCTGTTCCCTTTCACTTCTTTCCCCATATTTTTGTTTGTCTGGGTTTCACCCAGAATATATTAAAGAAAAAAGAAGTCTCCTAGATCAGGAAGTACTGGAGATTACATGACAAAATCCTAAAATTTTGCAAAATTCTGCTTTCCAGAGCAGAAAGTGATCTCATTCGCCCAAGCCTGCCTCCTGCACTAAAGCATTATTGTCTTGTAACTCAGTGCACCATAATAGGGTCACTTTTCTGTTTTTCACATAGCACAGTAATAACTTCTTCACTCTCTAGACAAATATTCCTGATCACTTAAATCCTGGAGGTATTTCTATGTATGTGAGGTTTGTAGGTAGATCTCGAAGTCTCTTTGGAGAGTATTTGTACGCATCGAGATAAGAGATACCATTTCATGATTGCAACCAAGTATATTACTCTGTGGATCAAAAGTGGTTTTAACCTCTTGACAACGAGTTAGCTGGAAAGATCTTTATAGCCAGAAACAGTAATATGGCCCATATTGCAATCAAATGCACCACAGGTACAACTCTGTACTGGAGCTTCCTATGGTGCTTTCATTCATTTACCCATCATTAAGTTCAGGGAGTCTTGTTAGACTTTGCTTTTCTATAAATATATTGTTAAAAATTTTTAATTTCATATGAAAAGCCACGTCCCTTCCTACACCAAAATGCACTCTAAGATCACCAATATTCTCTCAAACTTTTGACTACCAGTAGTAGGAGAAAGATGAGTTTGTTCCAGGCTTTCATTGTAAAAAAGATGGATTTGGTCTCTGCTTATAAGACAACTGGAGCAAGATCAGCACATAAATAGAGTTACAGACTTTAGTATTTTCTTTAATATACATGCAGTAAGAACAGGTGATTTTCACATCACCTGTTTATGGTCCCTTGAAGTATTTGTTGTACATTACTGATTGCATGCACAAATACTGACATACAGTGGCTATTTGCTCAAGATTGGAATAGTGGCACACGTGGCATGGAGGTGGCAGCAGAGGAAGGAAGAAATGTGGCAAATTGCAACATTTTTTTCAGTGAAATTTTCCCCTTCGAAGTCAGAGACAGAAAACAAAGCACAAAACAACATGCACGCTGGTGCAAGTCTAATATCCTACAGGCCTACAAAACTAGGGATAAGGACAGCAAACCCCTTCAGACTTCAGAAACTTTACAGATGATGCAGCCTGAAAGGTGTGTGTGCGCGCTTTTGTAACTGGCTTCAACCATATACAATTTCCTTTAACACTGGGTAAGTTTGTATCACCAAAAAAAGATAATTGCCTTTATATACAACTAGTCTCAACATTAGGAATTGTTAGATAATCATTAAAATAGCTTATTTTAACATACAGTACAGAATATAGTCCCAAACTCTTCTCTAATGGAAAAAATATCACTCAAGGTTTTATGTGTAAAACTTCTGTACGAAAAATGGTGTAATTTAATAAGGAGTGATCAGAAGGTTAAAATACCTTCTTCTCTCCGACATTTGGTCTAAAGAGGAATCCATTAAGATTCCTTATACTGTAAAGTGCAAGTTTGCTCTCAGAAGAGGCTCCATAGAAAATAAATCACAGTAGCTTTCTTAAACTCTCCATAACTTGTCAACCAAAATCTCCTTTATATTCTCTGCAAAGCTTAAACATTGTTTGCCTGAAATCAGTGTGTACTTCCATGTCTTTTTTACACACAGTAATTTTAAAGGGATTTTATTTTCTAAGTAAAATGAACAAAGGACTTTAAAAGGCTCTCAGAGGAGTAATGAACGGTAGTGAATTTTGGGGAATGAAGGAGTTCTCCTATTTATTTTTCTATTACATGTTCAAATCAGAAATATGCCTACAAATGATCAAGTAGGAAACAATCACATTCTCCAGGGTAAAATTATAAAAATATCTGGCACACAGGACCATGGCTCTGCTGATAAGTATTTTGAGAAGGCAGTCAAAGCAGAGTTGAAACAGCATAATTAAATAAACACGGTATTTAAGAAATGTGAGAAAACACTGTTCGAAACAAAAATGACTATGTAGATACTTAGAGGTGGGACATATAACCTTTTTTTTAAAAAAACAAAACAAACAACATGAAGAAAAAAACGAAAGAAGCCTACCACAGGGAACATATTTGTGGTAAAAATCAAAAACTGAAAAAACATTATTGTGCCCTAGCAGTGGTGTCTGCAATTGTAAATTAAGCACAAGTAACTTACAACTGTAATGATATCCAAGCTTCTCCTGGAAAATTTGAGAAATGTAAGCACTGGGGTGCAAAAAAACCAAAAACAAATTTACAGAACAAAACACTAGTTTGTGAATATAATGAAGTAATTCATCAAATGAATATTGTGGACGTCATGAAAAACATCACCAACAATAGTAAAAAAAAGAATCATATATTTCGTTTGTATTAAGGTGGGGGAAGGAAAACCAAACAATGCAATTTCATAAGAAATCAAACAAACCCGAGCTAAAAGAAAAATCTGCATTTGGCACAGAAGAGAACGAATCTAATAAAAATACATATTCTAGATTTCCAAGGGAAGAAATACAGGATGGGGAAAGCAAGAAGTTAGTGATAGCCAAAGGAGCTAAAAAGAATAAAACTTTAAGTGCCAAGACATAAACAGAATTGGGAAACTAACAAATTGTTGCTAAGGGCCAGATTTACTGACTCCAGAGGTATTGCACGTGGATTAGAAAAAATGGCACTGGCAGATTAACATCCTCAGAAAAATCAATAAAAATGTTCAAATGAGGAGGTCAAAGATAGGTAAATTTGGTCTGCTTTATGACATGTGTTTTTAGATATAAGTAGACAGAAAAATTAATTCATGCATTAGACAGTGGAGAAGTTATTATCAAAACCAACAATGACAACAACAACCGCAAAATCTTCAATACCGCATGCGTTTGTTACAGCAGTTGCTAAGGGAATACTTAGAGATGTTGAACATACAGGACTTAGATGACATGAAAAAAGCACATTTAAGTAATAATTGCATCTATTCTACAAAAAACAAAAGCTAAGAAAATTTTGAAGCTTCCCAGAGCACAGAATAGCAAATGGGTTGTTAACTAAAAACAGCAGGTGATGATCTCATCATTCTTAGAACCTCATTTGATCTCCCTCAAAAAGTGGCCAAAAATCCAGAGAATCAAACATCAAGAGTGAAGTGAAAGAGGCCACAACAGCCGGTTCATGTTTCTACTACAAGCCCTTCCAGGTACATTTCACCTGTCCTTTTTAACAGAATTACAAAAATTGAATAGAATGGAAAAATTATTCTTTGTGGTACATTTAGGTAACTTTCGAAGACTTCAGAATGGTCTCAGGATAATTTTGATTCTCAAACAAATAACTAGGTGCTTCCACAAAATCCGCTATTTAGTACTAATACAATTTTATTATTTCAGAAGAAAGTATCAACAAGAAGCCTGTGAAAATCATCTGCAACATACTAAATTAAAAAGTGTTTCAAGCAGCAGTGAAAAGACAAATGCAAATGAAACTATGAAAAAGAATTAATGGATAATTAACCTTCGGACCCTGATCCAAATTTCATTTAAATCAACAGGAGTATTTCTTCTGGTCTCAGTGGACTTCATATGCATCCCAAAATGTGATTTGCTAAGCTATAGGCAAAGGAAAAAAATATTAAGAAATAAAGATTCCATGGGAGGAAAGAGTACAGAAGAAAAGAATAATGCTGATATGTTTAACAGGCAGAGTTAATCTGCTTGACAAGAACTATAGACGGCAATAAATTTTCACAGATACAATTTGACTTTTATGTACAGAGACAAGAATTGTGACAATTGTGTTTCTGGTACAGGTGCCTATTTTTAAAAAAAACTGTAGTTTATTAATTATTTAAAGAAATTAGGACTTCCTTCTTTATCTTCACTTGAAAGGAATACTGAATTTTTCTATGGACAGTGAAAGACAAAATGACATGATAGAAGACAGTTTAGACCTATGGGCCCCATCAGAAACCCACTGAAATCTTCTCATACAGTCTCTTTCAGACTTCAGCATATTTCAATGACTTCTTAATTAGACTGTAGGAAATTTGCTCCTGAGTAGACCAGGGCACCATTCCAAGTTTCAGTAAATACGAGTGTCCAACTAGCTTTCTAAAATTACGCATCAGGTTGGAAGGAACTGTGAAGGTTGCACATGATTTCAGGTTCTGCTTAAGGAGGGAGAAAGCAAGCCCTCAAGTCAATTTTTGAAATTTTGTTTCCCATCATAACAGCATAGTATCTCTTTATTTCTATTACTCCCAAAAGTTTTGCTAAGCTATTGCAAACACTGCAACTTTCAGTGTTTAATTGTTTCATGTAGACAATTAGTCAAGAAACAACTGTGCTGCTGGAGGGTGAAATAACAAAGCTTAGAAATCCTGCTGATATGGCCACATAACTATGCCCAGTGCATACTATACCAATTATTTTGTAAAAGGCCAAGGGGAGGGGAAATAATAAACACAACTTCTTGGTACAGAAATCAATTGTTTTTGATCAGTCGCTTATTATTGTTGACCATTTACAGCTTGAGCCTGTTCAGAGTTTCAACACAGGTCATATATTTATTAGTAGCAAGTTAATGAGTGTAGCTCCCATTAACCAGGTCTTTAATTTCAGTATTATTTCTATAGAACAAATGTAAATTTTATAAGAAAAATGAAAGCAAGAAAAGGATACTTAATATTTCTTTTTTTTTTTTTTCATTTTCCTTTCTGTCTGTTCTACAGTGAGCAGAGAACATAATTAATGAGCATAGCCAGGTAATTTCAATCAGTTCAGAGTGCTTTACAAGTTACTGCCCTCATCAGCTGATTGTGTGAAGACCTGTCATCCATTACAATGCAAAAGGAAATTATTTAGCATATGTTTCTTGCAAGGATGGACTGTTGAGTCCACCCTTTCCAGGCACAAGCTAAAGATTAAAAATATTTCGTCTGCTTTACAGTCTTTAAGCAAAACACATTCCATGTGAAGCATAAACATGTCATTCAAATGCAGGCTAAAATATTATTAATACTAAAACCTCATTCTATAATAATTATTAATTCCCTTGAAAGTTGTGGCAGTCACAAAGTCCAAATCACTTAACTAAGCCATGTAGAACAAGTACTGTGTTTCTGCCAAGAATATTGGCACCTCTGATTTTCTAACCTCTGCTGGCAAAAATGACAGTTGTAGAAGAATCAAAGGCTTTGCCTGCTAAGTAATGACTTTGCAGTAGTGTGACTGAAAACTTCCTTAGATATTTTTTCTTCCTCAGAAGCATGTACTTCAGCTTAGTAATACAGTAGCACAGTTACAGAAAACACATTCAGAATTACCTGTTTATCAAGTTTTTTGTTAGTCACCCTCTTCTGAACAGTCCTACACTAATCAAGCCATGCTACTGCTATAAAACTCTTGCCTGATGAGACCGCATTTGATCTGAGAAATTAAACACAGGTCTGAAATTAGACATTTGATCCAAGAAATTAAACATTGAGTTACACACTGAACTGGCTCTTTAAAAAATGCTTTAAGAGGATGGCCCAATAGAGAGAAGGAGTAAGGCATTAAGAGATACATCAATATTGAAAGAGGAGAGGAATATTACACAAATTGAATTTTTCAGGAAGTAATTAGTTGTCTTCCCCCCCCTCCCCATATTGCTGGAGAAAAATTTCTCTAAAATAAGACATAAGCTGATTTGTCTCCAGCACCAGGGAAGCCCAGGCTGGAGGTGCACAGCAGGGTCTGCTGCAGGAATTCCAGACCGCCACCCAAACCTGGCTCTGATCTGTTGCAGGATAAATAGCAAACATCTGCTTTCCTTTTCTACATTCATTTCTAAGTAGAAATCAAGAATTAATGGTGATATCTTAATGTAAAAGATGACACTTCTCCAAAGCATATCTGACAACCCTAAAATCAAACAAGTCTCTCCCTGCTAAGAAAAGCAGCTTTTGAACCGCTGTCTCAAAGATCTTCACAATAGTAAATGTCCCATCATAGAGTCCGACTCCTGTACCTTTGCAGGGAACCCCAGCACTCACACCATGTGCCTGAGAACATTGTCCAAATGCTTCTTGAACTCGGGCAGGCTTGGTGCTGTGACCACTGCCCTGGGGAGCCTGTGCCAGTGCTATATCCCCCTCTGGGTGAAAAACCTCTTCCTGATATCCAACCTAAACCTCCCCTGATTCAGCTTCCTGCTGTTACCCTGAGTCCTGTCATTGGTCACAGGAGTGAAGAGATCAGGACCTGTCCCTCTCTTCCCCTTGTAAGGAAGCCATAGACTGCAATGAGGTCACCACTCAGACGATTTTTCTCCAGGCTGAATCATCCCAGTGCCCTCAGCTGCTCCACTTAGGCCATCCTGCCTTGTAGGCCCTTCACCATCCTCATGGCCCTCCTCTGGACTTGCTCCACCAGTTTGATGTCCTTTTTTGAACTGTGGAGCCCAAAACTTCACACTACTCGAGGTGAGGCCGCACCAGTGCGGAGTAGAGCAGGACGATATCCTCCCTTGACCAGCTGGCCACACTGTGCTTGATGCACCCCAGGACACGGTTGACCTTCCTGGCTGCCAGGGCACATTGCTGGCTCATATTCAGCTTACTATCAACCAGGACCCCCAGGTCCCTCTCAGCAGAAATCAAGTTCAATATATGCAGATTATTGGGTCTGACTCTCACCTCATTTAACATTATTTCATATCACTTATTGCAATCAAATTATTTTTTATTTACTCCAGAGCATCCGGTGCCCCATTATGCTGCATACCAGCCACCCTAAGTCTGATGAACAAGATGCATATTTTGGTGAAAGGTTATATTTGTAACCCTTATTTTTGTTTTCCGGCTCCAAAAGCTATTTCCAAAGGTTCCTGCCCATGCTACTAGACCACGCTATGGTTTTCAACAGTACTGTACTTGGCCTATAATTTATACAAGCCTACCTACTATTTCATTTCTAGGGCAAGCTTTCAAGTAATCTAGGTGTGGTAACGTCCTTCAATGACATGTGCTCTCAACTGCAGTTATATACAATTATATACAAGGCAATTATATACTACATCAGGTTCATTTAAAAGATGAGATTAGGGGGTTTGCTTATACATTTTTAAAAGAGAAAATGTAAAATTCTTGTGATTTTTTTCCATAGGAAAATAATTACAGATATAACAAATTCTATAAAAACTAATATTTACTAGATATATGCTTTGTTTGGTTTGGGGTTTTTTTGTTTGGATTTTTGATTTTAATTTGGTTTGCTGAGAAGGAAGGTTGAAAGGAGTGGAGTTCTTTGTTTTTGTTGAGTATTAGTTAAGAATTTCCAAGCAATAGAAAGTAATTTAGATCCACATTTTCTAGCAAAATAAAGTAAAATGCTGTTTACTTGCTCTGTATTAAAAATGTCTTCCATTGTTACTAATTTACACTGCATTATATCCAAACCTCCCATTTGTGTCTGGAGCTTGTGAACAGTGCTGAACACAAACATTATACTCTACTACACAGGGATTAAAACTCAAAGTCTAGTTTCAGACTCTTCTTCAGCCAAAGATTTTTTTACACAAGCTTGGTAAACCTGTTCATCTTTTTGTCTTTTAAATTCCTTCACCTGTGTAGTCATCCTAGCCTAGGTTATTAGTGACAGAAACTTATAGACATGCCTGATACAAACAGGATTTCCTACCATTTCTGTCCTGTTTCTCTCTCCATCTCTTCCAGACCTTATGGCCCCAATTACTGCTTTTGTCTTTGCAGCTTCATGTGGAAACAGATGGAATTTGGAGAACAGAAAGGGGAAATCATTCAGTGCAAGTGTGTTAGAAAACAACAACAAAAAAATGTGTAATAGGCCTTCAAGTTAGTTTCCTGCTGTGACAGGTCGTCCCCTGACTAGTGCAATCCTCTTTTGTCCTCCCTCCTCCTGTAAGAGTAACAATGGTCAGGAAAACAAGAGTCCCTACCTTAACTTCTCTTGGAGCCTACTCCCCTTTCTTTTTTTGATTAGTTTATCTGTTAAATTTTAAAAAATACTTTTTTCTTAATCTTTTTAATAGTATACTGTAGGAGGTATTCATGTTCAAAGCCCTCTAATTTAAAACAGTAAAATAAAAGCAGAAACAAGGCTTCAACCAGCATTGATTCTAAAAAGATTACAAAAAAGTTCTGTTAAAGAAAATTATGTACAAATATATTCCATAAAATTCCATTTACAATGAACAATACAAAATCATAATCAGCTTATACACTTTCCTTTCCTCTTACTCATGTCCACAGGCACAAGTGTTTCTTCCCTCTCCTACATATCTGAGAAAGTCTGTAAAGTTGTGGCAGGAAAATTCATGATTAAACCAATTAAGCCTCACAATGGGATTGGTCTTTCAAATGTAATTTTAAGTCATACTTGGCCTCTGCCTGGATTCTTATCTAAATTAGGACTGCTCAGTAAGATCTGAAAAAGAACCAGCTCAGCCTACTCTGCTGTCTAGAATATGATACTTGAGCTAACTATGTTTTCAGTTCCTAATGGATATGTATCAGAAATAAAAGATGATTGAAGACAGTTTCTGACTGATTGCCTCAGTCAGAAAAAGCAAATATCTGCAAGTTCCAAACCCCTAGAAATTAACCTAACTGTTGACCTAACTGTGTGACCAACAAAGCCTACCAAGGCTTGATCCAGCTCTTTGCAACTTCTACCTCCCAGCCTAGTCGAAGTCCGAAGAACAGATAGCTTTAAGAAATTCCTTTCCTTCCTTTCAACCCGAAGAAATTAATCCCCCCAAATGGACTGAAGTTTATGGTATGCTGACAGTTTACAACTACACTAGCAGCCAATACACGAGATTATATATATTTTAGAAAAGAAACTTAACAGTAACATTTGGCTTCAAAACTTGTATCCTACTCACATGCAAGGTTCTGACCCCTGCTATACTGTAGCAACAAAGTCTTCATACCAAACCAGCTGTATATGATGCTATAAAACTGAAATTGTAAGATCTCAAGATAAAATACTGAGGCATCTTTTCAGTGAGGCTCAAAACATTTTTCTCCTCGTTTGAATCACTCAGTATTTTCTCATAAAGCTTTCACAAGATGAGAAACTGTTATTTGTTCACATACAGTAAATGGTAAATTAACATTCCAGTAAGACTTTGAAATTTAAATTGATTAGTTTTGATTTTTTTTAGTTACAGAATTCATTAACTGCCATTTTACCAACTAGAAATTAGAAGCAATCATGTATATGCAAATATTCATAAAGTAAGGACATTTCACCATTTAAAACAGAGCCAGAGATTATTTACTGTTGGTATGAAACAACACAACCTGCTGCAGTACTATGGTAATATTCCTGGCACCATTAGCAATTATGGTAGCTACTGCAGTTCTTTCAGCCCATTATCTCTTATGAATGAAGTCACAGTATGTACCATAAGACTTCTTAGAAATTTATACTTCTTATACTAGCTAACACTAAATAAAGGACTCAGCTCTGAGAAGTACATAATCACCTGTCTAACTTGATTTTTATAAGCAGAGCCACTGATGTTAATAACTCCTGTGGTTAGCTAGGCATGTTTCTAACTGCCCTGTCGAAGTGGCACACTATCCCAGTGTGCATTTGAAGGAAGCTTATAATATGCAAGCAGTATTGTATATATGCATATCTGTAGTCACAAAGAAGGGAAATAATTTGTAGCTAATGAATGAAGTGAATGAATTAAACCCTTTCTGCACACAATGCATCTATACACCTATTCACTTCCTGAGGGTATATTCATTACATGAGTTCAGCATACTTCAGTGCCACCAAAGCAGCAAGGCAGGCTCACCCAAGCCACTTGCCTCCCACTTTCTCACAGCTGGACCTCCCCAACAGCATGCTCTAAACTGACAGGTCTTCACATATAACATACTGCCTGTTTTCATAACACAATGCTTGCACTGCATGTTCAAATTTCCTCCTTATCCCCCTTACCTGTACTCTTTCTTCCTTTTCACTGCTCCCCACATCCCAGTACAGCCTTTCTGTTACTGCGCTCCCATTGTGTTAGGTCCCTTGTCACCACTCAAACACCAAATAAAGTAGGAATTGTATAGAGAAAAGACAACCTAATGGGCTCTTTGTAAGCCCCTTTTCCATACATAGGGGCAGACAAATTCAGGTCAAAGTGAGCACCACTTTGGGTGTGCTTAGTAAGAGGAACTCCAAATGATGCTGCGGAGGCTGTGCCAGTCCCACTGATCTCAGTATTAGCTGCAAAAACCCATAGTGTACTACATATGCATATCCAGCATCTGAAGATCCAGATCAGTTACTTGAATCCTTAGACTCCAGAGTTTTACACATTCACTGTGACTGGTGACCCACAGCTGCTATTTACCAACAGACCCAAAAGCTGAGCCAGCATTGCCTTACATTAAGCAGACTTCTTCACACATTCCTTCCATCCAATTTAGAATTAAACAATCACCACCTTATTTTACTGTCAAATACTCTATAATCTACAGAAGTAACACACACAAAACCCCAGGGTCCAAGGCTGCGAAGCAAAGGGAATTACAATTCCTAAACCACTTCAGATGTTGTCTGCATAAACAGTTGGAGGGCAACAGTGTCAGCATTGATTTGTTGCTCACTTTTAATTGGTCTGCACTGTCATTTAAGCATGCTTCATATTTACATTTTAGTAATTAATAAAATCCATAGGATACTAAGTGCATCACTATGAAGATGCTTATTATATTACAAGAAAATACTAAGATCCCAGTTTGTTATATTAATCAATATAGTTGTCTCAGTTGCACAAACGTAATTAAATTTTCATCGCAATTCACTAAGATTAGCTATAAATATTTCAACAAAGAGGATAAAAGGAGATTGTTAATATTTTATTTATCATGGATAACACTTCTAAAACACCTTCAAGAAAAGGAAACAAAATAGAACACAAGTTTTTTTCTGGAGCTCGATCCTGATTTTTAAGGGCTTATGAAAAAAGTAGAGAGATAAAATTCTGTACTGGGACTTACTTTATATTCACAGAAAAAAAGCTTTTGCTTATCACTGGAAAGTACCTTCAGTATTTCATACTGAGAACAGAAGTATATGACACATCACAATGTTAAGGCCTGTTTCAGGCAGACAGGTGGGTCTTATAAAGGTACCTACAAGAAAGAGATAGACACAGAATTTGTAAGCAGAAAAGTTTCTTTTCCCCAATTACTTAATGAAGTACAGGGCCTGAAAGATTAATTAGATTTACTGCATCTTTTTTAAGATGAGACAGTGATTTAGACTACACTAGCTGACCTGGAAGATCACACTGGTAGCTGGAGAGTGCCCAAGTCCCCAGCAAGTTCCAGTGCCATTGTCAGAGACACACAGGGTCTCCTAAAGAAAACAGAAAGAGACTACAAAGTCAGGCTGCATACTATGCATGCACTGAGTCTTCAAATATCCAGCTACATAGGCCAAATTCCCCTGAAACATTGGTTTATAGTGGTGGGAAAGTCATTGCTTGAAGCTCATCATAGGTGTTGCTGTCCACTGCTTTTCATAGCCGCACTGGCAGCAGTACCATGAGCAGACACAAACAAAGCAATATGAGAAAGACGTGCCTGTGTTCATAATGTTTACGATCAAATCCTACACTTAAGTAACTTGACTGGTTTCAATGGATATGTGTAGCACTAAGGGTTTCATATCATGTTTTTCTGATGTAATCATCATGAGTTTGAATCTATAGTTAGAGAACAGACAGTATGAGAAAGGATCTATTTAAACTAATGTTCCTGTTGACACGATTTTGATATGAAGCAGCAAGGGAAAGCACTCTCAAAGCATCAAACACAATTTCTGCCACAGCACTACCTGTGACTGGAATTATATATACCCATCAAAATCTCATACTTTGAAAATTTACTCTCAATTGTTCTCAGTGAGAAGAAACTACCGACCACACCTGCTACTTCATTTCATCAGAATGTTACCAGTGGAAGTGAGATTTCAAATCAATTGCACTAAAGGTCCTTGGCCTGTGAAAGAAGTGCACACCAGCAGTTATGCACGTGAATTCTGTAACAAATATACCAACTTATTCTTTGGAAATGCTTGCCATTTGCAAACAGATCAAAATATCTCTAGATAATGTTTTAAAATATTAACTAGTTTTGAAATGGTAAGAGAAAATAGAACCTTACTCTGGAGTCCAGAAGGCAGAAAACAATAAAGAAAAGCAAACTAGCTGTATACATCTGGGAGACACCATCCCTACTAGGACCAGAAACAGATGTTTGAAGTTTCCAATAGCAACTGCTATTCATGTACCACTGCTTGGTGTAATCGTGCCTGGCCTGATAATGTACTATATGTACTTCAGTATTGTATATGTTAAATAAAGCAATACAGAAGGAGCAAAACAACAAAAGACAGGAGGGAGGGGAAAAAAAAAAAAAGAAGAGGCACTGCAATGTTTTTTCCCACTGAGGTTTAACTCCATATCAGCCTTTCTGCCTTTAAAGCGCAGTAAAGCAGGAGGAGTTCAGCTGTGAGCAGCTGCCCCTGGGGAGCATATTTGCTCTGCCTTGGTCACCACCAAACTTGATGCAGCCAAGGCACTGCTGCTGCCAGCTCAGAGGCACACCAGGCACCTACCATGGCCTGAACACGTGCTGTAGCTCGGGTGAAGACATTTTCACATAGGGGATCCTGAGGTCTGTGTGAATGGTTTTCCCTTCTAGCCACCAGGACATGACACTACAATATCTAGCATCTTAAGACCCAAACAGATTACATTACATATTTCCAGTACATCTAATTAAGCATATCTCAGTTTCTGCAGGATCTGGGCATAAGCAGCTTTCATTTCCTTTATAGCTGTACATGTTTCTCAAGGAAAAATTAACAAGCTCAGGGCTATGCGAAACTATTTAAAAAGATTAAGAAGGGATGCAAAAAGGCCTAAAAGATCTATTACATCTTGAGAATCTTTGCTAAGGTACATTTAAATTCTTTATAGCGAGGTGTTATTTAAAATGTCTTATTTCAGATGCAAATATCTGGATACCTGGATCAGCGCTTGTTAGGAGTAAAAGGAATGATGGGGGGTGGGGGAATGACAATTATCAATTAGAAAGCCCTAGGAAGCAGATTTCGGTAATTATGCAGGGGAAACTGCATTACATAGACTGAAAAGTTCATCATTGCTGTTTAAAAGTCAGGTTGTAAACATTTCACTAGGTTTTATTTTCTATGTTGATTGCATGCTGTTGCAAAATCCAGCACATTGTATTTTTTGAGGTGCTAGTGGACACCAGCAATTAAAAAAAATAATCACCCTTAGCTATAACAATTTTACCTTAGCAACATGGAAGCTAGTCAGTTTATTCCAAGATAATTTTCATAAAATGTGGCAAATGAAAAAACATGGAAAAAAAATCAATTTCAGTAAGCAAAAAACCCAACTAAAATAAGAAGCTCAAGCTTAAAAAACAAATCAAAAATATTTGGTCAGTTTTCAAAAATTTTAGCACATAAAGACATTAAAAGTCATGTGTGCATCCAAGCACCTCTTCCAACCCAATAATGTAATTTTATTTACTGAGACAAAAACCTCTATTTTCCTTCAGATTTTCACGTGTATGCATTTTACTTCTGAGTGCCCTATTAATTCCATTGTTAAACTGATACAGTTGATTCCTTTGAGATTTCTGTTGATTGCTTTAATAGCAAGAAGATTAGGAAAAAAAATAGTTCTTTTAAAAGGAAAAAAGGTGTGATTTAAAAGCAATAGGTGTCAATTACATTGAAATGACTGAAACTGTGTCAAGCCCATTTTAACCTGTTCAGGTTCCAAAGAACTGGAGGTTCTGTGCACAAAACCACACAAGTCTAAATTCTGAAAAAAAACTTACAGTAAGTTTCTTCTGAGTTGATGATCAGTTAAATTCTTTACTTGATTTCAAATATGTAACATAGAACAGAATAATATTTAACATTAACTAAAAATTCAACATAAGAGAATGGCCATTGCACATCTACCTTTTGACAGGTATGTGAATATCTACAAGGTTATTGTTCTGTCATTATTATTACTTCACTATTTTGCATACAGTTATCAAGGTCCCATTCCTTAGGTGCTGTGAAAGTAGACAAACACTCCTCTCAAAACAACTCATTATTCAGAACCAGTGAATTTAATAAGAATGAAATGTCTCAGAGTACTTGATGATATCCTTGCCAAAGAAACTTAAAAATTTAAAATATAATTTAAACAGTTCTCCAAAAGTTCACTGGAAATTTTTTTCAATTTCTACCCCCACCCCACTTCCCAATAAAATTATTGTATCACAAAGAAACTTTATGAAGTTATGTCCATTCATTTCTTTTGGTTGTCTTAGATCCTAATTGTACACAAGGATAAGGATTATTGCATCTCTTGAATATGCATTTCCACTAATACTGTAGCCTGGCTTGTAACATCTGAAGGACTAGAATATTTTAATTTATGATCAAATTAATTATGTCTAGGGTATTAGTCCCAAAGTTCTTCAGTTCTAGGATAATTCTAAATTGTGCTAAGTCTCCCATTTGAGTAATTCCTGTAGAGAGCATTATCTCTTAATTCTAGCCTATGCAGTCATGAGGGCACACATTTAATTAGGTGAAGTTGTAAACTCTTCCAGTATATAATATTCACATATTTAGTAGCTTGGTAGGTAGCTTTATCCCAGTTTAAACCCATTCCTTATTTACAAAGTCAAATTTTAAAGTATCCGTGATACACAGAATATAATAATATAAAATAAGATTATATGGCAACAGAGTTATGAAAGAAGAGAAAGAATAGCTTTAAATTTAACTGTTTTCCACATTCACACAGGAAATGCAAAAATAAGTAATAAACAAAGACTAAACAAATTCTGAAGTAAAGCTCCCATACAATCTGCCAGACACTAGAAGCTGAGAAGTATTTGCAACTTCAGTTTATCAACACTGGTAGATTTAAAAGAATTGAAAACAGTATTTGAAAATACAGAAGTCTGTCTGAAATTAAGTCTTTACGATTGACATAAAGAAGAATTTACCTCATAAGCAAGTGAAGAAATACATTTAATGTAAAGATTTCTCCTTATGACCAAAATGATGCAAAGGAATCTTGGCAAATAAACAAGAATCAAGTTGTTTTGTTTGGTTTGGGTTTTTTTTAAAAAAAAAAAGAATTTAAAAGTAATTACTCAGTTTGATCCACATGTCATACTCCAAAAGTTCCAGGGAAAAAGAGTTTTTCCTCTGATTTCCAGATCATTTGGCTACTGTTCTTGTAAACAGAAAAATGTCCTTAATTTTCTTTAGCACTTCCTGTCACAAGAGTCTGTAACAACTTCCCAGACTGACACCTAGTGATGATTTTATTTATAGATAGCATTTGACTTGTCTATTTTGTCAGTCTTTTGAGTACTTACTACATTCATTAAGCCAGGTTACCTCGGTACACTTTCTTCATGTTTCTACTTCAAATTATTAGGAAAAATCTGAAAAAAACTGGTTTTAGAAAAATAGCACAAATAAAATGCGTAGAACTTTGTCACAATTTGGGTAGAACAGATATAAAAACAATTCAAATTTAATCTAGATTAATTAGGCAATTAGGATTATCCACAAAGAACTACTACATATATCAGACTGAAGTATAACTTAATTTTAATTTTCTGAAACCTAGACAGAAATGGCCCAGGTTTGTAATGCTCTCAGGCATGAGGACAATGTTCCTAATATGTATCACTAGTTTCATATACTATTCTAACACTATATGTCATTGAATTCTTGACGTTCCATAATTTTAAAGTATTATTCAAAATTTCTACTACAATCTTACTGCATGTTAAAGCCTTAAAGCACTTCAAAGCTTTTGATCGTAATAATTCACCTGAAGCTCAGCCATTCTTTCAAAATTAGCTGGCCTATTAGATAGGGAGGCAACCTAGGATAAGAAAACGTATGAAACTCAATACAGAAATGCAAATTATACTCCAAAGGAATGATTTCTCTCTCTTGTGAGCTAATATTGTATATGATTTATTTCAAAGCTGGAAAAGGCAGAATTTAATCTGCATTTTAAAACTAATTTTATAGTGAAAAGCAGTATTTGGAGCTGGTAGTTCAGTGAACTGTCATTTTTAGCTCCCTCCATTTGGCAAAGCTGATTACAATTTCTCTCTAGCAGGTAAGTCGTTTGTCAGTTCCACTGTCAAGATGCTTACACAGGGAAGTAATTATTAACAAATCTTTTGAAAAGAAAATGGTTTTTGTTTCTTCCTCTCTGCTAAGTTCAGCAAGTTTTGTTACTTGTGTTTAGTGTTGCATTGTAATATAAAATCAAAACAGCACAATTAAGGGGAAAACCAGGAGTGCTTTCAGGGACTGGATGTGTTATGTATTGATATGAGGTATGGTTGCAAATAGCAGTTTAAATGAAAAAAAAATTATATCAAGTACTAGTAACCTGAAATAGACCTTGAGAATACATAGACACATCTTTTATTGAAGATGACTTTGGAGGGGTGACAGCTCAGGCCAACTTTAATCTTACTCATCTGATACTGTAAGGAAGGATTCACTGTTAACCATTGTGAATTATCTATTCACAGGCAGATTAGAAGCCATTCATGGTTCTCTCTTTGCAAACTGCACCTAACTGTAGAGTAAGATTAATAAACCTTACATTTTACTTACTGAAAGCACATTGTGTTTAAATTCTAATTGCTGTACGTACGTGAAATGTACTTGGTTGTTTTACATGTGTCACATGCCAAGAGAACAATGGTATGCAGAAGAAAGGCAAAACCAGTCTGGCATATGTTTTCTGCATCTCACTGAAGTACCATCTCCCCAGGCACTGCCTGAGGCAGCAATCGTCAACAAAGCTCTGCACAAACATCAAAAAAAAGAAAATCACAAATGAAAAATTAATGGTCTACAACAAACAGTCTGACTAAGCAATTTGACTAAGCAATCCTGACTTATATTACCTTCTCATTTTGACCCAGTAGTTAAGATTCACATCAAAGGAACATTGATTGAAATAAAGTAAAAGAACTTCCTGTTTTGCTAAACACATTTTGGATTTTCATCCAAAAATCCACAATACTTTTTAGGAGGTGGTGATGGAAGTTTCAAATATTCTATAGAAACTAACTTTTTTCACATCCTGAAGGTCTTAAAATACCATAGATGTAACGAATTTTGATACACATGCACTGGTTTCATCACCAAGACAATCACATAACTGTTACTTATTGTCAAGTCTTAAACATCTGTAAGGATATAATAAATTTGGCTAACTGGCTAAATACAGATAACATGATTTTCAGCTTTCTAAATAATTCTTTACTTGAGGTTTACTTCTTACAGGAATTTGTAGAATCTCCTGCAAATGTGTTTTGTGCTAGGCTATGTAAGTTTGCTATTACCATCTTTGCACTACTCTAGCCACAGATGGGTATATAAGCCTGAAAAGCAGAAAGTGCACTGCTTATGCATACATTCATTCACTATTTAAAAAATAGCTGAGGTTTTTTTGTTGTTGGCTTTTGTGTCTTGGTTTTGGTTTTTTTTGTTGTGGTTTTTTTTTTAAATAAAAAGTAATTTCCGTATACAGAAAGAAGTATCTCTAAAAATTTGAAGTAATAAAAACAATGAGAAACACAAAATCATGACACTGAGATTTTTACACAAATTGCAAGGATTAAAGAATGACTTTTAATGAAGCAAATATTTTCAATTTTTTTAAAAAAGCTTCATTTTATTCTGTTCAGCAATTATTTGCTTGTAACATCCCTTTGCTGTTCTGAGAAAACATGAGCTAATGAAGTTTCTACAGATGTTTTGTCTTAATTCCCCCAGTGCATCACTGTTACTGCTGTAAATCCCACTCCCCCTCACGCACCCTGTGACAGTCCTACCATACAAGAGATGCCAAAGTTATGACCCATCTGCATATGCATATTAATTATCTTAGTGGTTGCTGCTTAAGAGAATTTATAATGGCTGATTTGTGCCTGCCAGGTCACGAGTGGGAGTTCTCATTTCCTCTGCACAGCTGCTGAAGGTCACAAAAGTTTTAGGAAGCATTATCTCAGAAATTTTTTTCTCCCTAGTTTGATTTGGTTGACACTGCTCAGTCAGTTTAAAAGTTATAATTGTCACACAGATGGACTTAAACACAAAATCTTCAGGGTTGGGGTTTTTTTAATTCAAGCAAAAATGAAGCAGCATTTCCTTTTCCCAAAATTGCATAGACCAAGTTCTATCAAACACATTTAGCTGCAGAATTTGTACTTTAAGTATTTAAGGCAGATGAACTAATTTCACTATCAGGACTTTGCAACAGTGAAGTTAAAGCTTCTCCCAAAGTAAGGAAAGGTTTCAAAATTTGGAACTCAAATATTCAGTGTTCTTGTAACTGAAAAATTGAGCAGCCTTTTTAATTTTGTCTATACTACCCCTGTCATAAAGAAGAGGAAAACTCTAAGCTTAACATGAAGAACTTGGAAGCAAAATATTTTCTTCAGATATTCTCAAATGGTCACCTTTAAGTTAAAATCCATCTGATAATTAGTTTCACCTTCAGTCTTCTGATATGCTAGCAGAATTTAAATAATATATATTAAATGTAATATGTAAATGAATTATTATGAATTATTATATTTTGTAATCAACTGAACCACAGTTGTACACTCCCTTAGGTACAATGTTAGGAACAGATGGTTATCTTTGCACCTCAAAAGAAAATTGGTGTTTGATAATGAAATCTTGATCACCCACCATCTGCCTGCTAATGATTAGCAGCAACAGGAGTATACTCGAGGAGAAGTGCGTCTTAGATAACTTTGAGGACTCTGACTATCTTAGTCCACAAAGTAGATTAGACATCAAATATTTGAAGGGTTATAGGCAAACTCAAGCTCTCAATTTCTTCTGTGAATTTTTGAATCTTTGCTGAGACCCTAAGTGGAAAAAAAATAAAATATTACATTTACTGCAAGTATATGCATGCAAACCTATAGCCACAATTTTGTAGTTTTTGCTTCCCCAGAAAGACAAGGACATAATGTGAAACCGGAACATCCCGCATCAGTAAGCAAAATAACAAACCCTGTTGATTTCAAAGCTAATATTTGAAAACTAGAAGTCCAACATTACAGGCCAAGCCTGCAGCTGACCCTTAATCAGCCATGTGTCCTCCTACAGAAATCTGAGAAGGATTCTCTCCTGATGTGACACAGTCCAGCATTTGTCCCCTAAGGGACAGTCAGTAACATCAATACCTTTGCTTGTCACTGTTTCTACTCAAGTCACATATTTAGCAAGAACAAATTTCACCTCATATATTTTGAATTCTCTTTCTTCATGGTATCTTATGATTTTAGAAGCGTATCTACAATAAAAGGCTTCCTATGTAAACAAAATAGCAGTTTCTCAAAATATTGCACAATTCTCAAGCATTTCTTGTCCTTTTCGGGACACAAAAAGTGATGCTGCTTCTGAAATATATACTACAGGACATACTATTTCTTTATTATTCTCTGCTACACCAGAGCAGATCCTAAGGTATCTGTGAGTAGAGCAGAAAGCAGTGAGATGCTATGTGTCCATTTCATCTGACTTGACTTGGATTTTCCATACTGGAGTTCTAGGGATTGCTACAGCTTTAATGTTCAGCACAACAGTTCAGTAATATCTCTCAGATCCCACAAATAACACAAGTAGCTTCCCTTTTGTGATAAGAATTAGGCAGTTCACTATGGCATTTTGACTGGAAGTGAATTTACAGTGTAATTTTTGCTTGTGTCTTAGAAGCCTCATCAGTAGAAACAGTCAGATATTTTTCTGTTATTTTTCAGCAACACAAAAAATGAAATCTGTTCAAGCTATATTTTTTAGCTGCTTTGTGCTACATTCCAAAAGAGGTACAAGTTGTTCTCAAGGTTTGAGACAATAGCTCATTCAGTTACTTTCTTTTTAATCAACTAACCCAATGCACACTGATGTTCTCAAAGAAGACCGTTCTCCCACCTGAAGTAAAATTGCTAACTATGTCTACCCTCTCTAGATTTTTATTGATTTTTTTTGCAGAGTATGCATACTGTTCCTCTTTTAGTGCAGTTTGTTTCTCATACTCTTTGAACTCTTTCTAATATATTTCTCAATAATGGAGTGTCAGGTTTAATCTTAAAATGTTACCATACAGATAACCTATTTCAACAAATACTTTCTTGCTTCCTATGTTCAGCTCTATACATTTAGGCTTCCTTCATTTTACAACAGTGCTTGCAGTCATGTTACACAGTCACATATGAACAAGCTGCCAGAGCACCTCTGTGCAGTAAGACAGTATTAATGTGGATAAAAAGAGAGCAGAGTCGCTAGATAGGGTTCTCCAAAACACTAAAAAACAAGCCCTGGGGACATCATCTTTGAAGAAAGGAGTGTGCAAATTATGCAAAATTTACAATATACAAAAACAATGCAAAGACAATTTCAGGGGCTCAAAGCTAAACTATATTAACTCAGGTTAATTAAAGTTAATTAAGTGAGGTGTCTGGAAAAAGAATAATAAAGCAGTGATTAATCTTTGTTGATTTTTTTTTTTAATCTCAATAGATTTCCAGGAATTATTTTAATATTCCATTTTAGACCACACCCATTTAGTCCACAAAAAAAGATACAATTCAATAACAATTGTGATAGATTGCAACAAGCTTGCTAACTCATTACACTGAAGATAGATTTCATGTTTTTAATTGCATAAATGCACAGCAGAAGAAATTCTAGTAGGCAGGATAGTATTAAACCGGCACGTGTTCTCCAACGCTGCAATTATTAATGCCCCAGCCATTTTCATTTTGGCTATGAAATTGAAAATGATATTCTTATTAATATAAATGTCTGCCCTTAGAGAGAAGACATATAAAGCTATTTATGGCTTCTTACCAAGCCCCTGCTGATAGTATCTGAAAGCTATTCAAGTTTTTAATATCTAAAGACAAATAATGACATATCAATACCTAATGAAATAGGCAAAAATATATTGAAATACTAAGAAACTCCACTATAAAACAAAAGCTGTGACTTAATGTAATTTTATCACAAAGTTATAGAATACATTTCAAAGGAATAATACAGCTAAATTCTCCTTCTCTATCAGTCTTTATTCAGTATATTAATTCATCTTTACATAGACCATCTGCTCTTTCAATTACCTTTGGAGTGTCTTTTAATGATTATCTAACCATACTGAATAATTAAAAAAGAGCATATTAAGCTACAAGCATGGAATCTAGCTTTGTTATTATTATTTTACATTTTTTCCCTACATCATAGCCACCAGCTCCATGTGACGGAAAAAACCTGACCTTACCTTTTCCTCCTACTTCTCCCCCGGCTATGTAAACTCATCTCAAACTGTAACTAAGTGCAAGAAATCAACAGCACTTAATACATCTCAAAATACTTTTCCATGTATCTTCAAACACTGTGGGTTGTAAGGCCTTCCTTCTCGTTTACAGAAGTAAATTTTATTTAAAAATGCCTTTAATAGAGAAGTATGTGTGCTGTTTACCTTGAGAGCTTTAAGGAGGCAAGGTTTATAAGGAGCATTAGAAATTTCTATTAGACTCTGCAGAGTAGTTAAAAAAAAGCCAGTAAATTGATGGGTGCAGAATCATTCTTTCAAGTCCAAAATGCAAGCAACAACTTTCATGCTAATTACAATTCTTAATGCCTTTCTTCACTCTTATCTTGCCCTCTATCTCCAGTATGAATTTGTTGGTGCTCAGTCTCTGGCATCTTCCCTTTCCACCCTGCAACCACTCAAGGTTTTACCCTTCCCAGCCAAACGTGCTGCAGCTAAGTGAAATTTATTACTTAAATGAGAAAAATGTAATGATATTTTCAAACGGTGTTTGATCCAATGCTCGTTATTTCCATGGCTTTTGGATCAAGCGCCCTTGCCACCCTTAAATTCTATGTGTCCTTAATGAAATTTTGAACATGAGACTTCTTGTTACCAACATGTAGCAAAGATGACAACCAGCAGTAAATTCTTCTCGGTTAGTCTTTCAATTTCTCACCAGTATTCAGTTGCAAGACTTAATATCCAATATTGTGGAAATAATATCCTGAAAGGATAATTGTAGCTATCATGATTATTTGAAATCTTTGATGCGGAACATACATCCTGACACACAGTAATAAAAAGGTTCAGAAGCAAGATGAAAACATTTACAGGAGCACCGCTCATTTGATCACAGGCTATCATGTTGTAAATTTTTAAAAAATAACACAGAAATACATTGCAAAAGTAAATAATCAATATTTTCTATATACTTTTACTCCTTTAATCATTAACCCTCAGGTGGGCAGGTGTTGATTTAAAAGCATTTTGGTAAAGAAACATGAACATACCAATTGCAGTTTCAGAAAATGTAGCGGTATATTGTAAAGCAAAATTTTGATCAAGAGCATAGTTGTTAGGTTTTTGACAAGTTATTGGTTCTATCATTTTGAAAACAAAATCGAGCCAAAAAATGCCAGTCCTATCTCTCCGGCATCAGTATTCTACTTATAGTGATAAATAATTCCCAAAATCAAAGCCAGTCTCAAACTGATACCTCAAAATACCCATCTGTATCCATACAGCAAAATACTCTGAAACTTACCTTCAGAGATCAGCAAGGTGGAAAATACCTACATATCTCAGGACCCTTCAACCATCCTTACTGAGATTGATTTATTTTCCTGTGAATGTTAATAACTAAACTGCAAAATCAAGAGTACTAGGTGCATCACCCAAAATATGCAAGTCTACACTCAGCGAGCAGATTTCCTTATTTCTGCAAGAGTCCATCTTGAGTTTTAGTGGTTACTCACTTCTGATGCCACCATAATTGTTTTGTTAAATGTTGGGCTGTTCATAACACAAGTCGTACTCTCCTGAACATAGTTACACTAACCAATATGCACTATTAAAACAGCGATTCTGCACCAGTTTGCATGCTATGGTGCCCCAGCAATTACACCATCACAATGTGTAACCTTGTAATACGAACACTCCAACAGCTCTGCAAGTAAACAGGTAGCAGGTAAGATAGACACGGCCCAAGGCACAGGCAGCTTTTTAAAAATTATGATTATTAAAGAGAACATCCATGACTATACTCTATTGCTTACACCCATAGAAATCTAGTGCCTTTCAGGTACATGGTTTTATTTTGTACACTTCTCCACAAAGAGCTGGGATTCATTTTTTATTTTCTATGCAAAGAGAGAAATAGCTCAATAAATTCCAAAAGTGGGAGGGCAAGAAGAATTATAGCACAACATAGGAAAAGGCATATGCGATTTTGTTCATCTGCATAGGTAGCACACATACAGAGTTACATCATCCTCCTATGAAACAGGAGCTATTTACCTGCAGGCAGCCATCACTTCTCTACCTTGCCTGTCAAATAAATGAGGTAATAGCAAGTGAACTGGCTGGAGCATACAAGCAGTGTTATGCATGAATCAATCATTTGAAATACTGCACTGCAGTGAGAAAATACAAACTGGAAACACAGCAAGAATCAGCATTCCCTCTCCCTTTTGTCAAGTACCACCAATGTTGTCAAAATGGAGATGTACACAACACATTGACAGGCACAGAAGTTCCACACCAAGCATAGGTTAGCTATTAAGATCACCATGACAGACATCGCTTTTTTATTTGTTCTGTTACTTTGAAGACTGCAGAGACAGACAACACATCACAGCTGTTAAATAACAGCACAGTAGAAAATAGTGCTGGCACTACACATTGCAGCTTTAGTCCTTGTTATTCTGCTATAATCGATGTTACAATTAATATATTTTGAAACTCTCTTTACTTCCTGAATAACTTCTGTGGCAAACTGCAGCACAAGGAACACTTAACAAAAAAGTTACCTGCAGTAAGTTTGAGAATGATAGCTGCTCACATGCATGATCTTCTGGAGCACAAATATTCCTTGGCAATAATGCTGGAGAACCAGACCCTGCTATTTGTTTCAAGCCTGCTGAAAGCACTGAACAAAGTGACAGGTTGTGATATAACCCAGCTCCTACTCACAGGAAGGCAGATGATCTGAACAAAAATTGCTTGCTGTTTACAGCAAGTGATTTTCATGTATTCAGTGTTAAACCAAGTCAGTAAATTGTCCGAGGCTTGCTGAGTACACTGAACACACTCAAATCTTTTTAAATGATCCTATTACAAAAGCAACAGTCTTCATCTGTATTTTGGAATGAACACCACCACCAGTATCTTAAATAGAAGATTGATTTATACCTGACTATGGCTACACTGCCAGTCCTACTCTAATGTCCTACATACTTAATTTTTATTCTTTTTTTGGTGCTCATCTTCATTCCTCCTATTCTGTTCCACAGTCCCATTTAGTCTTGGCTTTGCTGTTACTATTTTTGACTCCTTCACAATTTTACGAGGTATCTCAGTTGTTTGGTGTGCTGAAACACTTCAGAAAAGCCTGATGTATTGATATAAATTCATTTTCTTTACATATGCTTCCCAACTTTATAAGCATAGCACATAAAAATGTTTATTATTGAAAAAGAGTGAAATCCATTCACTGAAATGAAAAAGAAATGAAAAAGATGTGTTTTGTGCATATGCCTGAGTTCCCTACTCAGAGGTAAGCTCTGCCTGCATTGTCATGAGTTATTTCCTCCCATAAACTTTAAGGAATTTACTTATTGTGTAATCACTATTAAAGACTGTGCACTCAAGTTAATATCTTTCCTGAAAGCTGTTACCATGATGTATGCTTAGACTACCTGGTGAAAAGTTTATGAATTGTTATTTATAACTTCTCCATCTTTCACAAATGCATCGAGTAGCATTTTGAAGAATAAAGTGCCATTCTGAAGAGGACAAAACTGAGCACGTGGAAGTAGAAAAATTAATTAGATAGCAATGTGCAACCAAAGGAATTGCCCGGTTTTTTTGATAGATATCTAAATAAATAGTTATGGGGGAAAGTTAGTGTAATTTAAAAAACTCTTTTCTATCACAAATACTACTGCTTCACAAATACCACTACTGTAGGAAATTTTAGTCATAAAACAAAGTTCTTAGTTATCTTAAAAAGCTACTCCAAAAGAGATATCTTAATAGTTTGTTTACATCCGCTCATGTTCCTTGTAATATGGAAACTGGCAGGCTCTTTAGCATCTTGGTAATTACATGCAGAAGACCTAGCAGATAAAACAGAATAAGGAAGAGGGGCACATGTAACTCTGTGTGTGATGTATTGCACAGAGGGCAATAGGAGGAGAAAAGAAAGAAATCAATGTGGGAGAAGGAAGGGGCAGAGGAGAAGCCTAAAAGATCAGTGGCAAAGAGCCTGGGAAAAGCAGAGGGAAAGAAACACCAGAAATAAAGAAAAATGAAAGAAATAAATAATAAATTTAACAGTAGAAGTGACATGTTAAAGTATTATAGTGAAAACATTTCAGTTTAAATATGAAAAAAAACCCACAATGAACTAAAGGAGCTAAGAAAGAAAACAAGGAACAAGATGAAAAGAGTCCAGAATGTCCAGATGTGCAAAATAGGTTAAAACCAGGTATAATTACTGTGTTAAAAATGTGTCATGGTTGGAATCAAGTTTCTTCCAGGTTTTAAATGCATCTATACCAAGATATGCTTTTGAACTAGCCACTTGAAATTCTACCAGAAATGAATCTGAAGGTAGGTACAAGTCCACAATCTTATTACATGCCATGCAGACTAGAGCTATGGATTTAGTCTTGAAGGCACTGAGCACTGTAAAAGAATTCAACTTTACTTAATGATCATTGTCACAAACTTCAATGGAGTGATTGCACAGCTTGGCATTTTACAGGATGCCTTTGAAGGATTGAGGTCTTAAGTGTCAAGTTTATAAGAAAGACTTAGAAAATAAAAGAATAAGAAAAAAATAAAACCACAACTGCAATTCCATCTTTTAGTAGCAGCAGACTCTTAATAGCTGATTATCTTAAAGATCATGTTTAATACATGCTCCTTACTGACCTTAAGGCTTCTGAAACTCCAGAAACACGGGAAGCAACAATGAATGAGAGAAGAAATAGATATTTTATTTCTCCGAGAAACTACATCTCCATTTAAATGCTTTGCTGTTTACATAAGATATTTCTAGTTTATTAAGAAAAGTGAACTGAACACCCGATAGGTATGTTTGGGGATCTGGTGCTCTGTCTCCACATTCTGTTGCATACTGTCTTCTGCAGAGCCAGTGCAAAGATTCCCAAGTACTACCTTATGCCTTTTGGTCCATTTCTGGATCAAACCCAGGCCCTCTAATTTCCATTGCATTAGCTTGCTACTCCAGGCAGAGCTAATGACATCCGAGGTGATCAGTCATTCCCACTGTAGTCTGAGTGGGAGTGAACATCTGAACTAGTAAATGTCTCTCTCCTGCTCCTCTTCATCACAGCACACACCAAATGGGAGCGGTTCTGTTTATAGCCAGGAAAATTACAGTCTCTGATATTGTTACAAGATTATTTATGACAAATTTGCTTCCACCTGTGATACTAATTGTGAACATTTAGAGTCATCATTCGGTGTGGCTATGAGGGATCACAAAGTAATTAGATAAAATGCAGACAGACTATTTGGCACCTGCATTGATACCTTTGCATTTCTCATCCATGTACTCTGCTTCAAAGGACAGAACAAAAAATATTAAAAATTTTATACCAACTTACTTATTTGCATGTTTTTGATGTGAAAGTATATAATAACCCTTAATGCTATGAATCCAAATATAAAGACAACCTTGCTAAATACTGCAAAATATTGTCCTCCTTGACTCATGATTATCATTTGTACCCTACTCATAAGTCATATGCTTTTATGAAAATAAACAGCTGCATTTTTTTAGCAATAATTTACCTTTGGGTACAGGCCAGTAGTTACTTGGAGTATATTTATTCTGTTTTTTTCTTTAGTTTCAAATTTCAAGGAAAAGTCTTAAATATTAGGTATTGCTATAGTTATTTTCAACAATTTATAAGGTGTTTGTTTCTATGTTTTTTTCCCTCAACTCTGCAATAAACTTTATTTCTGAATGACTCAGGGCATCAGCAGCGCAGTCCTGCACAGAAGAAAATGCAGGTGGTCAGCCCTTTTGGAATTGCATGGCTTACAGTCTTGAATATAGGTATAAAAGATTACAACAAGAAGGAAGCAAGATTCAGTATATTGAAAACATTTTAAAAGGAAGCCTTTCGGCTTGACTCCTTAGAGACACATGGTGCTACATCACAGTGAGATAGTCAATGGCGAGGTTAGAAAGCTCAGCCACAAGGCCGGTTCACAAAGTACGTATGCCACAGTCTGCCACTGTTATAGTTTGAAAAGGGCAGGCAAAATCTTATTGGCTTTTGCTGCCAAGACCCAGTGAACAAGGGGTGGAGTTTAGGCCCCTGTGTTGAAAAGGGGTCTAGGTATCAGGTATCAAGTATCAGGTTCCAGTATTTCCACACCCATTTTCCTGCCAGACTCTATAAAAGCGAGGAGGACGGGGGGAGGGAGTCCTTTTTTCTCTCCGGAGTGCAAGTTCCCTTTTGTCCCTTTTTCTCTCCTGCCCTCGTGGGTCCCTTGTCCCTTTTTTTTTCTCTCCTGCCCTGGTGGTCTTTCCGGAGTTCTGTCCCTTTTCTCTCCTGCCCTGGTGGTCTCTCCGGAGTTCGGTTCCCTTTTCCCTGCTCTGCCTCGCTCCTGCACTCTCCCCTGCTACCAGCTCGCCACGTGGAAGACCAGAGAAGAGGCCCAGCTTTGGCTACCAGCTTCGCCACGTGGTCTGCAGCATTCCAGCACTCCAACTGCACCGAATAACTGAAGTTTGGACTCTTTTTCATTCCATCGGCTTTGCAGTAAAAGACCTTTCAGCAGCCTGTAACGCCGGTCATCTGAGCTCGGGTTGTATATTTTGTATATTGTACATTTTGTATATATTTTCCTTTTCCCCACCGGTTAACTCTTTCTCCCTGTGCCATTAAATTTGCTATAAGTTTTTAATTTCCAACCGGAGCCTGATCTTTCTTACTCCCCTTCTAATTTTCGGGGGGAGTGATAGAAACAAATTCTGTCTGGTTTGTGGCTTGCCCTGGCCGTTTGCAAAACCAGCACAGCCACTGTCACTGAAAAAGCCACTGTAAGGTGAAATAAAAGCAACCCTCCTCATGTAAGTCCTTTCAGGTTCCTTCTTTGACTCTCTTCACTGTACATTATTTTTTGCATATATATTTACAAATATGAGCAAGAGTTGTACCACACAGAAAAAGGCTGTGTTCCTACAATTCCCCAAAGAATTAGGTCCTTAAGACTACAATAAAGGGAGCAGAAATCTACCTGAAGATTTGAAGTGTGTGTAACAGCCTGGAGGGTGGCTGGAGGAGATCCACTGTGCATCATTTACTTTACGCCTGCATCCTGGCGTAAGCAGAACATGCAAAAATGAAGTGGACAGCTAATTAAAGTATTGACCATCATCAGAATATGAGAAAAAAAGGGTTATTGCTTCTCGTTAGTCTTGAAAAGTGCATCCTTAATATTCCAGAATTACAAAAGAGGAGCACTGTTCTCAAATCAAAGAATAGCGCTCCAGTTATCTTGAACTATTTAATGTAAGTGAAAGAGTAACAACATTGTACATTAGTAAAATGCACATAGAAGCTGTAACAACTGGCATGACTAATATAATGTGTTGTAACACTGAGGCATTATTGTATTATAAATATTCATTCAGATGGCAATTTATTATAGTTACATTGCACCTGCAGGAAAAATATATTCAGGAAACCTAAAATATTTTAATAAATACTGAAGGCAAAAAACTTAAGCACTATGTAAATGTATTAGATGCATTAACTTCATTACTTATTGATAAATACAAAATGATGCAGAATACTCATGTATTTTAAAAATTATTTATTATGACCACCATAATCACAGGCCAACTACATCCATGCTCCTATTTTCTTTGCACGCTTTCCAGTTCGTGATTCAGTTCTTGGAAAACTTACATGGACTTGTACATCAAATTCCAGCTATGATTTCTCTCACCACAGCTCCTGAACAAGTTATCCTCACAGAGTCCTCCTTGACCATCTCCAGCTGGTGAATTAGTGACTTACAGACACCCCACATTACTCATAATTGGGTTTATGATCTTGTCTTCATAGTACTGAATTTCTCTCCTTATTCATTGCTTCATCTCTCCACCACATTGTTTTTCCTACATAATATTCTAATGCTGTTCTATACTCCTGACTTTAAAAGGACATTTTGATCAGTATATATTAGTCTTATGGTCTAAGGTCTGCAATGAAAACAAGTTAAGACTAGCTCTAAAACAGCTCATTGAGGTTATCCAGCAGTAACATTCTTACCACCTCTTAGATTCCCTTTTATGCACATTTTCAGGACTTTCTAGCATACTCTTCATCCATTTCATACTACACTAGTTTTCTGTCCTACACTGTCTTCCTCCAGCAGCAAGGACTCAGTGTTCTCCTAAAAGCCCAGTGGCAGCCAACCAAAACACTGAATTTCTCTTCAAATGGAAAGTTCTCAGTGCTTTCAAGGGCTCTTAAATCAGAATAGAAGCACAATTATTTAATTTTTACTTAAAAAACTTGAGGACATACAAATAAATACTGTGATGATAGGGTCTGTCAGAAACCCTAAAATACAGGTGGCTTTAATTTGGGGAGTAGGTGGAACAGAGGAGTTTCTGGGTTTGCAGCTGCTCAGTAAACTTGAAGCAACTGCTTCAACAAGCATTGGAGGTTTTGCAACCACGAGGCATTAAGAAGAAAGCCTTGTGCAAGCTCAGTCCAGAATTGCCTCTTCAGGGCAGAATCCTAAAGCCATGGTGACATCCAGGGCTTCAAACCTGGCACCTTCCTACCACTGCTCTGAACAACATCCCTCCTTCTCCAACTGTGTCCCCTGGGAAGGCAACTCGCAGAGCCAGCTCCAGAAAATCCCCCAAAATAGGCATCAAGTTACTTTAACATAACCTCACTAGGGTACATTAGTGTCACATTTCATGCCATCTATGCCTTCACCATCATCTTACATATATTTTTTCTTTGTTGATTAACAGTTTGATCTTGCCTGATTACTTAAATTTGAATATAGCCTGTGATTTTTTTATTTTCTACTCATCTGGATACTCAATCAGACTTAAAATAACTTGTTCCTAGACCTGTGATTGCATGTGTTACTTCTTTCAATGTTCTGGAAAGGATTTATCTGGTTCCCACAGAATACAAACACTGCATTCTTTGGGCTTTTTTCTGCTAGTAAGGTGATATTTTCTATTTTCATTCAAATGTTTCCATTAGTAATGCTCTTCATTAGCAAATGAAGTACAACATGCATTTCATTTAGGGCAAATCAAAGGTTTTTATATTGAAAAAAAGGTCCCATCTTTTCTTGTTCTTGGTTTTAAACTACTTTAATACAGCTGCCAGTTCTCTAAAATATTCTGGTTTCAAAAACATATAATTGCTGATCTTAAAAGGATTCCTTAATGGATTTCTTGAGAACACTGCTTTAAGAGGCTCCAGCCTTTCCTGTATCTCAGTCAAATCATGTCAAATTATCAGTTCACAGTATTTTGCAATAATACAGAAATATATATATATCACATATACAGAACTTAGAATAAGAGCGGCTAGAAATCAAAATGCAAACTAGTCGGACAGACATCACTAAGTAATTCCTTAAATAGATCTCACCAAATATTGTAAAATTCATCTTGTAGCATCCTTTCCTCTAGAAAAAGGAATACTAATCAGTGAAGCCACTCAAGGCATGGCATCAGCTCAGTTCTGATCTTTTGTATGTATTCTGAGTCAGGTGTGCTGATTTTAAAGATAAAATTGTTTACTTCTTCTACTTAAGTATTTACTATTCTTCACCTACATCTCCAAAATCAAGACAACTAAACTTCATTAGTTGTTGATTACATTCTCATAGGTTATACCAGCGCAAATATCACAAGTCAAGTGCTAAGTTGATCTCAGACCTCTTTACTCATTCATCACTATTAACTGAGAAGCAAAAGTACTTACTAATATAATTGAGTCCCAAATCTTAGTCCATGTGGGTAAAATGTATCTTAACTAAAGGCAACAATTTATAGTTTTTGAAAAGTATAAAAGTATTGCAGTTCTACCATATCATTTGTCTGAGCTACTTTGGCAAAATGTTAGTCCACTCCTCACTAAACAATGATGAACTTTTGCAAAGTAGAAAAAAAAAAGAGAAAACACATCTATGAAATGGCTTAAGTTTCATTATGTTGTCAGACTAAGAACTCTTCAAGTAATAACAAAATAACAAGTAACAGCAAAAAGAATTTGTGATTGGTTGGTTTTTGAATGAGAGCACTATATTTTCAATTGACAATGAGAAGACCATTGGAATCAAATGGATTTCATGTAAGGTTGCAAATATTTTCCTAGAATCCTGCATGGATTAAAACTCTCTGCAGTCCATTTTCAAAAGTATTACCCAACACAAACATTGACAAAACAGATTTACGGAATTCAAGGGATATTTTCACATAGCAAAAATTCTTAGAACTAAATTATTATGCCAAGCAATAGCATAGAAGTGAAAGAGCATTTATGATTTAAATCTTTGTCAATAAGTTAAATACAGAGAAAATCACATATGAGAAGAATAGTGTACATATGTTTTCATACATACACACACATAATATGCATATGCACATTCAGACACCATCAAAATGGGATCTTCAGACAGATAATTATAACTATTTCAAAATCTTGTAGAAATGAATATGCATATTTAAGTTTTTAAGAGATTTCACCATCTTGGGCTTCTGTAATATACATAAAAATAATTGTCCTCATGGGACAATTCAATACCAATTCAATTAGGATAGTCGCTGTTCTATTAACAGTAAACTATTGAATCATAATACTATAGCCAAATTATCACAAAGTCTGTTTTTTCAGCAACATTTTGCTGTAAGCATAGGAGTTTAAAGAAGCAAAATGACGAATTATTATCTTGTCCCACTTGCAAAATTTTAGTGTTCAATTCTACTAAGAGAACATTGTTCTCATCGGGCTTGCCAGGCTTACTAATTTCTGGCAGCAGCTTTG
This sequence comes from Aegotheles bennettii, assembly GCA_013398125.1. Taxonomy (NCBI): domain Eukaryota; kingdom Metazoa; phylum Chordata; class Aves; order Caprimulgiformes; family Aegothelidae; genus Aegotheles; species Aegotheles bennettii. The sequence goes on along the minus strand of VZRW01003874.1, from coordinate 85,567 downwards.
AAGCCTCTTCAGATGGTGCTTTTAACACCAGTAAGCCTTTAAGGAAGCTGTTACACCACAGTCACAATCATAAATTAGGACAGGGCACTGGAATCATATGCTTTCCAGTAACTACATAACCAACTAAAATCCGTGCTATAAACAGTATGTAGGGAAGTACTATACCAACAAACAACGTTATATTATCCTTTTCCACTTGAAAACTTTATCTAGTATAAATGTGAGTGCTCTAGACATTTGTAAAGGGTTTCCACACATCCAGAACCCCAGTTGGAATAGTGTGTATGATTTGTACACCTGGAAGACCCAGCCAGATGTGTTGCACATATGTACATCGACGGTTTCAAGCATATGCAATATATCTGAAACACTATCTGAAGGGACCCACTAGACTCAGCACACACAAACCCAGTCTTGTCTAGCTCAGGCACTTTAGCAAGTTAACAAGATAAACAGCAAGTTAAGATTTGGTAACCCAGTCTCGTAAAATCTAGAAGCTTAGTCCTCTTTACTTAAGCAGTGCCTTGTACTAATACAGTGCTGAATTGAAAAGGCCCTTCAAAAGAAGGCAATAAGAAGTGAATGACAAAACTTCATTTGCAGTGAATACAAAGCAAGCAAGGGTTTTTGCACATTACATACCTTCATGCATCTCTGAGTTAAGATCAGAGAGACGCTGGACCAGATTTCCACATTTTACCTTCTTCAGATCATTCTCTTATTCACACTTACTGTTCCATTTATCTCCCATTTTGACCACATCTGGAGCCAGCATCAAAAAACATAGTATTTGAAAGTCTTTACTGATCTACCTAATTAAGACTTCAATTATTTTTTTTTCCTGTCCATGGTCAACAAAGTGATTTTAGTTTATACTGTATTTAAATATAAGAACCATAAGAGGAGAGCCACAGGACTAAGGTGATCTTCTCAGCAAGGATCTAATGCAAGAAATGGATCCTACAGCAAATGGCTGTAATCAGGCAGGAATAAGCAAGTGAGAAGCCATGATAAAAATGGAGATGTCTGGCATGCCCTACAAGGGGAGTGAACATCTCATCATGTTTACGACCCTGACAGGCAAACACTGTGTACGCACTGCCTGTATTTCTGACACCAGCTGGGCTAGAGTATGTTCCACTAACTAATTCCACCACTTAACATGCCTGAAGGAAACCACATTACTGAGGACACATGCCATGTCAAGAGATTTTTATTTCATTTTTTTCCTTTTACATCTTGCAGGTGTGAAAATTCAGAAGTTTAAATAACATTTTCACAGTCCCTTTCCCAGGATTTTGTGTATGAGCAGTATGGAAAACAGAGGTCAGCAAACCTCTGCTTTTAAGCAGTGGGGCAACTTTCTGGCAAATCTGTGCAACTGCTCCAGCTATATTCCACCTTCTTCTCTCGTTTGGTACTAAACAGCTCCTGTGGGTCAAAGAGGCAAACATGTTTTTACTCTTGGGGAAAAAAAAGTTATGAACCAACTTTTCATCAAGATGTTGCCAGCCACAAGTTTTCTCCGTTCTTCTCTCCAGCTAGAGTCAGGTCCCAAAGCTGAAATATTTCTAGGAAACTGTTACCATTGCTTGGGCTGTAAGAAAACACTGTTCCATGCTGTTTGCAATCAGCTTTGTTCACAGGATGAAATAAATTTCACTAAAGTATATAACAAAGCAGCACCAGCCTCTCTGAGGAAAGATGTCTTGCAAAGCTTAAAACTTGCTGCAGCTGCTGAGCCGCTCCAGCATCAGATGCTGTCATGCCTAATCTTGACAGAGGTTAAGGGTTGTAAAAGAAACAAAATGAGATGGTAAAACATGTTTATGAGAGGTTATATTATTCTTTCCTCTCATTAATTTATTCCAATATTTTAATAGATTAACATAGACTTAAAGTTATTGTGTTGGCCTACAAGTAGGCAGAAGCTAAGGAAGTCAGGAAAACTACCTGCCACTGAAAGTGCAAGTTATTTAAGCCTTAAAAACGTGATTTCGCTTTATGTGATTTCAGAAAACACCCTCCAGGGAACTGCAGTTTTTTCACAGAAGGTATCTTGGTAAGTTTATTATATCCCTTCATCCAGGCTTCCTTTATTTGTAGGAGAAGACTTATCTGGGGCAAGGATTGTCAGTAATGTTGGTTTGTTCAATGTGATGTAGAATGTATTTGCCATTATCTGGTTTAAATAGGTGAATTCAAAAGGCCAACAGAAGCAAGTGAAGTATTTTCAGTCTGTTGATCATTTAGAGACAAACTGGAAAACTGCCTGGATTCAACCTGATGGCAGATGTATTTATTCTCTATTTGCTTGTTCCAACACAGCAAAACAAGAGTATATGTGCTGCTTGTATTTTTGCCTGGGGGACAGAAGCTTTATATCGTAGTTAATGGACCATTTACAAACAGAAAATTAATTTGGCAAGAACTCACTGATGTTGTAGAAATCGGAGGAGCATGGTCCATTTTGAAAGCAATTAATTCAGCCAACAGAGAAATTAAATCTCAGTTGTTTTGGGCACAAGAACTTTGACATATGGAAAGCAAGAGAAATAAAGCCTTTTTGAAAAGAGTTTACCTGCAGAAGGACATGTTGCATTTTGGAAACAGTGCACACAGAAGAGTAGTTAACATTTCCAGTAATGGAGCAGGCTTGAAATGTTGGTGAAATTATATTCACCTCGCCTAGTTTAAATCTATGTTGTCCAGAAAAGTCACTTTTCTGTAAGCTGCCAATACACTCAGGTTTTCTGACAAAAATGAAGGGTCTGTTTCTTTGAAAGACCCCATTGATAAGCTACTGGAATCATTTGCTCTCTCAGACTCATAGTTTCTTTACTCTTTAAGGTTATTGAGAGAACAGAGAAACTTCTGATAAAGCAAAGCTGCACATTCCACTTCTCTGTGCATCCATGGCCTTTGTGGAACAGAGTTACATTCTTGATGCTGAGATTTTACTGCATTTGAAACCCTGGATTCACAGTGCTGCAGATAATTTTGCTGGCGCTTTTTTTAGGAAAGGGTCTCCGTGTTTTTGGCAAAAATGGATTTCAAAATCAGGCACCAGTCCTGCTGATTATACTTTCAGGACAAAAAAGCTGAATTTCTTACAGCAGTGACTAGACACTATTGGATAATGAGGTGAATAGCAGGAATACTGATGGCTTTCTAGTCTATTCAATGGTGGCATGGTGCAACTGCAGTCAAAATTATATTCTATAAAGTCTTCTGAGATCTGCTTTACGAAATACGTTTGGAACAGAACTACAAAAATAATTCTATCAAAATGCATGTAAACAGCATAAAGAAACCAACAGTATCTTAGACTTTCAGAGACAGGAAGAACGTGCATGGATAGCCAACAGCCTGAATTCATCCTGCTTTGGTCAGGACCTTAAATTCTGGTCTAAACAATAAACCTAGAAGATAGATTTAATATTCAAAAACCTTAAGGTCATACCACCTTCTCCCATTTCAGTACTCACACACACTACATCAACAATTCTGTCTTTGTGTTAGAATTTAATCTCTCTACATTGACCCTTTAATTTGGCTGAAAAAGTGGGTGAAAACCATTTACTGAATCTATGGTTTCACGTAAGAAAATAATAAAAGGAGGAGTCTGGCATCTTTCTCATCCTGTGCTTCACCTTGAACAAAATTTCACCTGAGGGCTAGAAACACATATGACAGTGAAGTCGATCGTATTTTGTGGCCTATAACATCTTCACCACTGGGGATAATATATCAGCCAACAGGGTCATAATTTGATTTTTACAGTGTTAATCTTTGATAGGAAGAATATCTACGTATTGTAAATAGAGCAAAAGTGAAAATAGTAATTGAAATATAAATGGGCAAATAAATGCATTTAAAGAGATTTTTTTTTTAGTATCCCACAATACTGTAACTAGATATCACCTCTGATCTCTCACAATAAATTCAAAAAATTGCCAAAATAGCAGGTGTTGCTCTTTAGGAAACAGCTTGATTCTCCAGAGAGGTATGCTGGTTAAAATTAACATGTTGATCAAGCAGAGTCTGGATTAGCAATTCAGTTATTCTTTGCTACACTATTAAATATATTTTGATGCAACTAACAAATTACAAATTTTTTAATTCATTTATATATAAAGACAAGAGCATTTTCCCCTCTAGGTAGTTGCAGTGGGACACCATGAATTCATCAATGAGCACACTCTGTGTGCTGCACACTACACGCTCTGGTTTCTCATTACCCTCTGAAGACATGCATATCTTCTCTCATTAAAACATGGCAGAAAATTACATGTAACAGTTTAACTTCTAATGAACAACTCATATCCAGTCAGCTGAAGAAGAGAGATCACAAACAAACTTTGGAAATAACAACCATTAAGTCAATCTAATTTGTCCTTGTGCAACAAAATTAATTATCACAATTGGATTTATGGCCACATAACACAGTCAACTGCTCAACAGGATGATACAATCCACTAAAAGATCACTACTCAGAAGTCAAGACAGAAAAACAAATAATTCTCATAACATATATTGCATGGGTTGGCTAACAAATTTAAACTGTTAAGGTGTGAATCAGCATAGTCACAGATGCACAGGTTTGGCTCCCACCAAATTAGAAAATGAATTTGCAGACAGCATTTAGTTCCCTACATAACTTTCTATTCAGGGGTTTTTTTTTTCTATAAAATAATCATTCTCCCTCCTAGTACTAGAACATGAAAGAATGAAAAGTACATTTGTAAAATTAAATACACGGCATGTAGCCTAATTGTATAAATCCAAAATAATGGCACAATGAATCTGAGAAGGTAACACACAGTTTACGTGACAGATTTCATCATTGTCTAAGTGTCAAAGTACCTGAAAAAAACCGTGCTGGCATTAGATAAGAATATATTGCTGTTAGTGAGTTACTATGCTAATTGAAGGAGGACTGTGAAGGCTGGAGTGAGGAAAAAAAAGTGAAATCCCAAGTTTTTGTTTATGTTCCTAAGCAGAGCCGTGAGCCTATTTGCATTTCTTCCTGCTGCAAACACAACTGCTGTTTTTTCATGGTTTATTTTGTACTTTGCTCCTTAATGGAGCATTTAAACAAAACAAATCCAAACCCAAATATCCCCCCCTTTCATGCCAAAACTGAAAAACAAACTGAACACAACACCCAGCCATCCCAGAGCAGCTTATTCGTCATTGAGGTGAGAAAGAATACACCTGAGCTTCTCAAATTAAAGCACTTTTCACAACCATGAGCATTAAAATTATGTAAGAAATTGCTACATTTATTTATAAGTGCTACACTTATTGAAAGTTTTAAGATGAACAACAAAGGTGTAGACCCATGTCTTCAGCCATTTTAGCAATGTTTAGAAATACGGTCGGAAAATACAAGTCAGAACCAAACTAGCAGAAATCTATGCTACTTCACTTGTACATATTCCCTAGAGATATTATTTTGATTTTAAATATTATCTGGACTGAATATAGAGAATATAAAATCCAGTGGAGAGGACAGGGTTTATAAACATCTGAGGTTTGTTTCTTTAATTCTTGCCTAGCTTTATTTAAATATTCAAAGTCCTGGCATACAAACATTTTAATAAAAATAGTCTCCTAGTTAAATCTTTCTTGTAGATATATTTATTTTATCCCAAAGAAATCACTTTCTACACAATTCTACAACAACAATTCTATCAAAAAAAAGGTATCCTATCCTAGAAAAACACATATTTTGTTAAAAAAATTACAATCTGATTTTTTTTTCTTGAAGAGTGGAATTCTGAAAACCTCAACCTTAGTCTTCTTTCTGTAAATATTTTATCAGGCAAGAAAGAAAGAAATCACCAAAACACACTGCCAAGTGAATCAATATTTTTAATTAAAATTTTATCTTCTAAAAAACTGAGTGCTTATTAATGAATTCGAACACGTTTATAGAATGGATTTTGATTGTCTATGTTTGCTCCTTCTTGGCTGATGAGCAACTGAATCTAATATAAAATTGAAGTCTTCATTATTACTGTAATTCTTTCCCTCTTCAGCATTCTGCTATGCCACAGCTTTCTCTGGTGTATGTATGCTTCTCTGGAAATCTCATCTGAGGAGAGACAATTGTGTCTCACAGCTAACCCAAACAAATGTAAATGCATGATATAAAGACAAAACCAAACCAAAGCACTGACTTCGTGGAGTAGAGAAAGATTGCATGAACATTAGTGGGTGTGTTAAACTTATCCAGTGTACTCCTTGAGCTCAACACAGAAGTCTTTCAATGAGGAGACATTGTGCTAGCAGTAATCCTCCAGCTATGCTCACAGTCACAAAAAGCTGCAACGAATACTTTCCTGGTATTGACTATCTTGCTAATGGACAACAAAGCCTAAGGGTCACTCTCCCATAGCTAGCCAGCTGTGAAAAGAAAAACAGCTTCTCCCTTTTTCATAGTCAGGACCAATACTTCCTCTATCCATAGAGCTTAAAAGATTCTCACTTTAAAAACACACATCTTTTAGTTAAATTGGACAGATAATTTTCTTAATGTGCTTCTGCTATAGTCATTATTTCTGAAAAAAATTAAGTGAAATTTCTTTCACTTAGAACACAGAAGTCTGGACACCTGCGGGCGTAAATAAATACAGCTACAACAGATACTGCCTGGCACTAGGGCTGCATAGTAAATATTTCAGCTTCACGTGCCTTCCTGGACATCATCAGTAACAACATGACTTAAAAAAAAAATATCTTGGGCAGCTGTTTGGACTTTATTCCTCTGTACAGAGCTTTCAACAACTTCCTGTCCAGGTGGTAAATAGAAGTACAAACACCAAAATACACAGGTATGGACAGGGTTTATCTATGACTAGTAAGTTTTTTTTCCTGATTTTTGGATTTAAGGTCAAATTTTCCAAAAGTCAAAACAGAACAACGTCTGAGGGAACAACTCTCCCTTTAACTTATTTTTTTGAATGACTAGGCTACTTTCAAAAGCCAACTTCACCATTTCTACCATATGATCTTATTAATGCCAAGGCAGAAACGCACAAAATCGGCACCTAATTACACAGTGCTATCAGAGACCCTGGTACTATTACTACTCAAGGTATGAATTCTCACCTTAGAACAAAATAACAGGTGATAGTGTGTGCCAAATTAGTTAGCAGATAGAAGCACTATCTGAACCGTAGTAGCTATGAAGGTGTGTTGAAATCTGTTGGAGACATAAGACAAATTCTAGAGTTTTTAAGGATTGACATGTCTCAGAGTAATTTATTTGGCAATAGATTCTGTAAGTAACTAAATGCAAAAAGGCCAAAGTAAACAGGTGTTTGCACAAACAGTAACAGACAACTGGGGAACAGTGAAAGCAAATTACCTAGTTCTGCATACCAATTCAATGCTTAATAAAAGGCATAGACTACATCATTCTCCTCTCTTATTCATTTAGAACACACACGAGTTTTGGTTTTAGGGTGGTGGGGGTTTTTTGTTTGTTTGTGGGTTTTTTGTTTGTTTTTTCTTGAAACACAAGGTATCTCTTATATGTAGCCATTCAAGAAAACGGAGGCAATCCTCTCCCAAGAAGCCTGGCACATCACCTAGGGTGAGTTGTAATAACATCTTTTCAAGGTCTTCAAAATGTAGCCCTGGCCTTACTGAGACCTGGGACTCTTCCTACAGCTACACAGCCTGACACACAAGAACTGGTAATATACCACACCAGTAAGAGCAGCTCCTTAGCATACAAAGCTCAAACAGGTTAGATTCATCTAATAAATAAAACTAAGACTGATACTGAAAAGAAGCATCTTCCACTTCAGTTATAAAAACACTGCCACATAATCACATTATATAATACAGATGAAGAAATTTCTTTGTTTTTCAGCCAAACAGCTTAATGTAGTTTACTGAAATTTACAACTTATTTCTTGAATTGTACCCAAAGGTGCTGTAACAGCATACCAAAAGAAAAACCACTATCCAGAAAGCTCATGGCATAAATAGAAAGTATTTGGCAAATGGCTAGGTAGTATATTACAGAATTGTTTTCCTTTGATTTTTTTTTCAACTTACATTTATTTTTTGTCAGAGTTTGAGGGACTTGCTCATTTCAAAAGGAAACAAAGTCTTTGTTTTCAATTCTGTGGCTGGTCCCTATAGATAATTCAATTTCTTTCTCTATAAGGAGAGACAAGGCTATACAACACAAAGAAAGGGTACTAAATTCAAAAGAACATTTAGGTCATTGTAAATAATTTTTATATTAACTAATGAACGCATATAATCTTGAATTTAATTGGCAAGTACACCAGGGAGCAACTAAGAAGGTTGTATTTTCAGTTTCTGTCTCTTATAACTTAGAGGCATACCTAAGAGCAAGCAGAAGCTGTTTTAAATTCCAGGTATTTCCCCAGATCACTAATAGTATTCTGAAGATCAAACCTGTGAAATCATGTAACATTCAATTCCTTACTCAACTCCTCTGTAATGGTGCCATTGCAATAATTCAGATGAACAACCAAGAGCAGAATATCATCTTATCTCTGGCTCCACAGCACCAGGCAACTAAATTCTGTACAAAATAAATTAACTATATCTGTTTCTACAAGTTCACAAAATGTCTGGTGATCGTCTTTTTCTTATAACACCAGTTTTAAGTACCTGATCCAAATCCCACACATGCCAATGGAGCTCTTTCTATTTACATCCCTAGACTCTGAATGAAAGCTTACATCAGTTTCTTACTGCAGACAAGTACAGAGCTTAGCCAAGAAAAAATTTCTTTCCTTCTGAATTCAGGTCAGTGAGAAAACTGCAACATCGCTGGTAGATAGTTTTTCTTCTAATTCACTCTAACTTTTTGTAGTTGAACAGAAAATCCTTGATACAAGCAATAGATGTGCTCTCTTAAACCCCAGAAGAAATCAAAACAAGGCACTGAGGCGTCTCTGAATTTAGTTCAGCTACATAATTCTAAGAGCGCTAAAGCCTTTTAGAATAATATAAACAAGCTAAGTCCAGAAGATAACGTAAGTAAAAAATTTTACAAAGCAGCACAGCAAGCTGGATTTTCCCTGAGAGGACCCCATGAAGTGCTTGGTGGAAGTTAACTCCGTCAACATTTTAGATTTTGACAGAATCTCCAGATGTCAGATATTTTTTTTTGGTTCATACATTATTAATAGCTTCCTATTGAGTAATTTTAAAAAAACAAAATTCAAGAGCATTGTACCAAAACATATAGATGAGGTACACACAGATTCATACAATTCCTTCTGAATCTTTTAAATATTCAATATAAAACCTTCTGTGCTGTCATAAAACAGTTGCAAATTACATGCCTCCTAAACAACTTACCTATTTTTGTGTATATAAACTGTATATTAAACAAACCTTGGATTTTTGAAGTGTTGTTCTTTTTATAAAGAGTTCTCAGGTAATTGTATATCTAACAACACTCACTGTCAAACCACCCTTGAAATCAGGCACAGGGCTAGAAAACAGAAAGGGTTACTGTGAGGAAAAAAAACAAACAATGAGCATAACAGGCAGGAGTCTGATATTGGTACCAAAAAAACCCCTCATTGATGCATGTTTTGATTCCCATTGTTTCTATATATTGGTGTGATATAACGCTACTCTTATAGCTTGTTTTATTTCTGCTTTTGCTTTATTCTCTCCCAAAGATTAAATCTTGCTTATCATTGCAAGAAGCACACAGAGACCCTCTCAAAAAATCAAATTTGATGGAGGAAAAGGAGAAATGTCATCTCATGTCTTAACAAGGGAAAAGCAGGTTTGACAATTTGGGAAACCAAAGGTGTAATCAAGAGAATTGATGCAGCAGCAGAAGTCTAGCTGACTTCAAAATACACTGTGTTTCGAGAAAAGATTTTAAGAGGAAAGCAGCAGGTGGTGCCAGCAATACCAATTTAGTGAGAGTATTCTGTGCTTTTTAATGAACTAGTGCATCACCAACAGCAAAATCATCCAGATGAGAACAAATGGTATTGTGGAAAATAAACCTGACTTCACAGTTTTAAATTAAATAAGTAAATAATGCATTAAGAAGAGGAAAAGCAAAATACCAGGTAAAAGAAGATGCTTAATTAAAATATTTTATGGTCAACTTACATAATGGTCAAGTTCATAATACTTCTTACGAGTTTTTGAAATTGCTTTATGGCTTTCTAGTAAGAAGCCCACAACAATCAACACTATGCTTTCAGAAATTTACAAATTTTGTCACAGCCAGTAGGTTTTACCAACCTGTCAGCTAAAAGTTAGGTTTAAACTAGCTTCAGCCACTTTAAAAGACTCCTCTCTCTAATCGCTGTAGCTTACTTGAATTTGCTCTCTCATGTGGAAGGAATTTCATCACAACACAGGCATCCTCAGACCATTAATGGAGCTTAAAATACCATATTTAAATGAAGTGACTAATGGACAGTAAGCATTGCATCAGATGAATACAAACACAAGTGCACAGACAGGCAAAGAATACCCATCAGGTAAGGTGTGAATTTCCAGCTAATCAAGTACTTATCACGTTCTAAATTCCTAATGTTTTCTCATCCTTCTTTCACTATGTTACCATAAAAGCTACTGCAGAGACATACTCGCTGTAGGCCAAAAAAGATTAAAAATTGAATGAGTAACAATTTGAAATTACAAGATCAATAGCTGTATTTACCCAATCCATCCTATCCTGCATAGACATGAATAAAATTGCTCCAAATTAAACCTAATTTCCAGCCACCTGGTTCCCTTTGGAACATGGAGCAGCAACCAACAGTGACTCTGTTTTGATTAATCCCTCAAAACAATTATCACTGAACAGTCTGGGGAAAACATAACTACTAGGAAATATAAATTGCTTACTGAGGTTTTGAAAGGTCTTTGGACCCTTTCTTCGAAGCTGTCTGCTATTACCTGTCATCTAGCATTTGAAAGATCAAAATAATAGTACTATAAAATATGAATGCATCTTGTATCACGTATCTCGAATATTTTTTAGATTAACACAGTGATAGAATGTTACTATTACTGATTGATTCTCCAAGGAAGGAAAAATCCACAGACATAGCCAGTGGTTTAGCCAAAATATCTGAGAAAGATTACTGTGATTTGTATGTTTCCTTTCATCAGAAAAGTATTTGCTGAATATACAACACAGAGATATAAATAATGTATATTTACTTATTTCTCAAACAGATGAACAGTAAGCACTGTACCAGGCCTTTCAGGTCTTGGCTGGCTTTCCTTCAAGATATATTGCTACATATTAGGAAAGACTTGCTGAGCTGTCCAAACATTAGGGTAAATTTCTAAATTGTCAACAAATTTCCCTCTTAATTACTCCTACTGGCTTCTTACTCAAATGACAAGTGCAGGTAACTTCTCATGGATCTTCATTTGTTCTCAGTGTCTATCACTCTCCAGTTTTTCCAGAGACTCTAACTAAAGATGCCCCAAGCAGAAAGAACCAAAAGAGTCTCATGGTAGAATGTGGTGGACACCAGGGATCAGTCTGAAAGAGAAACTTTGGCAGTCAGAAGAAATACTGACTACTGAGAGATATATGTGACAAATGAAACAAGGGAATGAAAACTTGACAAAGGCATAGAGAAACATACAAACTAGGGGGAAAAAAAAGGTGGAAAAGAAAAGTGGTTATTTCAGAAAACTTTATCTGAAGGGAGGTAGCAACGCTGTTTCAAAAGGCAGTATATGAAGATTCGCATATCTTTGGTTTGTTTGATGTGGAATATTTGATAACTTTTTTTTAGAATATTAAATATTTAATTCCATGAACTTCAAGCCGTAACTTCTCCCAGAATGTGGCTTACGCTATGCCTGACGGTAGTTGCCAGCAAGCTAAGTGGCTATGTAACTTCATTATTTTGCTTGTGTTCATTGAATAGCTGCATTTAAAAAACCACAAATATTTCTAAATAACATTTTAGGAATTGCATGGTTGTTACGTGACAAAATGAGAAGAAAGGTAGCTCTGTTAAGGAATCTGTTTGATGTAAACCTTTTAAGTTAAGAGATTCTCTACATGTTTCAATGAAATTCTATTTATGTTAAAACTACTGAAAATATACAACAATAAATGTGGTAGGAATAGGTCTCTACTGAGAAAATGTCTGTAGTGTCTTTAATTATATATATAATTAATTATGTGTATTAATACATACTGACACAGATGATCACCGCGTAGGAATGAAAAGCAGACACATGCCATCTATTTACATTTCATAACAAAACTCTAATCTATTACTTTTGCAAGCCCAAAAGTCAACACAGTTTTCACACATCAACAATGATGCTCGGGAACCTATTTAAACAAAAGTTTGGGCAGCACAGACCATTATCGCATGTGATATTTTCTTATAACAAGTTTGAGTTCCTTTTCTACATGTTACTCACAACCTACCCACATGAAGCAAATCCTTATTTATAAATCCTATGTTATACCCCCACTGCAAGGGGTTTAGAACTTCTCTAAGAAAACCTTATTTGAATACCAACATTAAATAAATTAATTCATGCAGACTACTGGAAAAACAAAGGGAGAAGAGCTTGAGAAGAACATGGATTAATAATTATGAGGAAAAATAGTCATGTTAAAAGATTGTCCTTTCTGATTAACCACCCCTACATTTGTATTCCCTTCTCTGGGATTGCTCGGAACACAATGGTTGGCATAGTGTGGCATCTGGGTCCCTTTCACTGTCTGTCAGGTCATACCACCCTTCTGGATCACAGAGAAGTAAAGCCCTATGAGAGGACAGTAAAAAACACATTGAGGGGGATGATTGCCCACAGTGGTAATGCCACCATTCCTAAGTCCCTATCAGGTTGAAATCTGATGTGTTGTATTATATGAAACAGTTTAATATTCCTGTAGAAATACACAAAAGTCTGGCTTCAATAAGCAGAACTTCCAATGCTTCACTATACATTTTCTAGTCTAATATTCTGTAAGATCAAGAAAATTATAACATCTCTGTTCACATTTTTGCTATGAATTGATTCTCTTCAGTAATTTCTAATATGATGCTTTGAAGATTAAATGAGCCATATTAAATGCCTACACGTGTCTAGTATAGACTAGATGTTTCCAGATGCTCAGATAAACAAACTGAACTCAATGTGCTCACAACTGGCAAAAGTGCTGTATCTTCACTCTAAAGCACATAATAGTTTTTTCTCTGCACAGCAGAAAAAACTTTTCCAAGAATTTACAGTTCTTTAGAGAAGTTAGACTACCTTTTGCTGATGAAGGTTAGGGAGTTATTTTGCTGTTCCCCCACACTAGCCACAGATATCCCTCCATTCTCAAATATATCAATGCAGTTATCAATCTCCTATATTAATTAGATAGTACAGTGGAAAACATAAGAATAATTTGGAAATTCTTCATCAATTTAATCTATTATTTAATCTAAAAATATATTTGGTAAACAATGATGAAAGACTCCATGCTCATCTGCGTGCTTCTTGTGTTAAACTTCAAAAATAAGGGGTTTTTTTTCAGCAGGAGCAGAAACCACCCAGTACAAACAGGGATCATTCTGGAGTTGCTGGCACTGAAAATCCATTAGTAACAACACATTAGTTAGAAAGCTTTAAAGAGTTTTCAAAAATACTATAACTCCTCACTCAAACTCTGAAATGCATTTTTTGTCACCTTAATACACATACACACCTAATACACCGACTCAAAAAACACGCATGTGGAATACCCTAAAATACATGCACCAAGCTATAGGAGAAACAAATATCAAAGGCTGGTTATATGTATGAGAAACAGGTCAATCAAATTATGTTTTCTTTTACACTTGGTCTAATCACAAAGCTCAGTGGCTTCAGTCTGATATACATGGCTCCCACTGAAGAATAAGTTGCTACCTTTATCTGCAGCCCAAAGCATCACTAAAGCTCCAGGTTACCCGTCATGGCATAAATGTACAAGCAGATCTAGCCTGACAAAAAGTAGCATAATATGAATAAAAGCTCCTTTTTTAAAATAGTATTTTAAACAGCTTTAAAAAAAATCAGCACAAACATAGCACATTATTTTCCATTGGCAAACAGAATAAAAACTAGGACACCCTATCAACAGTGATATTCAGACTAAACCTGGGGAATACAGGACAGTGCTTGTACATAGATCTGGGGATGCCTATTCACTTATTATTTAACAAGGGGATTTTTCTGTTTATACAGAATGTTTTTTTACTTTGCAATTGCAAATTTTTTTCCTTTTTACCCCCACTGTTTTAACATTATTTCCTAAAAACCTAATTTCTCTCTTTACAATAGTGAGTGTGTGTTAGCTCCAGGTACAAACATGATATTTTAAACTTCTGCATTCATACCAAACAACTGTCGCAGCTTGGATGTAATCTATTTTCAAGCTGTGTATCATATAAGACTCTTCAAAATGAAATCAGGAAAAGTAGCTAAAATACACAAGCCAATTACTTTTAGATAAGTTGGAGTAAATGTAGAAGTAAAATCAAATCAGATAACCTACTGCATCTTAATTACTAGCGATGTTCTCTCTTGCTTATGAAAATCTAAATATTCATTAATCTGGAGCAATTAACAATAATGAAATAAGTCTGTGCTGCTGAATTTTGGAATTAGGTATGTCAGAGTTCAGTAAAAGATGCATGAATTAACTTCTTAACATCTTCTATCAGGAAGCCTTCATGAGCACTGTGGTGACAAGTTATTTACTATAAGTGTATGCAGATCAGGATGCTGAAGTCTGAAGAAGCTGCTAAAGCAAATGTTTGTTCTAGACCCATGGGATGATGATAGCTTTTATGTCTATGTACTCTGTGCAGCACTGCGTTCAATTCAAAGTACAAGAATTCAACTCTCCCTTCACAATGTGCTTGGGGCGCTAATACAATATCATGAGGAAACAGTTGTGTGGATCTATGCCAAAAAATTGCAGAAAAAAAACAATCTGGCCAGGAAACATTTGTTTATATGCTCTGTTTAAACCTAATAAGCCTCTGGATCTTGCCTGCATAAATTCCTTATTACCAAATTCTGTTCCAGTTGTAAAGTATAATCTGTCTCTCTTTCAAAAGTATCACCAAATGCAGATATAGACAATGAAGAATCTTCTGCACTTTTAAAGTAAGGTATAATCTAATCTTTTCTAAATATATGCTATGAAGTCTTCAACGACATAACAGATAGCAATACATCAGGATCATAGTCTTGTGCAAATTGTATTGCAGAAAATTATGAAACAAGGAAAGGGAAACCAGAACAGAGAGGCACAATTCAGGGTAGTCTTGACTTTCTTCAGCCTGCCTCATATAAAAAAAATAATATTATTTGAAGTAATATTATTTCTTTCAACAAATTAATGCAACCTCAAAAGTTTTCAATTCACTAATGTTATATGATCTAAATTAATGAGAGCTTAAATATGTGACTTTTCAGATTTGGTACTATAAGCACCGCATCTTCACAAGAACTATTTTTACTTGACCCATGTTGATACTGGGAAAACACAACTGTTAAAAATGTAAGTTCCACCATTAAGTTTCTAAATTTCTGCTGGAAAAATATTGTAACAACTACGTATATAATTTAGTGCTACCAGTAAGAAAACTAATGAGAAGTCCCTGAGGAGACATTAGGGAATATTTTCTAACAGTGAATATAGGTGAGTAACCATTTTCCTAATCAGAGGCACCTCTACTTCTACAGAAAGACTGAATATGTTAAGGTTAATCAGAAAGTTGGTTATCAAGGGCAAAAGATTCTGCAGGTATAATTCTTCTAACTTTCAGTGATGTCATATGATGTATGACACAGTTTAATCAATAAACTTTGAAAACTAGGAAAGATTATTATTTGCAAGTTCTGTGAACAGAAAACCCTCGGATTCAGGCCATTTTTATAGATATAGCAAAACGTCTTATTTACCAACACGAGCAGCATAACAGCTCAACAAGTCCAGTCATCTCTCGCTTCACCTTCTCTCTCACTCTGAACTAGTTATTTTTGCAGAAAATCAAAATGTTTTCCTTATTCATAGTAACCTAAATCAAACAGAGCAATTCATGAAGTGCAATAATCCACTAGGTTGAACTACTCAGTTTCCTGAGTTAAAAATTCAAAGTCCTTTCCTTTAAGACATCCCAGTATTTAACCTAGTATTAAACCTTCATGAAACACTACTTCTTTACCTCCCCTTCTGGAGAAAGGTAGCAAGACAATTTCTGTTTGCCTTAGTAAGCTAATCACTTACTATATTGAATCTTCATTTTCTAAAATTGTAATAAAGATTGTAATAAAGATTGAGATAATATACCAACTGGTTGCAGGTGACTGCAGTTCCTCCGTAACTGTAAACTCTTCCTTACTGAGCCAGCCACTTGGTGACTTCTTCCAGGCAACACATGAAGCTTCTTCTCGAATTCACAAGAGTTTGGTTTAGGTCTTCTCTTTCTACATTCCTGGGTGAAAATACCTAAGTACTTAGTTTTGTTTCTGCGGATATTTTACCACCTTCAGCCTTTATACCTTAATCTCTTTCCATTTGTATAGCTTCTCTGCCCTAGTAACTTTGTTTTCCCAGAATTAAATACATAAATATAGTAACTTGGTAATACAATTTTTTGGTACACTACACCCAAGTATTTTCTGGGTCAAATCTTTTTATAATCTGAAAATAAAATATATGTGCATGTATGTGTTGACTCTTTGCCACACTGTATAAATATCACAAAAGGTAATAAAAGCATTTTCCTTCAAATTATACTCCTGTAAAAAAGGTATAAAGTTAAAAAATACATTACACAACTTCCCCAGGACAGTATGCTGTTCGTACAATTTAATTTACACTTCATCAAGATACTTTTGAAATTAATTAATTGAATTAATCATTTATTAGTTTAAAACATAATCTAGTCCTTAAATAATTTACTGGAACATTGCTTCGGGAAAAAAATAAAATATCAGAATGTTAACCAAAATTTTCTAAATGATCTTGGGTATTTCAGTGATGTAAATTGCAATTAAGTACTAGCTAAAATGCCAATACCACCATGAGCCAAGCCCATGCATCATTGCATTTTAAAATTCAAAACTGAAACTTTATTTTAAGACACTCCCTTCCCTCCTACCCCATGCATTTAACTAGCACCCACTAATGAAAACAAATAGTAGCAGAACTGTGATCTCTTACATCCTAGAAGTGAGTAAAATGGGGGAAGCTTTTTTTAAGTTGGTCAACAAACCCTTTTACATTTTTTTGTAGAAATTCCTGACCCTACAAACATCTAGCGTGATATGTTGATGATGAAGGGATGAAAATCTGCTGCAAGTTGCACCACTAGGCTGGAATTACAACTAGCTTGACACACACACAAGCAGCCAAACAAACTTTGGAAACCATTAAAAGAAACCCCTGAAGTTACCAGCTTTTGTGTAAATATTCTATTCCTTCGTGAGTGTGATGGATTGGTCTGTTGGACTGTGCAGAGACCCAGATGGCTGGCTGGTAAAAGGGTTAAATAGATAATGGATGCTATATAGAAATCTTTTAAGTCCCAGAGAAAAATGAAAACCAAGGCAAACCGAGTTTGCTCTGCAGGGATGCTTTCTTCTGTTCTCTTGCTACTTCTCCATATCTGAAACAAAACAGTTTTTACCTTCGGGCAATGCATTATTGAAGAGAGCACATCATGTTGGTTTAAAGCTATGAGACTACTTTAGATGAGGCCGATTGGCTTGAATCTTTTAGACACACAAATTTTGAAGCCTAACACCACTAGAGATTTACTTCTATCTGAAGTTTCAGTTTAGGCAGAAGTCTGTTTCAGTCCTGAGGGCAACCATCTAATCTGGGAAATTTCTGAAGTTTATGTTCAGTTAGTTCTAGTTCAGTTCAGTTCGTTTCTTTTCACATGGTTCTCAATACCCACAAACTTCTCATAGGAAAGGTAGCTTAAAAATATATCACTAAAAATTCTATACAAATTAGATATGACTGCTGTATAGGAATATTTCATCCAGCCTGAAAGCCACATCTTTGAACTCCACTGATCAATGGCGTTCTCAAACTAGCTGCACCAAAGAAAGTAGAACTCAGTGGCTTGATGTTTGGCACAACAGGACAGTGCAAAAATATTCAAAAATTTTGCACTGAGATTTTTTCCACTTAAGGGAATAATGGTTTGGAAAAATAATTTCATAAGTAGGTTACAAGCAGACAGAAGCTTTTAAGTAGATCAAGAACAGACAAGTTAGCACAACTTCAGAGCGACCTAATACAGAGCTGTACTGTGTACAGGTCAGAATTGATTAAGCCACATATAGATGCACATTGCTAGGCCAATCTAAGCTTCAGAAAATATGAGAAAAAGATGAATTCATCATTGGGAAGTTTCAGTGAAGACATCTTTTCACTGCTCAACTGTAATAAAAGCAACAGGTAAAGTATTAGAAAGCCTAGAGAATACCTCAGACTAAAGACTAAATACCTCAGACTATAATGAAGTCAATAGTGTTCATGTAACTCCTAGTATGTTCTGCTCAGACACACTTTTTCAAAAACAGTAGTAATAATGGATTGAGAGAGAAGCAAAAATAAAAGACCTAAGGGTTTATCAAAATGGGAAAAAATATAACTGGAAAACAAAGGCACTTCAAAGTGCTTCCAGATGCCTCTGAGTGACAAACAAAAAAATCCCATCTATTTGCATAGAGTTCCCATTTTCTTCACCAATTCCTTCTCACCATCAGCTTCTTGCTACATATCACGTTTTGGTGTGTCTCTGAAACTGATGTCACAAAATCAAATCTTCACATGCCTTAAAAAGGACCAACGACTCATTTCAATTAATGGAAAAGGCCTTTTGCAGTTACTATTTTCATCTGTATTGATTTCAGTCAAAAACCCTTTTAAAACTGTATCACCTTAATGCACACACACAGCATCATTTCTCAAGAAATTCCAGTATGAAATTGCGAAATGTGTCCAAGAGAGTATTAAAAAAACACCTGAAGTTACCAGTGCCGCAAAGATTCTTTTATAACTATTAAACTATTCTTAAACAGAATTTTAGATTATCGTTTTCCAACTAATCCTCATTTATTTATTTATTTACAATTACTTAAAGAGCAATTAAGAGTATCAGGGAGTCATAAATGTAAAATTTTGGTCATATCACAGGTTTCAAGAGTTAAGACCAAGGTAATCCTTGGCTACCCTTTTGTTCCTTACTTTTCTTATTGGGAGAACACTCTCTAAAACCATTTTAGGAGATGCCTAAAAAAGTGTAAGATCTGTTTTATACTTACACTTTATATACACGCTAGCTCGTGTGCGCACTAGCCACAAAACTAGTTGTAGTCAAATGCTAGAACAGGTTTCACCGAAGAGGCTGTAAAGTCTCTGTCTGTAGCAATATTCAAAACCCAACTAGAGATATCCTGGGCACTCTCCTGTAGCTGACCCTGCTTGAATCAAAGGGTTGAACTAGATGATCCCAAGAGGTTCTTCCCAATCTTAATGATTCTGCAATTAGTAATTACCTTAATGAGGCAGGAAAAAAGATTCTATTCTGACAGAAATAGTTTGATGTCAGATGTGTTAGCAGGTATGTAGTTTCATTAAAACACGTGAGGTAGGCAGATACATGTAAAGTTCAGTTACTCTCTCTCCATTCTAAGTTATTCTAGTTAAAGTGTTAGTAGTTAAAAAACAGCAGTGAAACAAAGCTTAGATTTCTCAGACGTGTTTATAGGAGCTAAATGATATATATTTGTCTAACAATCCATCTTTAGATCATACAACTGTCAAAAAGAGTATTGATATCACTTTGAAAGGTTGGTTTGCATTTTATTCAGTAAAACAATAGCTAATGAGTATAATTACTGTATACCCTTTCTTAAAGATAACCAGTTTTATTATTATTTGAAGATCGAGTACATAGTTCTTCAATACAGCATGGATCTTGAAAAGCCTTGTAAAAGTAATGCTGTGTTGGCTCAAATTTCTAGACGGTAGACTAATAGTTTGTATTTGTTATTCACAGATTTCAAT